>JAFREQ010000199.1:342500-355000 GCA_025331565.1 Holacanthus passer | reverse complement strand
AATTGGTCAGCTTATTGAATTAGACACCAGACTGAAAACACAAACACATCACAGACCAACCAACCAACTTTTTTATTTAGCATCATTAAAAGGCCAATATGTAAGAAATTTAGTTTAAAACTTTCAAAAAGTAAAATTATGAACAGAATGTGAAGAAATAACATCTGTCTTGTGTTGCAGAGATATCTACTGAAGTTAGCATGCTAACAAGCTAGCGTCGGCCATCCTTTCTCATAATACCCATCACAAAATGTCTAAAAAGTAAATATTCTTCCACCTATTTACCTTATTAAACAGAAATATACAATCATAAACCTTCTGAATTCAAGTTTCTGTCTTTTTCCAAACTCAGACGAGCTCAACAGCTTTTTTAACGCATCATAAAACTCACTTCATTCAAACTCCACAGAAACAAAATAAAACGCACCAAAACCGTCTTGGTTTGTCTTTCCAATGTTCCAACAACCACCAGCTCTGGTTTGGTTGAAATAAATCTTGATTTGCCTGGAGCCACGGTAAATCACCTCAGTTCTGTATTCCCTGATAGTCAAACTGACCTCTGTGGTTGGCTCTGGTCCCGGTCTGGCTGAGTTCACAGGGAGGCTGCCGATCCCAGATGTGTTGCCTGTGCTATAAACACCAACACTCTTCCGGTCATCCGAGTTCCTGGTCCAGGCAGCTTGAGTCAGGTCTCGAGTCAGCGAATGGGGCCCACTAGCTGCACGGCTAACTGAGCTAATGGCAGCTAGTAGCTACATCCATGTGGAGACGCAGTGAAGAGCACAGTGAGCGGCAGTTTCTCTGGTGATATGGTGCCCCCTGTTGGTTTGGAGTGATCTTCTACAGGTAGTCAATTCTTACATATTACACCTTTAAAAATAAAGTTGAACTTGAGGAGGAAACATTGTCCTTTAAATCACGTTGTTGGATTCTTGTTATTAATTAATTCTGCAGCTGTAAAACTTTTATAATAAATGATTTAGTTAGTTTTCTGCTGAAAACACTGAAATTCTCTTCTTCTTGTTCAGATGGACGTCAGTCTCATGTCTGTGTTCAGCACAGAGCTGGAGGACTTCGTTAGCGTAGCTTAGCATGAAGGCCGTAAACAAGTGGCAACAGCTAGCTTGTCTCTGTCCAAAGGAAACAAAGTACTGACTCAAATTCACTAATTCACATGTTCTATCTGTCTCATCTGGACAGAAACATAAAAACTAAAGACTGTGGTTTCAGAGGGAGACACATTTTTCATTATTACTATGTAAGTAATATTAAACATAAATGTTCCATTTGATGTACCACAGTTAGCTTAAAGCTAACAGCTCAGCACTGAACACGCACATTTCACTAAATTTTGAACTGATTCTTCAAGTCATCTGGTTGTTTAGGAAAACTGAATGACAAAAGAAAACTACATCCTAAAAGCTGTTTATAATATTCTGTTATCACAGTTAATAAAGACAAAGTCAACACACTGAAATGTTTCATATTATTATTGCTGGATGTTCATTAACTTCAGTTCTAGTTTTTTCTTTCAGCAGCTGTGAACGGCTCCTTTGTTTGCATTGCATTGTGGGAGAACAGTTTCCAGTTTTTTAGTCTGAACAGTGTAAGTGAACACAGAACAGACTGTAAACCTGCTGAGACTCAGAGTCCAGGATCAGAGTAAAGAAAGCCCAGCTGTTCCATGATCTCAGTCCAGGTCTGGCTGCTGGGCTCAGGACATGCTGGTCTGTTGGTCCATCAGTCTGGTTCAGAAGAACAATCGCATAGGACTGATGGGACTGTTGGTTTGGTGTCTTTTACACATTCCTCTTTGTTTCTGTTGATTGAGCCTCGGAATGAATCTGAACACAAAACAAGAGAAACTCATATTGTTGATTGTTGAGTTTTATGTGGTGGATAAATCATTAAAAGTGGGATCAGAGAGAATACTCTCTTAATACTCTTACTGTTGCTGCTCTACCAATAATATTTAGTTAGTTTAGTAGTATTTAAAATATAATAAATCACAGACCTGATCTGTGAGTCTGGATCAGATAAAGATGTGTTTTAACTGTTTTACTCTCTATATGCAGCATAAGTAACTAGTTATGATAAGATTAATTACATTAATAAGAACCACAAGTTGTTGCCAAGGTAACAGCTGATGGGGGCCAGTTTGGTTTTGGGGAGACAAACAGAGTCTAAAATCTCAATCTAAAACTGATGTTCACTGTAATGATCAGTCAGATGAGTCAACATTACCTGAACATCACGTGACATAAATCTTACCTGGTTCATCGTCTCGTCCCTGAAGGTGCAGCTGAACCTCCTCCCGCTTCTTCAGCTCCACCTGCCTGAGTCTCTCTGCTCAAGAATGGTGTTCATCTTATGAAACTGGAACATGATGGAAAATAATATGGAGAGCAGATAGAAGTACCCGACAAGTCTGTTGGACAAACAGACATCAACAAGCAGCAGTTCAGTCCATTCTTCTTCTCTTCTGCACCAGATGATCAAAGTTCCTCCCCAACCTGCTAGTGGATGAATGGAACTACATCTAAAACAGACCAATAGACACTCTCTTCTTCTTCTGTGGTTTATTAACAAACTTCAACACAGCAAATGATGTTACAGTGAACAGAGCAACCAGCCAATCAGCTGCTGGCATCACACTTTAACTCACAGCTGGCTCCAGTGTGTGAGCGTGTGTGAGTCAGAGAGTGTGCGTGTGCATGTGTGTGTGTGAGTGTTAGTGTGTTGTGCATGAGTCAGAGTATGTGTGTGTGTGTCAGAGTGTGTATCTGCTGTCTCCAGTGTGTGTTCCAGCTCTGTAGTTCTCTCAGTCGTCTTTGTTTGTCGTCATCTATACGCAGCAACTCCGACCTGAACAGCTGCTCAAACCTCTGACACACACACACACACACACACACACACACACATATTAATCACATGTGTTTAGGTTGTCTTGTGTGTGTGTGTGTACCTTCACAGCAGCGTCTCTCTGCTCTATAACAGTCAAATGTCCCATGGTGCACCTGCTCGTGGTGATGGATGCAGTTCTTGCTGTGGTGACACTGGATGGTGGATCAGCAGTGCTGCTGGTGGGCAGCAAGAGGTGCAGGATACCAGACCAGCTCCTCACACTCACACACACACACACACACACACACAGACTCGTTTCACTATCCCCATGGAGACAGTCTTGACATAATGCATCCCCTCACCCCCACCCAGTGTGCGAAATACTCGTCAATATACGGGGGGTCCCATCTCCCAATTGTTGCGCAATACCGATCCAAATTTTCTCAATATGCAGTCGGCCTATAACATTACAATAGTTCATGGATGCAAGCCAAGACAATCAGTCTACGGCAGACGCTGACAGACAGCCTGCAACAAGCCAAACATCACCACAGCGGTGCGCTCTCTCTCTCTCTCTTTCACACACACACACACGCATGCACGCACGCACACAATCGCCCCAACTTCTCCGACTCCAACAATAAAATATTTTAATTTTAATTTTTTTTTGACAAAATTTGAGACCCCCTTCAAATTTTGCTTTTGATGCTTTCAGGGGGTCTCATGGGTTAATCACACACTGCCCCCACCTTAATCTAGCTGTGACCCTAAAACCAAGTCTTCACCCTCAAAACACAGTCTGGACCCATGGGGACCTCAGTTTTGTCCCCACAGTGACAGGATGTCCTCGGTGTGTGTAGTCAGGTTAAAGTCCCCACTGGGATATAAAAACAAAACACACACACGGTGTTCAGAGGGTTGTGGCTCCAGCAGCTGACCTTCGACAGTCTTTTAGAGGGTCCTGTGTGGTCGTTGAGGAGATTTTTGGTTCCTTGTTTCAGACGGTGCTGTTTGTCTCGAGGAGGTTTAGAAACTGATGGTTTACATGAGTTGATCAAACCTATGTTGTGAGCTCTGCAGGCAGACTAGAGCCCAGTGTGGAGGCTGAGGAGTCTGCAGGGAGGCCCTGCTCCACCGGCCAGCGTGGCACGGCAAAGAAAAACAGACTTTCCACAAGCAGCTAAAAAGCTTTTTGTCAGCTCAGACTGCTGACGAGCTGCATCGTTTGTTCCCATGTGAATTATCTCTCGTTGATACGACAACACTTTGACACATCACAAGAACATTTACCCACCATGCAGCAGGTCAGAGGTCAGGCAACCAGGTGTTCAGGTGTTACCTGCTGACTCTGCAGGCTTTCTGTCCTGGTGCGGCTCCTATCTCCACGGTAACGGTGCTGTCGTCAGAGTGCTGGTGTGACGCAGCTGCCTCACTTTCTATGGAAACACAAACACATAACAGTTTAATGGTAAGTGAGACGGCAGCGAGGTGGGCTGCTGTGGCTGCGAGGTCTGTGTCCAAGCCTTTAAATGGTGTCCTGGTTTCAGGTCCAACAAGACAACAAGTCCCGTAACAGCCTCAGATCAGAAAGAGATGACCAAACATCCACTTTTCATATCCAGCAATCAGCACACCGACACCTCCACGTTCAGCTGCTGCCCAGCTCAGAATCCACCAGACCAGCAAACCTAAAACCTGCTGATGGTGGGTTCACATGGAAGCAGCCCCCGTTCATCTGACACAGTTTTCCTCTCCCTTGTATTCATAGTTAGCTTGTAATGAAATGTGCTTCATAAATTAAAGTCCCTGCCGAGTCCTGATGAAAATCTGAATCGGAAACATTACTCATCGCAAGGTGACGTAAATTTGTCTTTGAGGTGGTGGAATAAACACATAAGGTGTTTTCGAAACTTCTTCATAGGTCTAAGAACAGTTGGAGTTTTTATCGCGTTCACACTGCAAGAACTGGGAACAATCGTTGTTCTTAGATTTTTTTTTCACTAAGTCTGAAGCTACTTAAATAAAGAAAACAAACAAGACAGAAGTGCAGAGATACAATAAATGAATGAAGTATAACGAAGTGAAGATAATCCAGAGCAGCAGCAGTGATGGACAGAAACACTGTGGAATCAGAACTTCATTTGCTCCCATGTGTCGCCTGAACTGAAGCTGCTGTGTTGTTCCTGTTGGAGCCGAACAGAATCCTTCAGCCAACACTTTATTAAAGGCCATGTGATGTCTACAACATGGATGGATCCAGAATTATATCCTGCAGCCGGAGATGACGAGAAGAAGAAAAAACACGTCAGTACAAATGACTGAGACTCGAGTGTGTGTTGATTGTAAAGCAGATCGGTACAGGCGGGTCGAACACTGCCTGTCAAAGACAGAACCACTCGTTTCTTTTCCAAACAGGTTCAGTCGGTTTGGACCAGTTTGTGTTCATGAAGAATGTTCGGCTGTTCTGTCACAAACGTTTGCTTCAGTTCATGGAGAGAAACATGTGGAACAAAGATGGAAATGATGATGGAGACTTTCATCAGTAGTAAAAACTCCAGCAGCTCCATTTTATTGACGAGTCGTTTCCCATCAGACATTTCACCTCTGCAGCGTCTCGCATCTTTGTCCCGAGAGATTTCCATCTGTCTCACAGTCCAGCCTCCGGAGCAAGTCGGACAAAATCTCTACCCATCATGCATCGTGTCGGTCTGGTTCATCTCAAACAGGACCACTGTGTTACTTAAAACAGGTTGGCTGAAGGTGAAAGGTGAAGGTTACCTGCAGGTGAGAGCAACTTGTCCAACTGACAGAACAGCTTCTCTGTCAGGGAGGCCAGTGATGTCACAAACTCCTTCCCTCTGACTTGCAGACACTCCTGAACACAAAAGCACAGATGTCACACTGACTCCTCCCCCTGCAGGTCTGACAGGTGTCACTACTCCCTCCTCCTACCTGTAGTTCCAAGTGTGCACTGCAGATGACGCTGTGCAGCTGCTGCTGTCTGAGCTCCTCTCTGCTGTTCAGAGTCTGAAGCTCATCATTTCCCAGAGATGTTCGCAGCTGATGGACGTTGACACACTGAGAACCCGAGAGAAGGAACACGGTCAGAACTGATGTACAGTTTGTTTTATGATCACATGTGGCGACCTGTGATGTCAGACTGTTTGCAGGTGTGGGGGAATTAAACAATTGTTTGAGCCAGTAGGAAGTAAGAAAGGAGAGTGAGAAAGCAATGTATGTTTTACGACATGCAACTGTGTGAGATAAGAGGAGTTCCTGAGGTGTGAAGATTTGTCAGGGTCAGAACAGGTCAGGAAGCCATATAAGTGAATTAGGTCTGGGGGTCTTTGTTTTAGATAATGCAAGAAATAAGAAACATCAAATGGTCACTGCCCCCGGGAAAGGCTGGGCAAATGGTTCACAGGAACAGCGAGTGGTCATTGGTTTAGAGAAAGACTGATTAACAACTGTCATGATGTATGTCTCGTCACTGTCCTGTTGTTACCTGACAGTACATAAGCCAGGACATTGTGGAAGACAGCAGAGAACACTGGGGGTCTTCTCTCCATGCTGCATGTATTAAAGAGATCTGAATCATCTCGCTGAGTTTCTGAGGAAATTTCCCTTACAGCAGGTTGTTACCTTCTCCTTCTCACTGGCTGCCAGCATCTCCTCCAGCTTCTGTCTGACTCCGCCCACCTCAACTCTCAGCTCCGCCCCCTGTTGTCTCTCATGATTACTGATCAAAACTGCAGGTAACGAAAGCAGCAGCTCCTCCAACACAGACAGCTGGTTCACCAACTCTGACAGACAGACAGACAGACAGACAGACAGAGTGTATAGCTGCTTAACCTTGCTAGGTCTGTGTGTCTGCCCTTATACTTCTATCTTTGTGAGGTCTAATGTGAGTTTTGTGTGTGTGCGTACATGTCTTTCTATCCTTTTGTGGACCAACGCTTGACGACCTTTCTTGTGAGGACATTTTGGCTGATCCACACAAGGGTCACAACTGCAAAAAGGATGGGGTGAAGGGCCTGGGAATGCATTATGCCAATGGAGTGTCCCCATGGGGAGAGTGAAACAAGTCTGTGTGTGTGTGTGTGTGTGTGTGTGTGTGTGTGTGTGTACCCTCTCTGCTCGTGCTCAGAAACTTCCTGGTCTCTTCCTGGTATCCCAGCAGTCTCAGCTGCATGTTCTCAGCCCATCGGTCCATAGTGTCAGGAACCAGGAGGAACCTGCTGACAGCACAGCGCTCACTCCGGTAAAAGTCCTGGCGACAGAGTTTTATTCAAGTTTGAATGACAAACTTTTAAGATGAGAGGAATATTTTTAAATCCATACACATCACTTTGAACAAAGTATCTCTGTTACCTCGGCAACCAACAAGAGGACATCGTTGGCTTTCCACAACACCAAGTTCACTGTGGAGCTGAAGGAGCTGAAACACAAACACACAGCTGATCAACACCGGAGACTCTCCACCTTCGGGATATCAGACCAGCAGGTTGGACTCACTGTGAGCTCTGTTCAGGTTCATGTTCTGGTCCAAAAACCTGGAACCTTCTGTCAGTCCTGATGGACCTGCAGCCTCTCCTCACACTGACACACACACACACACGTTTGGATCATTATCCCTGCGGGACACTCTATTGACATAAATCAGAACCAAGTCTGAACCTGTGGACCTCAATGCTGTCCCCACAGTGACAGGAAGTCTCCATGGGCTGTCCCTGTGTGTGTGTGTGTGTGTGTGTGTGTACCTCAGTGTATTGACAGACTCAGTCGATCTCTGCTGAAGACGCTGGACGGGACTCTGACCTGCACACACACAGACTGCTGTCAGTCTGTTCACTTATGATAAGCAGACAGGAAATGAGACGTGGTGTCAGGCTGCACTCCAACTGGAGCTGTAAATGTGTTTTTAAGTAGAGCTGAGTGTGAATTAGCACATTACATGTACAGTTACTGCATGACTCCATATAATCATCCTGCTCTCATTTAAACACTTGTTTAAAATCTAAAATGATTCATAATGAAGAGCGATGTCACTTTGATTGACAGCTGTCAGCTGACTGTCGGCTCCAAACACGGAGCTCATTCAGTCACTGAGCTTCAGCTGTTTGTGCTGGTTTTGTCTTTCGGATATTTGTTCCTGTAAATACTGGATCAATAACTCTGCTGCTGAGCGGTTCATTAACTAACAGACTGTCCAGAAGTCGGCGCTCCTGTTTTTTTGTTTACTAGTAAACATCCAGCTAATGAATTAACATCGCTATAAAAGGCCTCTAGCACAATGTTCAGCTGTACGGCCTCTCGGTGCAGGACGACTTTGCTGTTTTCTTGGTGTGTTTGTTTTTGTGTGTTTTTACCAGCAGCTGTTCTTCCTCTCTCATCTTCATCTGCTACAACGTTTGGGATCAGACAGAACCTGAATTGTTCAGATTGTTGGACAGAAGAGGGAAAGGACCAACAAACATGAACTCATCTTCATCATCAGGCAGCACAAACACTACTAGCAGTACTCATAGTCACTGCAGTATTACTCAGCACAGTATTACCTGTTCAGGGACTTGATAACGTCCACGACAGGGTCATCGAGGAGGTCCACACCTGTCCTGCTCGGCTGCAGTAAAAAAGGAGGTGGGGCTGACCGGACTTGCTTCCTGGATTTAGGATAAACTGAGAGGCTTTCCTGCAGGTGGAGGTCCTACACACACACAAATAACAAATTGTAATCCACATTGACGCAAGATATTCCTTTAAGATAAGATATTCCTTTAAGATAAGATATTCCTTTAAGATAAGATATTCCTTTATTCGTCCCACAGTGGTTTTCAGCAGGTAGTCCAGGTAGGTGCATTAGAAGCAGCCTGAGCATACAGGTGGTAGGTCGACAGTAGTCCAGATATACAAGATGTAGTCCAAGTAGACAGGGGGTAACCTACCAAAGAAAAGTCCAGGTACTGACTGCGCTTCATGAGTTCTTCATTGAGTGATGTCAGGAAAGAACACACCTGATCTGGAGACGCCTTCAGACAGACAGAAAAAACGAGACTTAATGGAGACAATAAAGTTGGACCTCTTGTTCTTTCTAGACCCTGTTTCATATTATAATGGAGGTACAGCAGCTTACAGTAATACTACAGTGGTGAAGGAGTAGTAATACAGCAGTACTGCAACAACACCCTGGTACAAAGTACTACAGCAGCAGTACCTGTGTGTTCTCCATCATTCTCCTCAGATCCTCCAACTGGCTGCTGATGGATGACTGCTGCTGTTTACTGCTGGCTGCCTGAAGGGGGCAGGTAGGTTTTTAATATGTTTAAAGAGTGTGAGACAGGCAGACAGACAGACAGACAGGCAGACAGGCAGTCAGTCAGTCAGACAGACAGACAGACAGACAGACAGTCAGTCAGAAGGCAGACAGACAGACAGTCAGACAGACAGTCAGAAAGGCAGACAGGTAGACAGACAGACAGACAGACAGTCAGTCAGTCAGTCAGTCAGACAGACAGACAGACAGACAGTCAGAAAGGCAGACAGACAGGCAGACAGACAGACAGACAGGCAGACAGACAGACAGACAGTCAGTCAGTCAGTCAGACACCTCAGCCTTGATGTGAACTTGTGTGCTGCTGATAACTTTCTGAATCTTCTCGATGAATTTCACCTCCGACTTGAGGAAGGAGAGTTTCTCCTCTAAACGAGACGACGCCTCCTTCACCTGGATGAGGGACAACAAACAAACAAACTTTGGTCTCAGAGAGTAAATCTAATATTTGCTGCTGCCACATAAATAGTTCTGAGTCAGCTTCATGTCTTCATGTACAGTTTGTGGACTTTGGGCTCCTTGTCTGTTCAGATTTGGCTGTTTGAGTTACTCTGTATAAAAAGAGACAGTCGGGCAGACAGACAGACAGACAGACAGACAGACGGGTTAAAGGTCGTACCTGCTGTAAACTCTTGGACTGGAACACCTCCAGTTCAGTGTAGATGGACTCTTCTGTTGCACTGATCTGTGTAGCTTCCTCCTTCAACCTCCTCTGAAACAACTTCACCTCCTGAGGAGCAAAATCACCTCCTTCACTAAACAACCTGCAGGAGAAGAAAAATCATAAGTCTTTACCACACCCAACCAGGCCACAACCCCAACATCATAAAAGCCGGCCCTCAGGCCTGCCACTTCCTCTTTTCCTTCGGACCAGGTCCCATGCAGCGGACAACAAAGAAATGAGATATTCACCTTGTGTTTGTTGTGTTGAAGGAAGAGAAATGACCTATGTGGATGCATAACTGACGTAAGTTTGGACGACCTAATTGACAAGTTACTTTGACATTATTACCATGTACTACGATCCGTAATATTTTCCCTTTTTCCTTTGTTTGTACATAGATAAAATCATCCACAAGAAAGTGATTAAATGGCACTGGACCCTGTGTTTTAACATAAATGGCTCAGTGAACCATCGGCAAAGACATCTTCGTTTCTTCAGGTGTTCCAGGTGTTACCTGAAGGAGTTGAGGAGCTGTGTCGTTCTGTTTCTGACCTCCTCCAGTCTGATCTGAACTGTCTGTCTGAAGCTGGTCTCACATCGCTGGGTATCTTTGATATGTTGATCCAGAGAGTCCTGCAGGGTGGAGCTCACAGCCTCCAGACTGCAAAGACACAGACAGACAGTTGAACTTGTCACAGATGTGTCAGACTCTTCAGTAAAACAGTCTGAATTCTCTCTGTCAGATCAGCCGTTACCGTTGGCAGCTGTCAGTTGTCAGGACATCGTCCTCCATGTTGGACAGAATTACGGTGAACTCCTGGTTCTTCCTGTTGATGGAGGTCTGCAGCTCCCGCAGCTCTTCCCTGCAGGAGGTCAACACGTCCAACACCTCCTCAGAGTGAACGTCCACACGTCGTCTGTGGAGCTGCAACTCGGCTAAAACACACAGACAGACGATGTTTGGATTTGTTTGGTAAGACCTGAATGGTGGTTGTTGTATGGTGGTGGACTGCTGGTCCACATCACCGAGCTGAGTGTGTCCACCCTGATGTTGGTTGGTGTTGTCTACACTTGCCCGGTGCTGCTCAGATTACACCTCAGCAAACACAGGTGAGTTCCAGGTTCTTGTCAGCATGTCAGCAGAGGAGGGACGTCTCAGTACTGAGGCCATTTGCTGTCTTTCACACAGAGCTGGTCTGTGCTACATACCAGATGAAAACATGAACACAGAGAGAGATCTGAGCGATCTGATTTGATGTGATGCGATAGTGAGTGTCCACTGTCACTGAAGCAGCTTCACACACGGTCAGAACGTTATGATGGACGACAGCATTATTCCAACCACATAAACACACTCTCAGACACAACCTTTGCTTGCAAACTCCTATAGAATTTACACATCACTTTTAAGAGTGGAAGCATTCAAAGTGACTCTGCAGCTGCATCTTCTAATGTTATATCTAACAGTATTTGTTGCTTTCAATAGATTTTCTCAAAATTGCCTCTCTGCACAGAAATGGCAAGTTACCAACTCTCTGGGAATAAACAAATTACAAACATATTTTCTTGTCTTTGTTTTGCCAGTTGTGAGGTTTGGTTTAGATTCATCGTCTGCTTCACGTTTACCTGGAGGTCCTGTCACAAACTTCTCCATCCTTTGCTGGCGTGCACTGCAGCATGCATCATTTATTTACATCTAGCCTCGCCCAGCAGGGTTGCCAGGTCCGCATTTTTCCGTGGAATTAGGTTACTTTTTAAATGTTGCAGTGGGATGACTTTGTTTTTTTTTGTCCGTTGGTTGGTTAAACCTAATTTGCATGTAAATTACATTAATAATATCTAGAAATACACATCCATAATAGCACATAGGTACACATACACGCAGACCTGGCAACCCTGTCACTACACCTCCCTGGTATAACTCCATGCCCCCCAGTTTGGGAACCACTGCTGTAAATGAAGTGAGAGTATTTATTTCCACACTATCCACTCAGGGCTGCTACAGTGCAAAAGTTTTGTAAATGTAAGGCAGCTAAAGAAAAGATGATGGATGGAAAAGTCAGCATCAGCTGTTGAACTGTGACAGGATATGAGCTCTGGTCATAAAGAAACTCCATAACATGCAACTTTCCACCTGTATCTGAAGTGAACACGGCCAATGCACATAAACCAGGAGTTACACAATAAGACAATCGTATAACTGTCAATATCTGAACGTACAACAGCATTATGTTCATTAAACTCAATATCAACAACTCCAAATGGTAGATAGATATAAAACACTTTCAGAAAGGCTGGAACATCAAAACCTAAACAAGTGAGAAATGTTCACATTCAGTGTGATGCTCCTAAAATATGAAACAGCCAATTTGAAAATAACTTCCTCATAAGGTCAAGATATGTGCGTGTGTGTGTGTTACCCAGGCGGGGTTGGTATATGTGGATCTGGATGTGTTTGGGGTTCAGCTGCTGCAGTTGAAGCTCCTGCTCCAGAAGCACAGCCTCCTTCCTGTCTGTCGCCACAGCAACAGCCGACGTGAGGACGTCATGGAAACGCTGCTCCAGGTGGTCCAAGAACAGAGTCCGCATCCTGGACGTCAAACACACACAGTCAGCTCTAGAGGGCACTCCTCTGTTGTCGTAGAGAAGAGTGTGAGTGTG
>JAFREQ010000199.1:292500-337500 GCA_025331565.1 Holacanthus passer | reverse complement strand
CTTTTTAATTAGCAAGAAAATGAAAACTATACATTTAACATATCAGTGTATGCATTGTTTGTTTTAAGTTTAATTAATAAATAATACATTTGTTAAATGCAATAGAGCCGAATTCAGACGTTCAGACAGAATGGGGGACAGAAAAAAAACAAAAAAAACATGTAGTAAATGGAGTGAATCTTGATAAACATGCAGTAGATTCATCCATCCATCCATTATCTGTACATCTATACGATGCACGCCGCTAATCCTCTGCAGGGTCACGGGGGGGCTGGAGCCTATCCCAGCCGACTTAGGGCTGACCCTGGACAGGTCGCCAGTCCATCACAGGGCCACACACAGGACAAACAACAAACACACACACTCACATTCACATTCACACCTACGGACAATTTGGAGTATTCAATTAACCTCAGCATGTTTTTGGACTGTGGGAGGAAGCCGGAGTACCCGGTGAGAACCCACGCTGCACAGGGAGAACATGCAAACTCCACACAGAAGGATCCCAAGCGTCCGAACCGGGACGCGAACCAGGGATCTTCTAGCTGTGAGGCACCAGTGCTAACCACTGCACCACCGTGCAGCCCTGCAGTAGATTCATCAGGAGAGATTTCAGCTTGGATTCAACTTCTGTTTTTACCTCACAGCGCTCCACCTCAGCCAGTTGATTCTGCCACATCTGTTCATAACACCAACGCAGCTGATGGAGGAAGTCAGCATGAAGACTGTCTGAACACACACAGAATCACACACACACACTCAGTAAGTAAATCCTGCAAAGACAACATGATTGAATGTTTGTTTCATCCACTCCTGTTCATTCAAAGAGCTCCAGTCAAAGGTCAAACGATGGAAAACCATTTGGGAAACATGATGGAAATCAGACATTTCTGTTTCATGTGAATGTGAGGAACTTGTAAACACTCTCGAAACTATATGTGTGCAAATATACATTTTATGTGCAAAATGAAAATGCAAATAAAAACAGGTGGATAGAAACAAACTTTGTGATGTGCTGAGTCAAACAGAAACAAACAAATATGAAGTTACCAATTTGTTCATTGACAGCTGTCAGCTGGTTGAACCAATCAGAAATCAGAGCAGTGGAGCAGGAAGGCGGGACCAGAGAACTGAAACGGAGAGACAGAATGTGATTGGACAACAAGCCGGGGGTCACTGGACTGAGAACTCAACTGTGTGTTAACGTTACCACATCCTGTGGATGATGTCACGACGTTGTTCTGTCAGATCTCTTTGAGTCTCGTGAACCGTCTGCTGAACTGAGACCAGCTGCTGATCCTCATCAGTGCTGCAGAAACTCCTACAACACAAATACTGCTGATGCAGCAGCTAAAAACTTACACCTATAAAACTAAAAACTAAAACCACCAACCTGAAGCGGCCTATAACCTCGCTGACTCTGCTCCTCCTCCAGCAGCTCAGACAGTCGTCCCAGCGCAGACGGAGGAGTGACTCCTGCTGCAGGTTCTCCTCCTGGAGGAGCAGCAGCAGACGAGCCACACTGCGACGATTCGCCAGAAGAGACTGGTTCAACATCTGAGACCCAGACAGAGGAGAACTGTCACTGAGTGTGTGGATGTTAGGGGTCAGAGGTCAGAGGTTACAGTGAGATACCATTGCCTCGGTGTGTATCAGTCTGCAGACATCAGATGGAGGCAGGAAGCTGATCTTCTCCAGCAGGTGGCAGTACTTCCTGAGCACAACTTTGATCTACGAGAAAAACACACAGTAACACTGTTACAGTAGAACAGTAAAACTTAGCTGTTGACCAACGTGTTGGCTCGTCCTCACTGTGTCTCCAGGATAAATCTTCCTTTCATTACTCGATGTTATTTATTAGTATATTTTGTTTTATAAATAATAATAAAGTTTATCATAAAAAAATGACTGAAATGATAAAACCTGTACTGAAACATGTTCAACTGACCTTGTCGGTGCGTTGAGTCTCAGATTCAGTCAATTTGTGGTTCAGCTCCATGACTCTAATCTTCTTCAGCTTCAACGCCTCCTCCACCTCCTCCCAGAGAACATACACCTCCTGAACACACACACACACACACACATAAACTCTACATGAATACACACACACACAATGAATCACATCTACAGCCATGATGAAGTCATAAGTTCAAACTTCACAGCCGAGCACAGAAAAAATCTGACCAGCCACCAACCGAATTCTGTAAAACCATGAGAGCATTTAAAAATGATGCCACCTTTTCGTCATTAATCTAACTTGAATTTAAATGTTTAATAGGTTTTTGCCAAAAACCAATCTTTTCAATCAAGTTGAACTGAATCTAAAAACCTATGATTCCTGAGTACCTGCAGACTGACGTGTCCCAGCTGCTCCATTCGGTCCTTCAGGGTGTTTAATGTGATGTCCACCTCCTGCAGAGAGGACAGCAGCTCCACACTGACGGTGCTCACCTGAGTCTCACACAGCTGAAAACACAATACGCAAATTAGCTCAGGTAAGAAACAGCAACATGTACTGTATACTACATCAGTGAGCTCTACTACCTCAGGTGTAGATTGTAGTACATCAGTGTGTATTCTACCTGAGTGAGCTCTGTGAGCTCTGTCTCCAGCTGCTTCAGAGCATCTTCATGTTTTTGGCTTTTTTTCTCTCTCAGTCGTTCAATGATGTCAGAGCTTGGACGATCGACCACTGAAAGAGAGAGAGACAGAGACAGAGAGAGACAGAGACAGAGAGAGACAGAGACAGAGAGAGAGAGAGACAGAGAGAGAGAGAGAGAGAGAGAGACAGAGACAGAGAGAGAGAGACAGAGACAGAGAGAGAGACAGAGAGAGAGACAGAGAGAGAGACAGAGAGAGAGACAGAGACAGAGACAGAGACAGAGAGAGAGACAGAGAGACAGAGACAGAGACAGAGACAGAGAGACAGAGACAGAGAGAGAGACAGAGACAGAGACAGAGAGACAGAGACAGAGAGAGAGAGAGAGAGAGAGAGAGACAGAGAGACAGAGACAGAGACAGAGACAGAGAGAGAGACAGAGAGACAGAGAGAGAGACAGAGACAGAGACAGAGAGACAGAGACAGAGAGAGAGACAGAGACAGCGAGAGAGACAGAGACAGAGAGAGAGACAGAGACAGCGAGAGAGACAGAGAGAGACAGAGACAGAGAGAGAGACAGAGACAGAGAGAGACAGAGAGACAGAGAAAGAGACAGAGAGAGAGAGAGAGACAGAGACAGAGAGAGAGAGAGAGAGAGAGAGACAGAGACAGAGAGAGAGAGAGAGAGAGAGAGACAGAGAGAGAGAGAGAGAGAGACAGAGACAGAGAGAGAGAGAGAGAGAGACAGAGAGGACGGGTGGTGGAGCTGTGACTGGCTGTGAGGCCTGAATCTAAAACACTGTGGTTCAGAGTTACAGTCTGGTCCATCAGTCACTGAATCTTCTGTCTGAATCCACCTTCAGTCTCTACAGTCGTTCGTCCTGGGACGTGTTCGCTCCGTCACATGACGTCTGTGAGGATGCTGGACGTTAACATGAGCCATTGTTTTCATTTTATTATTTTCATAATACATTAAAGTGTCGACGGAGGATTCAGTTATTAGTGAAGCAACTATTTCTCTCGGTTGGAAGAAAAAAAAAAACTTGCTCATATTATCGGCTGTGGATTTTCTGTATGTGTGAAAAATCATACCTCACTATAAAAGACCAAACCAGAAAGAGGGAGTTCATTTGTTGTCTGATTGATGACTTATTATTATTGATATTACTATTATCATTATTTCTTTTCTTAATGTTGTCACATCCTTATTGCGATGGATTGTGGGTAATCTTCCAAGTGAAGTCCACTGGCGGCTCCTTGTGGACTTGATGAATAGTGGATTTGGACAGATCTCGACTTTAGTGGATTCAGATTTGAATTATTGATCAGACAAACTCTAATATGTTTGTTTCAGAACTGAACCATCAGCTGAGCGAAGTGATGTCAGAGATAAGCCATACGAACCGACAGTGTCAGGAAGTCTGCTGACATCATCAACATCATCATCATCATCCACCACCTGCTGCCCCCTTCTGAAGAGAGGACACAACCACCTGACAGACAGACAGACAGACAGACAGACAGGATGTTCAATATGTAATTCATGGATGTACATGATGATACAGTCGGAGTGTCTGTCTGTCTGTCTGTCTACCTGCTGGCTGTGCTGCACTGTGTGTTGCTGTCCTCTGCAGACAGACGGTCTGTCCTCTTGTCTGTCCTTCCAGCCAGCAGAGATCTGGACAGCTGAACCTTCAAAACACAGACAACGTTTTCATGGTGAACAAACAGACAAACAGCAGTGAAGGACCAAGCTAACGTTTGTTAGCCTAATGTTAGCTAACAGTGTAAGAACAGCTCAACAACTGGAGGCTCAAGACAAACTGACTCAACTAGCTAGTTAGTTATCAGCTAACCAGTAACGCTGATAACGAGCTAACCACCGGAAACAAACGATAACCTGCGTGTTTGAGTCTGTTCACTGACTTTGCTCCGTCTGTCCTCAATCACGTGATTTTCTTGCGCGAACGAGCCAAAGTTTCAAACACAAGAAACAACGTTTAAAGACGTTTTTTTAAAGAGACGACTGTTCATCACCATCATCCTCCTCTTCATCATGTTCAGTTCAGTGCTGCTTTGACCTGAACTCACTTCAGATTCTCTTCAATGTCAAACTGAGATCTTTGATTCACCTGAGCTTCAAACAGCTGCCGGTAAACTTTCCCGCTGGGAGCCGCTCTGCTCTCACACATGCTAACGATAATTAGCCCGCTGCTAACGATAATTAGCCACTAAAGCTGGTTTCTTTCTCTTTCTGTCGATTTAAAGTTCGTTAAAGTCAAACTGTCGGTTTCTGCTTCCTGCTGCGGCTCTGAGCGTCCGTCCGTCACCATGGCAACGAGCGTGCTAAAGAGTAGTTATTGAACGAATGGTCCTTTTTGAACGAATCTTAAAGACGAACGAGTCGAACTGAATCAAATCCTGCTTCTGAATGAACCAATGAATGAGTCAATAAATGTTAGAGCCGCAGCTAACCTGTTAGCACAAAACTAACTCCTTAAAAGAAACCTTGTTTTTTTTGCTTGTGTCATTTAGTTGTTTATGTTTTTAGTAGACTCACAGAATAAAACTCATCTCCCAGCTGAAGCTCAGTGGAACTTTACTGAAGGAAAATAGAACCAAAAGAGTCGTTCATGAGTCGCTTCATGAGTGAACAAAATGAGCCGGGTCACTAAAAAGAACCGAACATCAGCCTTGCTGGAGGCTTTGTGATGTTCACAGTTCAGAAGAAATGCAGGAGAAAATCCAGAACAGTCTGAAACAGCTGCTGAGAAGAACGTATTTAACTTCTTCATGTCTTTAAGGAGATGAAATATCTCTTCAGACCAGCTGTTCCCAGGCCTCACAAACATGTTGTGACTCAGGATAATGAGTAAAACAAGGAGGCGGTAAAATAAAACAGACTTTTCTAAAATTTGACACCAAGATGGAAAAGTTGTTGAACTCCCGAACTCATCCCTCATCATTTTATTTTGCTTGTTATTTATGCTTACCATCCTCATGTGGGAGTAGATGAAGCTGTCATCTACCTGCTGCAGAGAGCTCAGCCTCATCTGGATGGAAGCGGATGAACTGTGAGGATCACATTCTTTGACTTTTCTAGTGCATTCAACACCATCCAGCCACAGCTACTCAGTGAGAAGCTGTATGTGATGAGTGTGGACATGCCCACTATCTCCTGGATTACTGACTACCTGACAGACAGACCACAGTTTGTCTGATTGGGCAGCACTCTGTCTGATACGCTGGTGAGTAGCACAGGAGCTCCACAGGGGACTGTTCTGTCTCCATTTCTGTTCACCCTGTACACCTCCGACTTTCAGTACAACACTGGGTCGTGCCACTTGCAGAAGTTCTCGGATGACTCTGCAGTGGTTGGGTGTATTAAGGACGGGCAGGAGGGGTAGTACAGATCGCTGGTGGATTATTTTGTGGAGTGGTCCGGGAGAAATCACCTGCACCTAAACGTGGCCAAGACTAAGGAGGTGGTGATCGATTTCAGGAGGAAGACGCCGATACAGCCCCCGTGTATCCTGGGAGAGGAGGTGGACATGGTGGAGGACTACAAGTACCTTGGCATCCACATTGACAACAAGCTGGACTGGAAGACCAACACTGAAGCTGTATACAAGAAGGGGATGAGCAGACTCTTTTCCTGAGGAAGCTGAGATCCTTCAATGCATGCAGCAGAATGTTGGAACTATTCTACCAGTCAGTCGTGGGCAGTGCCTTGTACTTGTCGTCTGCTGGGGAAGCAGCATCAGAGCGGGAAACACAAACAGACTTAAACTGATTAAAAAGGGTGGTTCAGTTATCGGCTGCAAACCGGACACTTTCAAGGTTGTGTTGGAGAACTGTGTTGTTGCACCATATGGTGTTTTATGTCTCGTGTTATGTGTTGTGCTGTGTTGTTTCAACTGTAGCTGCTCCAACAAAAGAATTTCCCTGCTTGGGACAAATAAAGTACATCTATCTATTTGTATGTAATATTACAAATTGCTGCTCAGATGAATTCATATTTGACACTTTTAACTGATCAAAGAGGGAAAAAGATGATACATTTAAATGTCCTTCAGAAAACTTTTATTCAGCTTTATCACACAGGAAACGTGGACGTCAGAAGAAGACATGAAATGTTTGGATTAAAAAAAAATGAAAATACTCGGTAAATTCAAATGACGAGACATCAGCATATATAGGGGGTGAATGTATACTGTCTGCGTCCATGTCTGTGTTGTTGTATCCGGACGTGTCTCCACATCATCACATGCAGACTGTGAAAACAAATACTTTCTATCTAACTACGGAAATCAAGCCAAGAAAATTAGATAATATGTCATTTTTTAATGTTATGAGATCAGGATCTCACACACACACACACACACAGAAATCATAAAAATAGTTTGCAGAAACTTGATATGATGTCATCTCATGTTCAGTCAGAGTCGGTGATGTCACTGCTGTCGTCAAGGTTACCACCTATGTTTTCCTTGTAACAGAGTTTGGACCTGACAGCTCGCTTCCTGTTGTCATGGAAACAAGAAGAGAAGCTCAGGTGGAGCGTCTGAAAGCTGCAAAATATTTTTAAATAAAGTTTCAAAGCATCACAGCTGACCTGCGGTAAAAGAAGTTTGGTTGACTTCTGGAGGTGAGACATCCGTCTGTCTGCTCCTCCTGCAGACAGACAGAATAATAATAATCCTCTTAGTGTCAATTCTGCTTTGTAAAAAGTGAAAACTGGGCAGATTCATTAAACAGGAACATTTCAACAATGAAAACAGTCTTTTGATAATCTGATGTCCTGACTTCACTTCCCATTTTAAAATTTGTCGACCAGTTTGTTCCTGAGTCGATATGTTGATTCCAGACACCTGAACGCTGCAGCAGATCAGAATCTGTCTCTCCACAGTCTCCAGGTTCTTGCTCATGATGGGAACTGTTGTGTCTCTATAAGTCATATTATAGAGTTTGGTTTAGACCTGCTCTGTGTGTGAAGAGCCTTGAGATGACTTTTGTTGTGATTTGGCGCCATACAAATAAAATTGAATTGAAAAAAAATTGAATTGTGCTAAGCTAAGCTAACCAGCCTCATGTTCAGTGTTTAGACATGAGAGTGAATCAAACATCTGACTGTCAGAGAGGAAGAAGAGGATTTCACTGAACGTTGAACTGTGTAAATGTGCTCAATGAAACACAGTTTCAGTCAGTCAGTCTGCTGTCATAACCAGGACTGGGTCTTTGCGGGGGCCTGTGATGAGTGGAACTGGTAGAACCTGGTCTGACCCAGTTCTGTTCCTCTGTTCCACCATTTCAACAAAAAGACCTGCTAATAAACTTGAACCCTCGTGCTGTTTACAAAAGAGTTTCTCTGTTACAATCTGCGGACAAACAGAAACACTCAGGGAACAGAAAACTCTCAAGTAAATTACCCATGATGCAGCAGTGCTGGGCTTCTGTTCAAACTCTGTGGCTCCACCTAGAGGAGGGTTGTGCTGCTGCAGCGCTGCCCCCTCCTCATTCTCCCCCGACGTCCCGCTGTGGAGCTCCTCGCTGCTGCCTGAGCATCAGGTCACATGACATGACTTAAAGTGACACCACTTCACACATACAACCCCGATTCCATAGAAGTTGGCATTTGATGCAGCAACATGTTTCAAACAAGTTGGACAGGAGCAACAAGAGACTGAAAGTTGTAGACTGATCCAAAAACAGCTGTTTGGATCCTTCCACAGGTAAACAGGTTCATTGGTAACAGGTGATAGGATCATGATTGGGTCTGAAAGGTTCATCCTGGAAAGACTCAGTCGGTCACAGCGAGGATGGAGAGAGGTTCAACACTTTGTGAACACATGGTTGGATGAAGGAGATTAATACATGGACTCAGGAACAACTTCAGGAAACTGTTGTCAGAAATGATTGTGGATGATTGGATTCTTTTTTAATCTATGTTTCACACAGAGAACCAACATCTCTGGAATCAGGGCAGTAAATCACGTCACCACTTCACATGACTTGACTCACCTTTAGCCGTGTTCTCCTTTAGCAGTGGCTCCTCCTCTTCCTCACTCTCACACTGAGGGAGAAAGCCTTCATCATTACATCACCATTACATCCTCAACATGTCATCACCTCCTCCTCTTCCTCCTCTTTACCTGTTGAGTGTTGCAGGTGAGTCTGCGGAGGCGTGTCCTCAGCTGCAGGTCCTCCTCCCCCCGTGACCGCAACAGGAGGAGTTCCAGCCTATCAGATTGCTCGGTGAGCTGTCTGACCTGCTCTCTGTACTGATCCTTCTCCTGTAGGAGCAGCCGCGCCTCCTCCTGCTGCTCTGCCCGCGATGACAGAGCCTGAAACACCAGTCAGAGGGGATGTGTTCATGACATCACCAACGCCCTCCTCCTCCTCCTGCTCCTCCTCCTCCTGCTCCTCCTCCTCCTGCTCCTCACCTTGTCTCTCTCTCTGATCACCTCCTCCAGCTGTCTCAGGGTTTGTTTGTTCCGTTGACGGTACAACCTGACGTCGCCCTTCAGCTGAACACACCGCAGCTCCAGCTCCTCCTTCTCCTCTAGAGTCTGCAAACAAACCCATTTAGAATCAAAAAGAACCACACTGATGGATTTTAGGTGAATGATCTACCTGCTGGTCTCTGGTTCACTGAAACATCTTCTTGTTCCATTTACACATTGTTAACACACATTGTTTGTGATGTTTTAACCATTTTAATAATCAAAACTGTCCAATACTTATTGTAATACTTACTAATGTAGATATGAAGATTTTGTTAATATCTTCTTTTTTAGCCTGTTTATTTGTTCTTTTTACTATTTAACTGCTCTCTCCCCTTTGCTGCTGTGATATGTGAATTTCCCCACTGTGGGACGAATAAAGGTTTATCTTATCTTAATCTCTCAGTAACAAAGCTGAATCATCAGCATACAGGAAAACAATCAGATGTGGGTTTATTATCATTTACATTTCTTAAGAAGACCAACAGTGCTCATATTGGTGACACACAACCTCGTCCCAGTCCTACAGTGACCCAACAGTGCTGGGAGTTCAACAGCAGAGCAGAGATGGAGTCAATCCCCCAGACAGAAGTACATCTGCCCCTTCAAAAACACAACCAGAAAGAGGAGGCACAATCAAGTGGCCAAAGGCAAATAACCAAGAGGAATGGCATAGACTCGAGAAACACCTCCAAGAGAGACGGGTGACCTACATGTGATGTGGCTCGACTTGGCAAACGCCCGTTGATCAAGTTCGCATTGAAATTTTTCCACATACCAACCAGTGTCACCAAGATCATAGCCAAGTATTTTAGCAACCTCCACCTGTGCTTCTCCCTAGAAGACTTTATGAAGAAGACCATCATCTTCCCAACACAGCGGACTGTAATTTTATTATCCTCCAATTTATTCTACAGGAATATATGTGGAATCCATGCGTCCTCTTTTTCACTGTAACGTGGTTCAGATGTTCGTCCAGAACTGACTAACTATATTTTTAGTTTTAGTTCTGTTCCTTCTTCTGAAAACAATTATTTACTGGTCATTTCTTATTATCCCTGGTTTTGTGTAATATCAACCTCTGGTTACTTTTTGTGTACTGTACTGTAATCAATATTTCTCCCCTCATCTCCTTGTCCTCACCCTGGCTCTCTGCTCCTCTGCTCTGTGGAGGTCTCTCCTCAGTCCGAACACTGTAGCAAGGAGGTTAATCTGAAAAGGAGCTGGACTCTCCTTCTGCTGCTGCGCCTCCCTCTGCTTGTTCTCCTGCTTCTCTTCCTGCTTGTTCTCCTGCTTCTCTTCCTGCTTGTCCTCCTGCTTCTCTTCTTGCTTGTCCTCCTGCTTCTCTTCTTGCCTCTCCACCTGCTTCTCCTCTTTCAGCTCCTCCAGTTTGTTGGGGTAGAAGAAGGTCTCTGTGGGCAGAGCCAGACTCCTGCTCTGAAAACACAAATTTTAACATGTTAATCCAACATCGATGTTGGACCTCACTAATGCAGAAGATTAATCTCGATGTCATAATTACATGTTACACTGTCACATGTCAAACAAACATGTCAATGTAATTGTTTAAAAGGTGATTGAGTTTGAAATGCCTAAATAAATGAAAATGTTTATACTGAAACTACTGCAGCTAAAAACACTGTAAATGGTTTAACTGTTAATGTTAAGTCTTTGTATGTGAAATGTTGTATGGAAATTGCAGTTAAAGTTGAAGCACTGAAAGAAGTTGAAGTTTTAGAGCTGAAACATTGTTCTGTTGCTCAGAGGTTGCTCTTAAAAGTAAGAGATAAAAGTAGTAGTGAAATAATGGTTGAATAATTTCAACTGATGAAAGCTTGAAGTGAGTTCACTGTAAATAGTGAAGTGTCAGTTGGTATGTGAGCAGTGACAGCAGCTGAAACGACAGTTGAACTGTATCAGATGTTTCTACCTCCTGCAGTGGCCTCAGTGTTCGTCGCCTCAGCAGTCGGGTCTGATTTTCAGCTCGCAGCACCGTGTGTTTCAGACGCTCCACCTGCACACAGAGAGGTCAAAGATCAGATCCACCTACAGCTCTCGATGGGGTCAACCAGGGGGTGAGAGGTCAGAGGTCACGGATTAGCTGACCTCTATCTGCAGGTCTCTGTTGGCCAGCAGGGTGCTGCTCTTCTCCTGGCTCAGTGTGTTGATGTCAGTCATCAGACTATAGTTGTGATCTCTGAGCTGTTTCACTTCCTTGCTCAGCAGCTCCCGCTCCTCCCGAACCTTCTGCACGCGCTCAGTCAGCTTCTTCAGCTTGTGGTCCCTCAGCTGCTGCTGCCGAGACCACACCTCCTGGAGACCGCAATGAACCAACACATCAGAACACGATTTAACCAGAGTACCATCTGTCATCAGAGAACTTTCTCATCTACATCTTTAACTCTTCCTTAGTAACCTTCCGACCTGTTCCTTGGCGACGGAGCAGGCCTGCTGGCGACGCCTTCTCTCGTCCTGTAGCGCCCTCTGCAGACGGCTGAGCTCTGACATCAAGAACTGAGTCAGACCAGATTCACCTGCTGTGTCTGAACAGAGAGACAGGCACATTAGAAAAGCTGAATTTTTAATGGCGACACTGCACACAATTAGCCTGTCCATTTTAAAACAGACCGACGAGGATGCTGAAGGTCTTGTTGGGCTCCTTCCCGGTGATGCGGCTGTACAGTTGCGGGTAATCCAGCTCCAGACTCTCCAGGAAGGCTGTGTAACCTTTGACCCCTGTCCTCTGCAGGATGTCCAGCAGGGCTCCTGTGAAGGTTAAAGTTCAGTGATGGATGTGACCTCAGTAACTCAGAGAAAAGAACATGTTCTGGGTGACTAGAGCACGATAGCCATGACTAGACTTGTGTGACCAAGACGTGACTTCCATGACTCGGACATGAATTGGGCACTGACTGAGACATAACCTGGGCGACACAGATGTGACCTGTGCGACTAAGACACAGCGTGACTCGGACATGGTCTTAATGACCTACTTATCACCTATATGATTGGGCATGACCTTAGTGACCATGATCTCTGATTTAAATGTAACATGGGAGACTAGGATATAACCTTGGTGACTTGAACATAACCTTGGTAATTAGGTCGAGAAGCCGTCAGACCTGGACATGACATGATCTCAATGACTTGAACATGTCCTGTGCAACTCGATCATGATCTGGACGACTAGAATGTGACCTCGGTGACGCGACTGCAGGAGACTTACAGATGATCTGTGTTGAGGTGTTTGACACGACTTGGAAATGACCTGTGACTAGGATGTGACATCTCTGTGTTTCATTCATTCATGTTTGACTGCTGTGAAAGCTGTGTTTTGTGGGGAGACTGTTTTTTGTCAACAGCTGTTTTTACTTTTAAGAACAAACTTTCAGTCTCAACAAATATAGTTTCTTACCGACTTTTCTTCTCCTAATGATGAGGGTGGGGTCGTTGAAGAGCTGCTCTTCATCCTCAGCACTGATCACCTGATGACACCCACCACAAAACAACCAATGAGCACTGGAGAATAAGGAGCAAAGAGCAGAACAAGTACGAGACAGCAGTTGTGCAAAGAGACAAGGAAGTACAGCAGCAAGGGGAAGAGCTGAAGCGGCAATCCTTGACTCTGGTGGAGGTAGCGGGTGGTGTGTGGGGAAGGGTGAGCACTATGAGCAGGAAGAGGAGTCTAAGGAGATGCAGAGGAGAACCGGGAATAGACGGACCGGAAGGAGAAGCAGCAGCAGCAGAGTAACTGACACTGGTGCACGTACGACAATCAACAGGAGGAGGTGCAGCAGGAGGAGGACCTGACACTGGTGGAAGTAGGTAGTGATTGAAGGAGCAGGAGGAGGTGCAGGAGGAGAAGATGTAGAAGGAGGTGCAGGGGGAGTACCTGACACTGTCGGAGGTACGGAGTGATTCTTGAAGGTTCAATGGTTTTGATGAGCAGCATCCTGAAATCGTCCAGCTGCAGCCAGCAGAGGTCGTCCTCACACACTCCATCCATCACACACTGAGTACACACAGTATTTACTACACACTATATACTGACGACTGTACAAACTATGAGCAAACAGTTTGTAGAAACCTCTGACACACCTGTCTGTCTGTTTACATGGTCGCTGTCTCTCTCTTTCTCTGTCTTTGTCTCTCTGGTGTTTTTGTGCTTCTGTGTTTTCTGAGGAACAAGTTGTTTCTCTCACTTCCTGTTTCTGTCTCCACCCTCTGACGGGCACTGACACCATTTATTTAAATTCATCTATCTATGTGTATATATATATAATATCAGCATTTAGATACTTTGAAATGAGAAACATTCAACTGAGACAACAGAAGAGAAATGAAAGCAGACCCAAATCATGACATAACACAGGAATCATTTCCGCATTACATCAAAGATTGAACAATAAGAGCTCAACTAAATTTATGAAAGAGAAATGTGACAATATTGAGATTTCAATAGCTGAAAACAAAAGAACTGAATCAAAGCAGAGCAGCAAATAAATCTGTTGACTGACTGGATCAACGATGGAAACATGGGGATGAATTTCCCAGTTTTTTGTTCCGTCTTTATTTAATCTTACAAATCTTTCGCTAATAAGGATTAAATTTAAAAAGTGTCTGAACAAGCAGCAAATATTTGACTCTGCTTAAACTCTAATATAAATTATATACGACTATATACTAGTGTTCAGATTATCTGTTACAGTAAATAAAGTCATACATCAACGTAAATGGACTAAATTAAAGTCAATGTCCTTCAGTCAAAATGTCACTGCAGGTAAAACTGGTCCTTTAACATGTCAGCAGTGTTTGAATGTTGTGGCTGGTGCAAATCTTGTTTTAATGCTATGAACAGTAAAAATACATCATATTTTCATATATATTAATATTTTCTAAAGTGAAAGTATGAATCTAAAGTGTTTAAATCATCCGTCTCAGTTATTTGTCTGTTTTCTCGTCAGCTGAGTTCATTCAGATAAAAAGTGACAGAAAGAGGAAGAAGTGAAGGATTAGAGAAGTCAGAGGAGGAATGACTCAGCATGAACAGGAAACATCAGCTGACTGAAACAGGAAGTGATGTCACAGCAGCACTGATGTGTGGAGATTCTTGGAAATCTGATTGAGCTGAAGTGAAACCGAATGAAGAAAAGAAGAAGGTGTGAAAGTCCAGACCACAGTGTCCCCACAGTCCACAGTGTCCCCACAGTCCACAGCGTCCCCACAGTCCACAGTGTCCCCACAGTCCACAGCGTCCCCACAGTCCACAGTGTCCCCACAGTCCAGGTATAAAACTAACTGGACCTCTCAAACACATATGAATGCACACTGCTTCATTTCACATAAACATTTTCTTTATTACAAAATAATCTGCTCATAATTACTGAACTTTTTCTTTCCAGAAGCTGAATAAAAGGCAAACAAGACAACAAACTAAAATAAAACACATATTAGTGCAATTGCACATGACAACTTCTTCTGAGGTCCCTGAACACACCACGGAGCTGCCACCTATTTTGTTAAACCTCCAAAAACTCCCTGTTGATCATTTTCCAAAAATGAATTGTTTATAGATTGAGTTCCTTCTTTCCTGAGCATAAAATAGTTTCACCTTGTCTCTAAGAAAATTTATCTGGCAAACTATTTTTTTCACATTATTAGATCTATTTGACTGTTTTGTTTCCTTGTTGGTACATTCACGGACTCTCAGACATTTCAGAATCAGCTGCTGATTTGTGATTTCAGTGATTAGAACATCTAACTCAGGCTCTAAAACTCAACCCACTCACATGTTAACACATCTGTTGACACGCTGAGAAGTAACTTTAGAAAAGACAAATGCAGGACTGAAGTCACATACTGAAGAATGAACACATCACGTTTGTGTCCAGTGAAAATTACTTATTTTAAAATGATCAACTTTCTCAAACTCAAATTGCCTTTTTTATTAAAAAACAGACAAACAAACAAAAAAAACCAGATCACCTTTTACCTTTTTGAAATTTTTCTCAACGAGAACACGTCAACTAAACGTTTGGATCTGTGGTTTTCACTGGACACAATGACAGTCTGGTTTCTACTGGTCCGGTCCGGTCCGGTCCGTGGTGGGTGTGTTGGTGTTGATTCCTGAGAACTGATTGGCTGGAGCTCCTGACGCGTCACACATAAGCAAAGATCTCTGGAGCCAAAAAGAAAGAAAAACTTATCAATGAGCTTCTGTTTGTGTGTGTTCATTTGTATGTTTGTTTAAAATGTAAAACATATTAACAAATAAAGTGTGGAACTATTATCAGTTATTAGAAATAATGAAATGTGAATTATTTTTTGTTTTTGTATGAACAGTTTTACAGGAATTATTGTTTTTTCAAATTGTCATATACATTTCCTGTTTTTATCTAATTAGAGATGAATTTTGTTTGAAATGTCCTTTAATAATATCCCAATGGCACTTTTATTTCTTTTCATTTCGTGATGTCTCTGATCCCCCTCAGCTTCAGGGTCGACTCCTGATCGAATCCCTCTGGAGGAAACTTCAGCTGTGGTTCAGTTCACTTCCTGCTGGGTGAAGCTCACCTTCCGTCTGACGGGTTTCTCTGTGACTCTGAGTCTGAAGGAGACGCAGCTTCACGTCCTCATATCACCACACATTCACTTACAGTCGATTTTTATGTCTTTAGAAACACTGAAATCCAGGTTAGATTCTACAATTCTAGTATTTCATTCAGCAGACGCTTTTATCCAAAGCGACGTACATTCACCTGCCGATGGAGCAGCCATCGGGGGCAGTTTGGGGTTCAGCATCTTGCCCAAGGACACTTCGACATATTGACCGCAGGAGCCAGGGATCGAACCCCCAACCTTCTGATTGGTGGGAAGGTGGACAACCGGTGGACAACCGCTCTACCTCCTGAGCCCTGATATGAGTTTGTTACACAAAGACGATCTTCAACATTGTTGATGGTTAATGTGTCGTCAGTGTCAGGACAGAGACAGACATCTGTGAACATGTGGACTCCTTCGTTCTTCTTTCTAACACTGTGACTCTGGACATGAAGGCAGCGGCACTGAAACACTGACTGGCCATCATTGTTTAAATCAATCACTTTGAAGCTTCAGACAAATCAGACACTGATCAATGATCAATCATTTGTCATGTTGTGATTGGAACATTTCTATCACAGTTAGCACTTTCTAACACTTTCCACATCACGTTACTCGTCACACTGAGCTGCTCTGGCGTGGTTCTCCTCCTGAATGTGACTGAACACAGAAACTCTCTGTTCTGTTTGTGTTTAGTTTGAATTATTTACACGATGTTTCTGTCTCTTATTACTACAATATCCATGAGCCTCAGCTGCTGTTGCTAAGAAGAAAAACTGAATCCATTGAAAAACTGATTCCGATCCACGGAATTATTTGAAGCTGCAGATTATAGACTCAGTTTTAATCAGTTAACTTCGGCTCAGTGTTTTGTAGCAGACCGCTGGAAAGCCTGCAGTGTGAACACTTAGTGGTTTATGGACCCAAGGATTTCGCCTTTCACTCCTTCACAACAAAACAATCACAATGACCCTAAACTGGGTGGACAAACATCTACTCTCAGGAAAGACCAGCTTTTAGCACTGAAGGTGAACAACTCCATGATTCATCATGTGTCTGAGTATCTGAGAGACTAAGAGGATTCTCAACAAACATCACATCCCTGTGCTTTTCAAAGCAGCAACACACTGAGACAGAAACTGGTCCAGCTGAAAGACCCAAAGACAAGACAAGCCTGATGTCTGCAGTCCAACACAGTGAGGACACAACAGACTGGAAACCACCAGGGAAACAAACACTCGACTCTAATGTCATTCCAACAGCCAGAGCATCAATGAACCAGGTGGGATCAGTGACCTTGATAATGACCCCACAGAGGTTAAAACCTGGGACTTGAGTCAGAACTGAAGAAGCCCCTCAGATGTTCGCTGTAAACTTTCCTCCTATTCATGCTAAATGATCTCTTCTTAACACAATTTCAATATAAGTGATGGAGGACATTCTGTGCAAATATACTTTCTGAAGTTTATCTGAGGTTAATAACAGTCTGAAATAAACAAGTGGAGAAGTCTGTTTCATATAAAACTTCATGACACAAAGATAGAAAGTTGTACTAAAAACTTCTATCAGCAGCTAAACTCACCTCAGCTTTTCTCTGTTTTCCTCTTTCTTGGATTTTCTTCAGCTCTTCAACCACCTCTTCCTCCTCTTCCTCTTCCTCTTCCTCTTCCTCCTCCTCCTCCTCATTGGCTTGGCAGGACACAGTCTCTGTGATTGGCTGCATGGCGGCCAAGAGGGCGGGGACCGTGAAACAGGACAGAAAGCGGGCCTTCAGCAGCAGGTAGGCAGGGTTATCTGAGAAACGCTCCGCCACCAGTTGACGTACCGCCGCCACGAGCTCCGCCTCCTCTGCCTCCTCCTGCAGGAGGTCAGAGCTGACAGAGGGAGCTGCAAGGGGACAAAAGAAACACATCTGAGGACACACCTGGACTCTGAGGACTGAGTCAGTGCTACATTCAACAGTCAGCCTACATCTGACGTCTGACACATACATTCACTCATCACACACGCATGTTACTAAAAAGATTCTGAAACAGTTAGGAGATTTTTCTAAAGTCTAGAAGCCTTTTCTCTTCGTACTTTAAACAGCATTTTATATCAAACCATGAAGTGTATGTTCCCTGAACGCCCCTCAGCATTTTGCTCATTCTTCTTTCTTATTCTGTGTGTTTATTATCTGTCATTTGTGTCAAGTTGTGATGTGCTCAGCACCAGAACCGACTCACTGGTATATAACTCATAACTTGACCCATGATCAACTATGTGCTGCAGGTGTCTGGGACACAGCAGCCAGGGACAGAAACAAATGATAAGAACAAATAAAAACAAAAGCACCTTTGGTGTCTTCAGTGTTTCATGTTGCCTCATCTTTACACTTTCATTAATTACTTAAATCTTCTGACAACATTGGGAACTGACCTCACGTGTGCAGGACTCTCACATCTTTTTTAATAGTTTGTTTGAAGGTATGAGGACTTCTTCCATTGGAGACACATTTTGCAAACACACTTGTTTATGTTTATTGAACTCCACAAACAAAAAAAACTTTTTAAATTGTTTACAAAGTGTACTTAAGTGCTTTATAAACCAACTTAATTTTATTTCGTTTACAGAAGAAGAAGTGAGCCATGAGAGCCACCTACAGGATGCCACAGATCCCCCAGTACCTGTCCTGTCAGGAGTGTCAGATGTGTTACCTGGTTTGTCCGTGGCTGGTCCGAGGTCAGAGGTGGAGTCTGGCAGGTCTGTAGGCTGACTGGAGGCCCTCGTGGTGCTGCTGTCAGGTTTGGGTTTGGTTTGGGGGTGTCGGGGTTCAGACCCTCGACACAACAACTGCAGGGAGGATTTGGTCAGAGACTTCTTGGCCCGTAGCAGCGCACTGAGTGTGTTCAGACTGCTGACAAAGGGCGGCAGGTAAGGAAGAGCCACACCTGCTCCATGTACCACAACTCCTCCTCGACCGCTCAGCCAATCATGCACTGCCACCCGGGACTCCAGAAACATCAGGGAGGGGTCAAACTGCAGCGCCTCCTTCCTGAGGAGAGGGGGTGTCACAGGGTCTGCTCTGATTGTGCCCTTATATGGCAGGAACAGTTTTGGGGGAGGCTGGGGGAGGCAGGAGGGTAAGGGGGAGGAGCCGGGCTTTGGGACAGGTTTTAGGATGATGGTCGGTGGGAGGGACTTGGAGGGACAAGCAGGTGGGGCAGGAAGAGGGTGTGGCTTATTCTGTCCAGGCAGATTTACGGGAACGAATATGGTGGCGGGTTGAAGTCCGACAGATTGCAGACCTCCAGCAGGGAGACGGGGCGTGGCCAGCTGACGGTTTAAAATATTCCCTGGTGGAGCTGGCAGGGGGGAACTTGGCACTAGTGCCAGCTGTAAGCCCTGGGGGGGGGCTTTTGCTAGCTGGACCAGCCCACCAGGAGTCATGACCCACATGGACTGACCGGGATGTAAACACAACCCAGGCAGCTGAGTCACTGGTTGGTTCTGTACGACAACTTCTTTTTTAGGGCGAGATGTGCGAGAGCGTTTCTTATGAGGAGAAGAAGAAGAACTTCTCTTCTTCTTGGCTTCAGCCTGGAATCAAAAAACACAGGAGTCAGACAAGGAGGAGACACTGAGAGGAGGTGAAAGCCATTGGTCCTACTTTTCTGGAGGCACAAGGAACAGTTCTCTAACAGTTTGGTGTCTTCCTGACCTTGAAATTCTCTTTGACTGTCTATTTGGTATTTTGGTGGAAACTGGGTCTGTTTCTGTAGCAAAATCAATCTGCTAAATACTTATACACTTTCATAAAACTTATACTTCTATAAAATAAATAAATAAATAAAATAACATATATATATTCAGAAATTACGTAATAATCCTCAAAATTTAAATAAACTGTTTTAATCAATGATTCTCCAGATAGTAGATGCGTTTAAATCAGGATCAAAAATTCTCCTTTACTGTGATTAAAGCAGAAAAGTCTCAATATCATTCTGAATGTATCTATAAATAAATATGAATGACTTTAGCAGTATCTCTTATCCACCACTGATTTGTACTGTTAGTATATTTATACTGTATTTAAGTTTCTCTTGCAGTTCATTAAATCCACGCAGACATCTGAAGGCAGCAGGACACATATGTTGACATAGCTCTGCAAACATCAGACTGGTGGATTAGAGCTCAGTATTCTGCCTGTTTTTAATGTTGATTACTGGAGTTTAGGGCCGCACGATTCTTAAGCATTTTATTTCATGGGCTGCATTATAAACAAATGCCCCCAAATGCAGCACCGCCGCTGCCTCCTCCCTCAACCAATGGTAAAGCGTCTTTACAACACATGAGCCTGCTCCTGCTGCTGCTGCTGCAGCTGAGTGAGGAAAGAGTGAGTGAGAATTACAGTGGAGGAACGTCTGCAGTAAGGAGAGTGAAAAAAAAAGGTTCGCATTCGGCGATGTGGAGGCATTTCGGATTCAAGCCAGACGATGACAAACAGTCTGAGGTGCATTGTAAAGTATGTTTCGCTGTCATTGCGGCACCGGAGGGCAACACTACAAATCTCTCCAATCACCTTAAATGCCACCACAATAAACATTTTGTGAAAAAAATCGTGCCAGAGAATTATGATCTCAATTCTAAGCAAAAAAAATCATGATTCACATTTTTGCCAGAATCGTGCAGCCCTACTGGAGTTCATGAATTCTTTGGCTCACAGCCTCCTTTTACAACTTTTCTTCTTCATCACAGTGGAAACTGCTGTATCTCATCATTTATGATGTGAACATTTGGGATTGATGCGATCATATAAATGACTTCAAGTCTATTGAATAATCAGAACCCCCTGATCTACAATTCAGTTTATATGAACACACAATGTCTGTGTGTCCAAAACCTGCAGCTCTTCACACTTGCGATTAAACGGAAACGGAGACAGATCTTACCTTGGCCTGATTGGCTTCCTGAAGAGCTCTGGCCCTCTGGCTTAGCTTCCGAACCCTCTTTCCTTCCTGTATCGCACTTGTGCTTGTCCCACCCACAAATTTGTCAGCCTGATTGCTCATCTCACTCAGCTGCTCCTCCCCCCTCACTCGTTTCCTCCCTCTGGACGGGGTTTTGGGAGGCTTGTTGGGGACGGTGTCAGATTTACAGCCTGTGGGTTTTGGCTGTTTGGAGTTGGGGCTTGGTTGAACTGAGCTGTAGTCGTGATCATTGTGGAAAGGAGCAGGTAGACTTGCAGGGCAGGAAGCAGTGTTCTGATTTGTCGGTACGGAAGGGGGTGGGGCTAAACTGAGGTTTTGAGTTGATGAAACAGCTCTATTTGAACATACAGGTGTGGCTTCCTGGGGCAACGGGGATGAGCACTCAGACATGAGAGGGACATCCAGTCTGAGAGGAGGAGGTGCAGTTTCTTGTGCTGAAGGAAGTGAAGGTGCATCAGTTTTTGTCAGAGGAGAGGAGATGTTAGCAGCAGGAGAAGGAGCTGCAGGGGGTGTGGTCAGTTGAGGAGTCTGAGATACCAGCTGGACGGGAGCAGTGCAGATCTGCTGAGGAGGAACAGGGACAACGGTCTGAGGGGGAGAATCTGTGTTCCGGATCTCGGCTTTCTTTTGTGAAGACAAAGTTTCAACCTGAACGGTGCCAAAAAAAGGAAAAAAACAAAACAAAAAAAGACAAGTCAGACAGATTACATCAAAGTATGACAAGTTTTAAGTGCTAAAAGTGACCAACCAGGCAAAGAGAGGCCACCCCAGACTCTCAGGGCCCCCGAAGGCCCCAGGTTGTCTGTGAGGCAATTCAATTGGTGAATTATTATTAATGTGCATGACTAAAGCACAATTGGTTGTTATACTCCAACAGCTACTAATTTGATTCTTTATAAGGATTTTTAAAAAAGTTTTTCACATGAATCATCTCATGACAAGAATTCTCAAAAGGGCGTTTACCCTGGCTTCAGTGGCTTCCTGCAGACCTTTGGCCTTCAGACTCAGCTTCTGTATCCTCCTTCCTTCCTCAATCACAACGTCACCTGCCCCGCCCAAATCCACCACATTCTGACTGCTGCAAACATCCTGTTGATCTTCTGCCACAGTTTGCTCCCTCCCTTTCACCAAATTTGGGATGGAGCTCGATGGACTGGGGGCAGTACATGGCTGACTGGGCAGCGTAGAACCATTAGAACCATCCTGGTTAGGGGAAGGTGGCAAAGTAACTATGAGATTTTGAGTCAAAGACCCAGCTTGTTGGCAGAAGGAGGCAGAGTAGGTAGATGTTGCGTTCACTGGCATTAGGACCATAGAGACAGGAGGGACATTCAGTCTCTGAAGAGGCATCTGAGGATGCATGTTAGGAGGCATCTGAAGAAGAATGCCAGGGTGACTGTGAGAAGTCATCGAGGGTGGGTGAGGAAAAGGAGGTTGCTTCAGCAACATGAGTTGCTGCGGTTGCTGTGGTTGTAATGGCTGTTTGAGTGCCTGAAACTGCTTCAGGATCTGTTTGTGCTGCAGGTCTATCTCCTGCAGCTCTTCTTTGACCTTACTCTGCTGCAGGGTTCTTGCAATGGTCTTTGAGGCCTTTGTCTGGACAGAAGAAGGGTCCTGAGGTGGTGTCAGTAACACCACCCTTTTCCTCCTCTCCTCTATCATCTCCTTACAGCCTACAGAGTCCACATTCATGGTCTGAAGGAGGAGCAGGAAGATGGGAGTCGAGGAGAGCTGGGTCCTCTCACCTTGTTCCCTCAGTGCATCAGCTGTTGTCTGTCTGGTATTTAACGGGATCAGCAAGTTGCCGATCCATGGTGTCACTGCAGCCTGCAGTTCGTAGTTCAGCCCCGTCATTCGGCCCCGGCCGTTCTGTTTGCCAGTCCGGACCTTCCCTCGGGGGCCATAGTTCAGGTTGGTGAACTTGCTTGCCTGGTGGTGCAGGTGGGCTCGGAGCTGGTCAGGTGTCACCATCATCATGCAGCTGCTGCTATGGCGCTTCTCCCACGGTAGCTCCCTGGGATGTGATCCAATGATCACAGAGCGTCCAAATTGGCCCAGGATGGTTGACCGGATCTGGCTGTCTCCAGAGGAAGGTAACTCCACAGGTCGAAAGCTCAAGAAGGAGCAACATTGTGCTTTTTCTGCTGGAGTCCATTCATGCATGGGGGGGAAGGTGTACTCCTTCTCTTCCTCCTGTTTCTCCACCTCCTCACTTCTTATTACTTCTTCCTTTGTTTTCTTCTTCTTCTTCTCCTCTTCATCACTGTCCATGTACTCCACCACCGTCTCCTCCTCCTCTTTGGCCTCCTCTTCCTCTTCCTCCTCCTCCTCCTTCTTCAGTTTCAGTCGTCTCCTGATTCTCTTCTGGGCTGGGGAAACCTTCTTCTTCTTTGCTCCTACATGACTCATCTGTGGTTTTTTAGCTTTGTTATTTTTCTATTGAGAGAAGAAGAGAGTCAGTTCTCATGTGCTTCAATTGCTTTTTTTCTGATGTCCTGACTGTTGATGGTATTGGACAAGATACCAGACAGGGTTGCCTAATGAGGTCTTTTTATATTTGTATTGGCCAATGAACCATTAACCACGGATATAGGACAGGAAGTCAACCCCACATTAAGTACTGATTATTGTATATTTTCTGGGTACAAAATACTTTCTCTAAGACTGAAACCATGGCCTTAATAGTGAACTATTTTATCTCTGAACCCTAAGGCTTTACTTACATTGATGTATCATAAATCCTCAAATAGTGGCCAGGGCCTTTATTTACCTCAGCTACAGAGGGTACCAGGCCTGTATTTGAAGCAGGTTTACATTTGTTTACTAGTATATTTGTTCATATTTTAATATGGGTCCTTGTTTTCTGATCCGCTCAATTTACCTTGTGAAACGTTTGTTACTGCTTTATCCTGGTAAAACAAAGTAAACACTGTAACTCTTTCATATTAAAAGTCCTTGAGTATTTCAGTGGAAAAATCCCTTAATTTCCAAACAAGACTTTTATTGTGAAACGTTTACAGGAACGTGTTGGCAGGAACGTGGGAAAGTTCTCATCAGATACTTCAAATGTAATTGCTGCCACTTGTGGCACTTGTATGTTACTACATGGCTGAAAAATTAACACACAGACTACACTCACAGTGACTGAACTAGGACAATAAGACTTAAGAGGATTAATCCGTGGCAACACCAGGTTCACCAGGTTCTTGTAGACGCTCTGTAAATAATATTAGAAAGAGTTCAGTCTCAACCTGCTCTGTATGAAAAGTGCCCTGAGATGACTTCTGTTGTGATTTGATGCTATATAAATAAAGCTAAATTGAACTGAAATTAAAGTGGTAAAAATGTACAATATGTTTAGTTGCAGGGAGAGATGGAGTTTATCAAATCTCATTTTTTCCCCTGCCTGCATTTGGGATCGGGTCTGTATGATTGGTGACACACAGACATGGCTTTTAATTGAGAAAATACAGTGGATGCTGAAATACGTAAAAAATAACATCCCTGTTGAGAAGTAATCCTGGCGTTTCATCTGTGGGGGCAACTTTACACATACATGTGACCCCCACCCCCTGTGTACCTGAGCAGGTAGAGCTGCTCTGCTCAGTTTCCTCCACTCTCGAAGACATTGAGCATCAAAACGGTGAGGAATCTCTGCAGCGATCTTCGCCCAGCGACCTGACACACACACACACACACACACACACACACACACACACACACACACACACACACACACAGAGTTTTGTCCACACAGTGACAGGACGCCCCCATGTGTTGTTGTGCAGTCAGGTCAAAGTCCTCACTCGAACATAAAAACAAGTTCTGCTGTTCTAACACACTTCTTCTTCTTCCTCTTCCTCAAATGTAGATTTATTGCAAAATTAAAATGACTCCTGTTATTTAAAGTCATGAAAGCAGAGTACATTGTTCTCAATATGTAGAATTAGGAGACATTCTGAGTTCTACGTTTAATATTAATACCTTTAATACTGATGATCTGCAGACACTAAGTCTGTTCTATTGACCTGCTGACATGTTGATTAAATATGAGTCCGACACATCTGATTTTTCATGAGCTTCTTGGTCCAAATACTGAAGGTTCTGATTTAAAACAATTGAGCTAATTAGTTGGAATTACTGATCTGATATGAATGAAAGTTTAACTGGAGGTTTTGACTTCTGAAACTGACCTGAGATCTTCTCTAAAAATGAGGTCTCACTCTGTTGGGCTACAGAAACACTCTGGTTGTACAGTGAAAGTGTTACAGAGTGGAGCTTCTTCCCTCACAGATGATCTTTGATGAGTTCAGACACAAACAAACCAGTTTGGTCTTGTTCTGTCATCAGTTTCTGACAGAATGAACTCTGAACAGCTGATCTGACACCATATGACTCACCGACTCCATGTTTCTCCACCAGCTGCAGCAGAAGCTCCTGCTCCTGTTTGTCAAAAGGCCCTCTCTTTGTATCTGCCTTCAGACAATCATAATACCTGCGCACACACACAAACACACACAGTCAAAATGAGCTCACAGGGTGTCCACATACTTTTGGCCACCATACTTGACTACACACACATACCCTCCATCATCCAATCAGCTCTCACCTGTCTCTGCAGGCGCTGTCGGTGCGTCCAGGAACCTCCAACCGGATCTTCCACCAGTTCTTCTCGCCATGATGAGAGACCGCCTTCAACAGTAGCTGAGAGACAGACAGGTAGACAGACAGGCCGAGAGACAGAGAGAAAGACAGACAGGTAGACAGACAGACAGAACTTGTTACAACAGGTTGAAAAACTCCTGCACTGTAACGTCTCATTTTTTAGAACTACATCTGCATCTCTACATCTTTATAAAAGCATTCATGGCAACAAGCCATCACTTCTTTATTAAACTGGTGCCACAGTCACTAATTGACCTGTTCAAGTGATGCTGAGGCTCGAAGTCAAACACTGAATTTGGGAAAACTGTTTTTACTTTTTTTGCTGCAACAATGCAACATGCAACACACATTAAAATGAAACATTGAAGACTAACTGAAGCTGAAGGTCGACCAACTGCTGTGCTCTTCAATGCGACTGTTATTACCTGTTGGTTTCTCGTTAATTATTTTTGCCTGTATCTATTCTGTTTTAACTGGACTCGACATCATTGGAAATGAGGACACGTCCTCGATAATTCTTCCAGACAAAGGTTGAATTAGAGAATCAATGAATGGATGAATAAAATCAGTGAATAAATTCTGCGTTTCACCAACCGGCTCTTCACAGCAACTTACTAGCACTGTGGTTACTGACTGTCAGTAGTGTTAGTAATACTGTCACAACATGAGGTCACTTAATGTACAAGTGGTGGGTGTGGCCGGTCTAAGCCCCACCCACGCCCTACCTGGTCCTCCTGCTGGGTCCACAGACCTTTCTTCAGGCTCGGGTCCAAAACCTGGTTCCACCTGTAGATCAGCTGAGCGGGGTCCCGACCCTCCATGAAGTAACTCACTGAAAGAGAGTGATAGGTGAACAAAGACAGAGAGAGAGAGACAGGTGGAGAGACAGAGAGACAGAGACAGGTGAACAAAAGCAGACAGGATTTAGCTGTCGTGTAGCAGCAGAGTAACATCAGTGTCAAACTCTTAAATCAACATAATTCTTTGACACACAGACAGACACTGTGATGTCAGAGTGTGATGTCATTACTCTGCGTGTAGGGGATGAAGTTTCCGATCCTCATCTTGTCCACCAGCTCTCTGAGCAGAGTGTCTTCAGCTGGAGTCCAACTGCTGTGTCTCAATGAGTCTGAGACGAAACGCTGGAACGTCTGAAGACACAAGAAGGCCGTCCTCCCCGTCTGAGAGAGAGACAGGTGAGAGTCAGACAGGTGAGAGACAGACAGGTGAGAGTCAGGCGGGTCATGAAGAGACAAGAGAGCCAACCATTGACAGACACTCCTCCTCCTCACCCCCAGCTCTGTAGCGATGGTCTCCCAGTGTCTCTCTCCATGTCTCCTGCTGACCTCCTTCAGCCGCTGCACCTCCTCCCGACTCCACCGGGTCTTATTGATGGATGGGTGGAGGAAGTTCTGCCAGAAACTACGGAGGTCCTCCGCATCCCGCGTTCCTTCAAACTGAGGAGGGCAGAGAAGGAGGAGAAGGAGGAGGGGAGAGGGAGGAGATCTTTTTATTGACAGTCTGATGTTGTTCCAGTCAGTCAGCATCATGTGATTGGTTGATTTTCACCTACGTCAATATTAGAGATCTTCTGCCAATCATGTTCTTCATAACGATCACCAATCAGCTCCTCCTCCTTCATCCCTCTGACCAATCAGAGACAGAGAATGACTCACATGAAACAGCATTTTTCTATACTTGTGTGGACCCTCAATGATATAAAACGTTCCCTGATTGTTAAACCATAAACCTGATACTGTGGCGCCCCCTTCAGACAAAAATCCAGACAACTGCACTCACTCACCTTTTTTGTTCTGTATGTCAACAAGTTACACATATGTACATGAAAAATGTTTATATTGGTACCATGGACACCATGAGCTACAGCTTTAGCTCCAAGTTCTCTATTTGTTACCATTTAGTCAAACTGTCTCCAATCTCAGTCTGGTGAATGAACTGTTAGCGGCTCTGTTAGATGTTCAAATATGTTCATATATATTTGTATTTGTTTCATGTCTGTGAGTACAGGTTTGACTCAACGGCTCACTTCTGTCTCCAGCAGTTTTAATGTTCCTCAATCTTCTTTCAAATAGCGAAGACAGGACAAATGTCCTCACAAGATTTAAAACTCAAAAAATACACTCAGAAATACCTGAGCAGGTCGATTTCTCTCTCCAGACTGTCGATCTGCTGCCTGAGCTGCTGCCTGTCTGTCTCCTCAGCCGACAGCAACTTCTGACTCAGGTAGTCCACTCTGGAAGAAAGACAGACAGACAGGCAGACAGACAGACCGACAGGCAAGCAGGCAGAGAAACAGACAGACAGGCAGACAGGTCATTACAAAATTTCCACATTTGGCTGTAAAATCATTTAAAATAAGCTGTGCATTATGTGAAATGAGACCAGCTGCTTTCTGACTTGTTAACAGGCTGTTGACAAGTTGGATGTTTATTAGTCAGTGACAAAGACTCACACTGAGTCTGAGCAGCTGCTGACAAACAGACCAAATCAAAACAAAAATATATCTGTGTGTGTGTGTAATGTTAAATGAATCATTCTAGCAGCTAAACAGCAGTTTTCACAGCACAATCGACAACGACACTAAAGGCATTCTATTCTGTTGTAGACAGATTTTACTTGGAGAGTTTGGGTTGGACGAGTCTCCTCAGTCCGTCTCTGGACACTGAGTGGATCAGCAGAGTCTTCTGCCAGCTCTCCCCTCAAGACACAAACAGATATTCACTTAATTAATTACTATTTATTTCTCTGAATATATGAGTAAGTGGGTGCATGTAAGTGAACATGTATTTACAGTCTATGCTTCTGTGGGTTTTTTCTTTTATGTTTGTCTCTACAGTTCATTGTTTCTATAAAAAAATTGTATTGTAGAATTCTTGCATTTGTAATTTAAAGTCTAGCTTATCTAAAATCAATAATATAAATATATACATATATATCTTTAAAAAAATCCTATCGGTGCTGCTCAGCTACAAACTGGTATGAGTCTGTTCATACAGATTAAGAGACGAATCTTTAAGAATTTAATGTTTGTGTCATTTGTATGAACCTTGACTTCCTCTTTGATTAATAAAGTTTAGTGATATGATTTTTCATTCTTACATCGTTTTACTTTCAGTTTCTTGCTGTCCAGACAACCTGTTATCCTGCTGGCCTTCTCCTTTGTCTCCTGATTGGCTGGAGGACCCTGGAAACACAGCAAACACAGGATCTCATTGGTCAGCTGTCAACAGTAAGACTGTTTATGTGTGTCTGTCCGTCTTACCAGTCCTGTCAGTTTGTCCTTGAAGTACGGTTTGAGGAAGCGTCCAAGGAACATGTTGATTGGCTGCTGGCAGGAGGAAGGGGGGCGCTGTTCCCTGGAAGCCTCTTTGATTGGTCCAGACAGTTGAGACACCACCTCCTTCTACAGGGACAAAAAAAAATTATTATCAGTACTGACCTGCTGTCTGCGGTTGTGTGCCAGTACTGACCTGCTGTCTGCGGTTGTGTGCCAGTACTGACCTGCTGTCTGCGGTTGTGTGCCAGTAGTGTCTCCAGTTGGTCCAGAGTCTCCTGAACCACCTGCTGGTAGACGAGGTTCATCTGAAGACACGAGTCCACTGACAGAGACAAACCCAGTTCACTCTAAACATAGACAGACACAGTTAGATCAACACTGACTCGTCTGTAACTGACGTAAAGATGTTGGAGAGCTGATGTTGTTACTGACCTCCTCACTGCTGCTGCTGCTGCTGCCACCATCATCTGAACGGGAACAACAGACAGGACCAGACATGAATACATGGTCTGTTAATGTTTGAATGGAGACAGGCAGACAGGCCGAAAGACAGGTACCTGACACATAGATGGGACTGTGTGGTCCCAGGACGTTCTCCAGGTTCTGGATCTCCTTCTGTATCTTCTCCCTTTGGGCCAATAGACCTGCTGCAGACTGAACACACACAGTGTTTTCCGACTGATTATTACTAATGATAATAATCAGAGTTGCCATGTTAAAGAGGCTGAGCTTCAACTATCAGGACATCACACTGCTGTCAGTGCTGCTGTCGGCATGGATAACAGATGCACACTCTTCTCTTCAATTAAAACATGTAGTGTCTATTCACAGCGCCTGTGACCAATGAAAAGAAAAAAACTATGTTGAGAGTTCTCAACCACGAGTTGATGAAAACTCTTAACCAACCATCCACAGTATGTGAGGACACAGGACTGTGTGTCTGACACGGTTGTCTGCAGTATGGGGGCCCCACAGGGAACGGTCCTGGCTCCATTCCTTTTCACCCTCTACACTGCAGATTTTTCATACAACTCACCAACCTGTCACCTGCAGAAGTTCTCTGATGACTCTGCCATCGTCGGCCTCATCACAGATGGGGACAACAGGGAAAACAGAGAAGTGACACAGGACTTCATGGACTGGTGCCAGCGGAACCGCCTCCAGATCAACTCAGGGAAAACCAAAGAACTGGTGATGGATTTCTACAGGTGCACTCGCTCCCCTCCAACACCAGTGAACATCCAGGGAATGGACATCGAGATGGTGACATCTTATAAGTACCTGGGTGTTCACCTCAACAACAGACTGGACTGGACTCATAACACTGCTGCACTTTACAGGAAAGGTCAGAGCAGACTCTATCTGCTCAGGAGGCTGAGGTCACTCCTGAAGACCTTCTACGACTCTGTTGTGGCATCAGACATTTTCCACGGAGTGACTTGCTGGAGCAGCAGCATTTCGGCTGCGGACAGGAAGAGACTGGACAAACTGATGAAGAAGGCCAGCTCTGCACTGGGTCGCCCCCTGGACCCAGTGGAGGTGGTGGGAGAGAGGAGGATGATGCTGAGCTGTCATCCATGTTGGAGAATGACTCCCACCCCCTGCAGGACACGTTAACAGCTCTGGAGAGCTCCTTCAGGTCTTTCCTTCCTGCAGCCGTCAGACCGTACAACCAGCACTGCTCCCTATAGACTATACATTATGTCTTTACTTTATTTTATGCTTTTTTTTTAATGTCAGCTCCATTCACTGTGCAATACTTCATTCTATCCAATGTGCAATAATTGAATTTAGTTTTTCATTTTTCACTTCATTGTAGTCAGTGTGCAATATTTTTGTGTTTAGTATTTCAGATTTCACTTCACTCTATTCAAGGTGCAATATTTTGTATTTTAATATTTAATATTTCACATCTCATATTTAATCCAACAATGCAAGTCTCGTGTGAATTTCTAATATAAATTTGTTAATATTGTCTTTTTAGCCTGTTTAAACTGCTCTTTGTACTATTTAACTGCTTCTATCCTCTTTGCTGCTGTAATTTGTAAATTTCCCCACTGTGGGACGAATAAAGGTTTAGGAATCTTATCTGAACTTCTTAACCTGAAATGTCAGGAACAAGCCCAAAGGAAAACTGTCTGAATGTAGCTGAACTGTTTATTTTGAAAAAATGTCAGATTGTTGTAAAGTCAACTGCTAGAGGAGAGAAATCGTTTGCTTAGTCACATGATCTTTATGTTAATGAAAAACTCTGTTGTTACAGAAACGTTTCGGGTGGCTGTAGCAGCTGTAGCTCAGGAGGTAGAGCGGTTGTGCACCCATCGGAGGGTTGGTGGTTCAATCCCTGGCCCCTGCAGTCTATGTGTTGAAGTGTCCTTACGCAAGATACTGAATCCCAAATTGCCCCCGATGGCTGTTCCACTGGCATGTGAATGTCAATCACTTTAGATAAAAGCATCTGCTAAATGAAATTGTAGAATTGTTTCAGCGTGTGGTTTGTGTGTGTGTGTGTGTGTGTGTGTGTGTGTGTGTGTGTGTGTGTGTGTGTGTGTGTGTGTGTGTGTGTGTGTGTGTGTGTTACCTGTCCCGCCTCCTCCTCTGTGTAGTCACCATCTGATTCATCATCTGACCAAGAGACACAAGATCACTGTTAGAGAGAAAGACAGGCAGAGAGACAGGCAGACAGACAGACAGACAGGTACCTGTCTCACTGCTCAGCAGCTGCAGTTCAGTGTGTGTTGCAGACAGACTCTGTTCCAGCTCCTCCACCTGTCGCTGGATCCTGTCTCTCTCTGCTGACAGAGAGACAGACATGTCTGCATGTGCACACAAATACACACACACACACAGGTCAGTACAGTCACATCCTGTTCAAAAAAGTCACAAATACTCACTAGAACATCAAATGAACATTAATCCGCCGCTTAAAGTAGTCCCCAACAAATGACCTATTTCCTCCCGTTTGTTTGATAAAAGCTTCAGTGAGCAGCTGTTCTTTATTACAATTATTGAGCCTTAAAAAAACATTATATTTTGTGAGTTCTGCATCTTCAGCAGGAACCAATGAGCTTGGAGCTGAGGCCTCAGACAGGAAGTCGGACAGTGTTGAGAGACGGACCAACATGAACATGAAGAGCCACAAGTAGAAACACAGCTACTGGTCACTTATCCGCAGTTTTTATTGAAACTTTCTCACTGAAGTCTCATTTAAAAACACTTCATCAGCATCCTGTGCCTGCATATAGCACATGTAGTACCTGTCAGCAGTACACGTAGTACCTGTAGTATTAGTTACTAGTTTCACTGCGACACTGAACTCTGACTTCCTCCGTCATCAACGTCACGACGCAGACTGATGCTAACATTAGCGGTTAACATAAACATTCAGTGAAACTGTGAATCTTTCTGACCTTCTGCAGCTTCCGTCTCTTGTGTTTTATCTGCGTCTTCAGGAAAAATCCACAGTTTGTCTTTATTTTGTCTATACTTTCTTTTGTCTACGCACCGCGGAGCTCCAATCAACGCAGCTCTGTCGTTAACATATTACCCAGCAGGCGTTGCGGCGGGACAACGTCTCCCGCGTTCTGTCACCGTTCGCACTCAGTTCCGCTTGAAATATTTCAGATGAAACATAACATTTTAAGTTTTTATTTTCTTTCTGTCGGGCGAACAAAAATATCTCTTAATTGAACAAACAACAGTCAGAACATAAATATAACGAACAAATCCGAACGTCGCCTGATCCCGCCCCACTGCGCTGTGATTGGCTGGTCGTCGCCTCGACGCGGCCTTGTGATTGGATATCAGAAAGACATACAGTTTTTTTTGTCTTTTTATTGACACAACTATAGATTACAATCAATACAAATATACAGACAGACAGACAAACAAAACAAGACCCCCCCAAAGGAAAAAGAAAGAAAAAAAAACATTACCTCAACAACAACAACAACACAATATTACAACCATTATTGCCAGGGTTTACTAGTGAGGGTGTAGGTTACACACACTTCATTAAATGGGATGAATACTGAGACTTTGGAGCACACGGTTTGTTCTGACAGCTTTCTTATTTTTACAGTCTTTAATTGTTTAATTGAAAGAAATACAATTAATATTATGCAGAATTGAGTTCAGCCTTTTGGCCCGGCCCTCCACAATATTTTCTGTTTCTCATGTGGCCCCATGGAAAAAATAATTGTCCAACCCTGATCTAATTGGTCTAAAAAACATTTTTTATCATAAGTAATATATTAGATCATAAAAGACCTTTTTCTTTGTGTTTATTTGATTCCTATTCAAGACACTTTGACAAGAATGACTTTATATTGTTAATATACTACTATACTAATATATTGTTAACATTTTCGGTTGGTGGTGTGCCTTGTGATTTTTTCAATAAAAAAAATGTACCTTGGCTCAAAAAAGGTTGAAAAACACTGAGCAACCCCAACAAAAATCAATCTGCCTATTAAAGGTTCCAGCAGTAGGAAAACTAAAATCAAAAGTTCCTGAGCTTCTAAGCAGCTGCAGCACAGCCCTCGGTACAGCATCAAACACTACTGCATATTCTCTGGGTGGGACTGGAAACTGAAATTCATTCACAAATTCTTGGTAAGAGAGTAACTGTCCTCCATCATTAACAAGTTGCTTAACCCAAATAATCCCATGATCAAACCACGTCCTGTAAAATAACGATTTTTATATAGAATATTGTCATTGTTCCAAATATACAGAGTAGTTGGCGAGAAGTTGTGCTTATAAATCAGTTTCCAGGCAAGTAAAGCTTGTTTATGAAAGTTTGACAGTTTAACCGGTAGTTTTCCCATCTTGTAATTACATTTCAGTAAAAAATGGATTCCACCAACAACATTAAATATAAACTTAGGAAAAGCATTCCAGATGTTGTCTCTCTCTTTAATTAGGTTTGTTAACCATTGCACTTTGAAAGTATTGTTCAGCATTTCAAAACTTAACACCTCCATGCCTCCTTTACTTTTAGAAAAATCAATCATGTCCAGTATTAATCTTATATTATCGACTATGTTTCTTCCAGGCATAAATCCTGATTGCTCCTCATCAATAATGTCATTTAGTCCAATTTTTAGCCTTTTGGCAAAAATTGAGGCAAATATTTTGGCATCACTATTCAGCAGGCTGATTGGTCTCCAGTTCTCAATACTAAGTTTGTCCTTGTTTGGTTTTGGAATTAATTTAATTAGCCCTTGTTTCAGGGTCAGAGGTAACTCCTCTTTTACCAAAGCTTCTTCAAACATATAATCCTTGTAGAATTCTCCTTTTAACCCGTCATTCCCAGGTGATTTATTGTCCTTCAGAGCTTTAATGCCTGTTTGCACATCCTTTAAACTAATTTTTTGGTCACAGATTAACTTACAGTTGTCATCAATTTTTTAAAACCTGGTTCTAAGCCTTTAAGAAACACTGCAATATTATCTTGGACTACGAGTCAGTACTGTACAATGTTTCATAGAACTTTGATACATATTGGGAGATTTCCGTTTCATTATCACATATTACATCATTGATTCTGAGGTTTGCTGAGAGACGACCGTTCAAAATTTTTTTTTCAAATTAAAAAAATACTTGGTACATTTTTCACCTTGCTCTAGCTATCTTCTCCTAGATCTGACAAAAGCACCCGTGGCTTTTTCTTCATATATTTAGTCCAGTTCAGCTTGTGCGGTCGTCAGATCTTCCATTTCTTCTTCAGACAAATTTAGTTTAGTAGATAATTTGATAATTTTTGTGACCATATGAGATTCTCTTTCTTTGTTTGTTCTAGAAATCTTTTTACTCATTAATATTGCACAATTCCGAACTTCAAATTTCATTAACTCCATTAAGGGAGTTAATGAAATTAAGTTAACTTTTTTTAACTATTAAGTAATTGAGCTTTTTCCCAGTATTTATCTTTCATTGGCCCCATATTTATTTTGATGGTTACAGCATTGTGATCTGTAAGAACTGGTTCTATTGTAACTGAATCTACTTTATCCTCAATATCTGATGAAATTAACCAGAAGTCTATACGAGATTAAAGAGACCTATCTTTATTACTCCAAGTATATACTTTTTCATTTGAATGCCTGTGTCTCCAGATATCAATTAAACCTATCCTGCTACATTTTAGAAGTTAAATTTTAAACTGAACTGAGCCACCGCTCTTAATTTCTAAAGTAGGTCTGCACCATTACCTGTTCACGGGTGTTCACGACATAAAAGGGATAATCTTGCAATCCATCAGAGTCTGTTAGTCCAAATAAGCTATTTAATACATCCTGCAGGTCTATGTCTAACCACCCTCCAGCGATATTGAATAAGAATAGCCTAATAAACTTACATGTCCTTCACCGTCACCTTTTTACCGTCAATAAGTGCTGAAGCTCCCCTCCTTTCTCGCCTGCTCCACCAGCGGCCACAGTTTGTTCCTCGTGTCTTTAACTTCTTGCGTCAGGTCCTCCATTATCTTTATGTTCTTTTCTTTGAGTAAGCCAGAAGTTCTGGCGTCCTTCCATATCTTGTCCCTGTGGGACCGTGACAGGAACTGAACAACGATCCGGCAGCTGGAACGAGCTTCTCCAGAGCGGGGACCCAGCCTGTGCACGATGTCCACAGAGAGAGGCAACTGCTCAGCAATGTCGGGGGAGATCTGGCTGAAGAGGCCGATGACGAGTTTTCTCCGGTCTGCTCGGAGATCCCTGCGACCCGGAGGTTCCATCTCCTCTTGTAGGCATCCGGGTCGTTGCATTTTTCACGAAGCGTTGTATTTTCTTTCTCTAGATTTTCAACTCTGACCTGGAGGTTGTCAGCCTTTTTTGTTACATCCTCCACCTGATTCCCCAATAACTCAAGGGAGTCTGTGACACTTTTCAACGTGTCTGTGTTGCCTTTAACAGTCATTTCTAGAGACCGTAGCCGTCTGAGGGATTCTTCTTGCATCCTCTCAACTCGTTCCATGGCTGACAACAAGCGAGAGTTGAGCTCAGGCTGCTCATCCTCCTCACTAACCAGTGTCTTTGATTTTTTAGATGGTGGCCCCTGATTTGGAGTTTCGGGTGAGGACTCCGAGGGTGGCCCCTCTGAATTCAGAAGCTTATCAATAACTTCCAGCTGGTCTTCCATTGTTTGTCGTGCGTAAAAATGCATGTTATCAAGAAAGATGTTCTTCTTCACGTCTGTCAAAGTGTTTAATGATCTGACCAACAGGTGCAGTGCAGAGGCCCGATGCAGGTGAAAAAGTTTGGTCCGGCCTCGTGTTCAATCAGCTGTAATTGGCTTCAATTCAACAGGAGGAGCGGTGGAAAACACGTCTCTCTTTACTCGATCTTAACTTTCTAATAGTTCAGGTAGGCATATCAGGCCCTTAGATAAGAGTAGGTGTTCTAATAGTTCAAGTTTTACTCATCTTATTGCAGAGTAACTCAGTGCGCTCTCACAGAGTCATTGTGTCCGCCTCTTCCTCCGAAAGACATACAGTTTGTCAGATTGATGCCATGAAGAGTGACAAAGTCCGCAAAGCATTCTGGGAGTTATCAGAGAGCCGAAAGTTGAACTGCTCAAAGTGGTAGCACTAGCAATCCTACGATTATTGAGATGGACAAGATGAAGTATCAGGGTACTTTTCAGTTTGACACCATTTACTGACTGATGACTACCTTCAATTTACAGAACACTTGAATTATACAAGAAACATCTGACAGTATTAGGTTTTTTCCTAATAAGTCTGAAGCTACTTAAATGAAGATACAGAAAACAAACAAGACAGAAATGCAGAGATACAATAAAGGAATGATGTATAAAGAAGTGAAGATAATCCAGAGCAACAGCAGTGATGGACAGAAACACTGTGGAATCACACATCAACTCAGCTTAAATGGAAACAAGTTTAAGTGTCAGAATAAAAGCAATGCTTTTCAGATAGGCTCATTCATTCCACATTAAAATGTCTGTGTTTCATGTTTCCAGCAACCCAGAGAAATCCAAAATTTCGCATTTCATGTTGGTCACTTGTTGCTGAAACCTCCAGGAGAACACATGGAAAACCAGATTCAGAGACAGAGAGTGAGGAAGAAAATCAGCAAAGGTGACTTAATGTACATTAACATCAATTTTTCATCTGCATTCTTTAACATACAAACAACTTTTTAACAATGTTGAACAATGAAGACAACAACTCCTATGATCCCACACCACTTCAAATCAGGCTACATCTTTTTTGACTGAGACACCTCCAGTGGCAGAAATGACATACTCTGCACTTAATACTAACGGGAAATGACTCGAGCAACGTCTCACGTTAATCAAACTGCAACTTTTAAACAAACAAAACACGTCCACCTTCCTCCAACAGATTCTTTGTGTTTTTCAGTCTACAGACTGACTGTTTGGACTAAACTTTATTGAGTCATTTTCCCAGTGTGAACAGTCTGAGGTCAAAGGTCAGAGGACTAAAGCTCCTCCTCCAGCATCACCTCTGACCTCAATGAGACACACCTGATGGTGCGTTCAGGTCCTTCTAAGGGTTTGTCAGATCTTTATGACATATTCAGTCCAGAAACTGGACTTCAGAGCATCAGGTCCTGGATCAGGACGAAGTGTCAGTATGTGATAAGGACCAGACAGTTCAGATCAGACACAGAGGTTCCGTCTCTCTTTGTCTGTCTGTGTCAGTGTCTCTCTACCGGCGGCGGTACAGAATGTCCCAGGAGTCTTTCCACTTCAGTCCTTGCAGCCGATTGGCCGACAGCTCGGGGCTGCCGTAGGTCAAAGGGCAGAAGGTTTGATACGACAGGAAGACCGACAACAACACCGCTGACACACACACACACAGTGCTCGGCGGTGTGTCGCACTGCTGCAGAGATACAGACACATTTTATGAATATGCATTTATCAGTGAACTGTGATACATATAATGTTCAAATCACGGCTCATCTGTTCGGAACGCCATTTGCACAAATTAGGTGTCAGAGATTTGGTGTGTTAACATACCTTTTCTGTTTGTGGCCAATGAGAGACAAATCAAGGACTCATACGTATTCATGAGCAAGGTTACATCAATGATGTTGAACAACAACACAACACAGCGAAAATCACTGACGTAGTGTCTACACACTCTTTACAGGCAAGTACGTGCAGGACAAAGAAAATGACGTGTCTGAAACCTGAGCCAGAGAAAGAAGCAGAAGAAAGTCATGGTGATGGCATCTGTCATAATTTATCTGTCACATCTCTGTTTGTACAAAGAAACAGAGGATGGTAGAAAAAGAATTTTTAAAAATCCAATCGTCTCTTCCACTGGAGAAACATTGTGATGCTCATGGAGCTCACTGCCGAGCAGAAACATTAGAGGATGATAAGTATAATGTGTTAAAGATCAGAAACATGGCTGCTCATGCTGCTCACTTGTCTTTATTCATTGATGGCACAAACATGTCACCTACTGGTAGCACTGGTAACACGCAACAAGCAGACACAGATTTGGAAATGATTGATATTGTTATTTATGGAAGTTAAAGTTAAGTTAAAGTTAACTGCAGGCATTAAGATGAGCTATAATAATATATTGGGTTGTGAGTTCCACCAACTATTCAGCTGCAACAGGTATTGGCGTGTTAACGTTCCAAAATGAGGTATCTTAAAAAAATCGAACTGACATGTGAACGTATCATTTTATTGTGTTAGCATGTAAAAATACAACATGTTAACACGACAAAACTTTTGCACAAATGGCGTTCCATATTTCTGTCTGTCCATCAGTGATGAAACTGGTCAAAAAACAGGCGGTAGTGACAACTTATAATTAACTAATTAATACATTCATTCGTGTCATCAGCGTTTGCTTTCATTTTTCATTTTATAGAACCCAACAGGGACTGTACATTATATCTACTGTATATCTACACTGTGAGTGTACCTGAGCAGGTGAGTGTGTGTGTGCTCCAGCAGGGCGGGGCTCAGCAGGTACAGGTAGCAGAGGGCGGGCAGGTAGTGATACAGGAAGAGAGTTTTCTCCATCAGGAAGAAAGGAACAAAGTTCACCAACCATCCACCAACACACACACATCCCAGACACACAAACTGACACCACACCGCTGGAAACACACACACACACACACACACACACACACACACACACACACACACACACACACACACTCACTTAATACCTGAAAACTGCAAGGTCAGGAGTGAAGAAACATGACTATATTATTATTATTATTATTATTTCAAACATTGTTGGATCATGTTGGCGACTCTTTCTGCTCAGTTTGCTGCTCAATAACAATAATGTTCTTTCTGCTTCATCATTCAGTAAATATCAACTAAACAATAACACAAGTTTCTACTTTAACATGAAGGTCAAACGATCAATATTAAATTAGGACTTGTCAGACATCTGTAGAGTCAGACAGAGGCTGAAGAGACGATCAAGAATGACTAATGGATTTGTTGGCTGTGGAGCTTCACGAATCCAGATAAATACCAACTTGAAGTGGATTCAAATGCAACCAGTTATCAGAACTCATCCCCGTGTCCACAAACGCTAAAGATCCCAGGAGGATTCTGCAGGTATTTTCCAGAAAACACAAACTGACTTTGGAGAGAATTCCTGGAAAACATGAAGATATCAAACCTCCTGAGGTCAATACGAAACCAGAGGCCTGTACTACGAAGCGAGTTTAACCTACTCAGATTTAATTCAGGGTTATCGAGGAAAGTTAGGGTTGACAAACAAAAAATGGTCTCAGCTGGTGTTAATCGGTACGACTGTGTTGCTGCTGTGTCAACAACTTCACTCTAACAGTCGTTTCAGCTGCAACAGGTCAGGATGAAATATACAAATATTCTATCAAGGTGTGTATGAATCGTCCTGATCATTAACACTGAGGACAGATGTGTTGTGTAGCCTACACTTATACACTGTGTGTCCAACAGTGAGGCTTCACTCCGGCCACTGGCTGCGGAGACGTCTGGACCCAGAAGCCGGCAGAGACACTCAAATCCATATCTTTCAGAGAGAACATCATCGGGGTGAACTCCAGTTTCTAAACACCGTCGACCTGTGGACTGAGACGCTCATAATCTGGCTCTTCCAAATGTCAAATCATTTTTCTCAACCAATTGTAGCGGAGGGGCGGGGCTTACACACAGTAACCTCGAGTTAACCACGAACACAAACTGCTCCGAGCAGTTTAGAGATGCAGCGTAAATTGCCATGACAACACACCTCGAGTAAAATCTATCCACCTTCGTGGTACGGGTTAATCAGGAAGTTACCCCCGACGTCACAAAGTTACTCCTGAACTCACCCCACTACGCAGTACAGACCTCAGGTCCACACAGATGTTTAGTGTGTGTTTGTGTGTGCGTGTGTGTGTGTGTACCATCAGGGAGGTCTTTGAAGCCCCGCCTCCTCCTCAGCAGGTAGACGGCTGCCAGCAGCTGATAAGCCAGCAGGCTAAGGTTGGCCACGCCCCATGATACTGGATTACCAATCAGATGGATCTGAGCCTGAGACACAGACAGCCAATCACAAGACAGAATGGGAGCTTGTGTGCGTGTCTGTGTGTGTTTCCGTGTCTGTGTGTCTGTTTGTGTGCATGTGTGTGTCTGCGTTACGTTGGTGGACGAATGCAGCCAGTAAGCAATGTTGGTTTCCATGGTGATCCACTCCAGGGGGGCGGAGCTATATTTGTGCTCGGTGTCTTCCTGTTTCACCATCAGCATCTTCCACTGTCATGACAACACAACATGACATCATCATTTGGTTGCCATGATAGATGATGAGAATACATTCCTGTAATCACAAACCTTCATTTGTAGTTTCTAAAACATTTGCAAACAGAACAGTAAAACTATTTATTTAAAGCAGGTAAAATGTAAAATGTTCATCATGACGTTTCTGTTCCTGCCTGTGTTTGTTGTTCTTGTTGTTCAATAGAAGCTAAAGTATTAAACACTTTAATGAATGTTAATGTGACTCAAATGCAGAGATAAAGATGTGATTGGATAACAAAGAGATGATGACCTGAAGTTCTAAAAATTTCGCCCAGAAGGAAATTTTTCTGTCCACATCGATGTGAGTTGGAGAATGAAGCTCCGCCTCCCTCTCCTTCTGTTCCTGACCTACACACAAATACATTTTTTTTTATTTAAAAAAAGAAAATCATGAAAAAAATTTTGTATGGTGACTTTTGGGACAGACTTTGATACAGACACTATAAAAAAACGTGTGACTATTGAGTGATTTGGGATACACAGACTATTCAAAGGGTCAGAGGACAGAAGGTCATACTGGTTCCATATCGGTGTTCCTCGACAGTCCAACCCAAACTGCTGCTGTGAGCTTTAAACAATTTATCTGCGACGACCTCCAACTGACGGAAACCCCAATCTGGAAGAGACACACCACTCAGCTGCGCGTGCACACACACACACACGTGCACACACACGCACACACACACACAGGTCGTCAGGCCCTTATATGTTCATTTATCTCACGTCACAGGAACAGGTGTCTGTCACATATGGTCACTTCCTGTCAGTACCCGGAGGACAGCTGAGGTGTTGACATGGACCAATCGAACTTCAGAAAGGATCGTCTTCCAGGACTCTGACTCCGCCTCCCTGTTAGAAATGTCCTACACACACACACACACACACACACACACACACACACACACAAAGTCCTAGTATCAGAAGTCAAATTGTAATTATAAGCAAAGAAATGTTCTTTCCAGCATTAAATCATGGATGGACTAAAGGTTTCTGGGACAGTTCATGAAACACTTTGCTAAACTGAATCAGTTGTATCCAAATCAGGATCAGACAGAACAAAAGTGATCGATCATCAGAAGATCAACACATCAAGCTGAGTTCTCTGAGATATTGAACATCTCAATGTCATCACAGACACAGAACCTGATGGATAAAGGACACAAGACAGCAAACATCTCTAACGTCTACGTTTCTAAACCTCTTCTCAGGAGGAGAAACAAGGCCAAACACTGAAAAATACCAATTCACAGTGGATGACTGGAAAAAGTCCTTTTTACTGATGGATCAAGTCTGAGATTGATGTCAGTAACAGGAGGGTGAATGTGAGGAGAATGAAACCACAGTGGATCAAACCCACAGAGAAACCTGGTGGAGGAATATTCAAGTCACACCTGCACCAAACTGCCTCCACCCTGACTAAAAAGAAGAAGCCTCCGTCCTTCAGAGACATGCTCCACTTTCACAATTCACGGAGATGTTTTAAAGATTCAACTTTTTACTTAAATTGTTACGGTGATATATTTTAAAAAAAAGTTATTATATTCAAAATAAATGCAAAATAGAAGGATCTTGACTTCTGGACCTGTAAATATATCATTGCATAATAATGTTAGAAAATCAAATCAGTCTGACATCATTCAGTTCAGGCTTGTGTTGAACATGATACAGAAATGTTTCAGGTCTGTCATCATGACTGTTATGTGATAGTGACTCGGGTGTTTATTAGAGATCAACATGTTAAACTGCAGAGTTTCATTTCTGAACGGAGTTTATAACTGATGTTCATGACAACACTTCATTAAAAGTATGTCAATACTCTGCTCTGATATCATTATCAGTTATCATTCGGCTCCTCTCACCACTCTCCACAGATTCTGTGCAGGCATGGAAACGTTGAAGTCGATGTAACCCGACACTTCCTGAGCGTGAGGGCTCATGGGAGCTGCGACATCGTGACTGCAACAGACAAACAAACACTCAGTAATCAGAGGCACAACATGCAGAAAAAACTGACCAATAGAGTCACAACTTCCTGCAGTAACACTTCATGTTCCTCATATTCACGGTTTCTGACTCACAAAACAAAGATGAGCAACTGTGCCAGAAAAAATCTGCTTCTCCTGTAAAACGTCAAAGCTACAAGAAACCTCAGGACAACAAATTTGAAGCAGAGAAATCTGATACGATTCCCAGGGTGCGTTTCACTAACAAACAGCCAATCACAGAGCTTTCAAATGTTGTGGTTAAGCGCTGTTAGCTGCATTTTGTAGAAACCTGATGAAACATTGACACCTCTGATGGTCTTTTCGCCACAGTAAACGCAGCTGAGGCTCATGGGTATTGTAGTACTTAGAGACAGAAAAAACTGATTAAATGAATGAATGAAAAACAGTATGTGTTTACTGATTTTTCTCTTTTAGGTTAGATTTTCCGGCTTCACTATGACTTCCAGCAGCTGATCATCAGCATTGGCCTTGAATGAGCCATTTACCTGTTCAGGAAGCGCGAGGTCATCCCATGAACCAGCTGGATGACATCACCATGACGGACAGGTCGAGGAGGACTGCTGACCACCAGCTCCTGTCTGAGAGAGAGAGAGAGAGAGAGAGACACAAGTTAAACAGGACTAGATTTCCCAGCATGCCCGGGGACAGACAGGCGACCTACCTGCTGGGGTCTTTGATGATCCACCAGTTATTGACGTCTTTGAAGGGATAACAGGTGATCTGCTGCTGGTGAGAGCTGCCCCGTCCATTTTCATACCTGAACACACAAACAGGAAACAGGAAAACATGTAATTCAAACTTAAACTGAAAGCTTTCTGATTGGCTGCTGTGTCAGTGTGAACTGGCAGCACCTGATTGGGTAGTTGGCTTTGTGCGAGTGGAGCCAGCAGGGGACTGGCTGGGAGGCGGAGCTTCTTAATGTCACCTGACTACCGTAAGCGACTTCCAGAGGCTGACCTTGAGTGATCCTGGAGAGACCACCCTAAAAAAAACAACAACAAATCAATCAATCAATCAGGGTGTACAGTGAAGGAAATAAGTATTCAACACGTCAACATTTTTTTATTAAATATATTTCAATTCATGTGCGAAGAAATTAATCTGTCACAGTGTTCAGTGAGATTTGTGTCCATTCTTCCACGTTCGCTGGTGAATCTTGATCTTCAGTTTAAGTGTGGTGACTGACTGGGTCATTCCAACACCTTTATTTTCTTCATTGATGAAACGTTTCATTTATTTTGTCTCGTCTGACCACAAACCACAGAGCTTCAACCTGCCCTTTCTTCAGTGATGGAGTCTTCAGGGTGATGGTACATAGAGACCGTGGTGGTGGAGTTCACTGTCCTGCCGCTTCCTGGTCTTTGTGGAGCTCTTTTCCAGTCATGGCTGTTGGGCTTCTCTTCTGACAAACCTTCTGACTGACTGTTGGAGATCTTACGAGGAGCTCCTGTATTGATGATGGACTAATGTTCCTCCCACTCGTGTATAATGGCCCCAATGGTTCTCATAGGAACATTTAAGACTTTAGAAACCGGCCGGTAAACAGGGCCACTGCTGTGTTACTGAAGGTCTTGGCAGAGTTCTTTACCTCCACCCACCATCAGATGATTCTCGTGTGACAGCTTGGTAACAAATGATTTGTGTACTTGCATTCAGAGGTGGGTAAGGTGTGTGCATGTGTGAGTGTGTGTGTGTGTGTGTGTGTGTGTGTGTGTGTGTGTGTGTGTTGTCACCTCCAGACTGGCCTGGAAGGCGGAGCTCATCAGTTGGTCATGTGGTCCACTGCGGTGCAGGAGACTCAGATGAACATAGAACCAGAACACATAGAGAAGGACAGGAACCACCAACAGACACACAACTCGACACACACACTGCACACACACGCTCAGCTGCGCACATGAACACATGCATGCGTAGACAGAGATGTGAGAACTGTAGTCAGCTGCTGAATATTAAAAATTAAAGTCAAAAAATAAACACTCAAAGGAGACCAAACATTGACTGTTGTGGAAAACATGTAAACATGTTTCTGGACTCTGTCCATTCTCTGAGCACGCTCAGTGTGAATCTGAACTCACATGACTGACAGTTCGGTCTCCAATCAAGTTCCAGGCGTGCAGAGAGGCCACGCCCAGCAGCAGCAGGTAGGAGAACACGCCCATGTACTTCACCCTAACATCACACACACACATTTAAAGTTTTTTACTGTTTGTGTTTCAGAGCTGAAGAGAGGAAACAAACTGATCTTTGACTCTTTCCAATTTCTCACCCGACAGCTGCAGCACAGGAAGCTCCAGAAAGGAGAAGCCAACAGTATCTGAACCCACTGAGGAGGAGACAGACATTCAAAGTGTTCATCTTTATCCAGATACATCAACAAATACACCTGTTTAAACTCTGTGGAGTCACAGGTAGGTAGGTAGGTCAGAGGTCACAGGTGAGTCAGGGTCAACAAATTGAATTGTTACCTCACTTCAGCAACAACACCCACTTTCTACAAACCAAACTCTGATGGGTGGAAAATCTTCTCATTTCAGTTTCTGTTTGAAGCAATCAAAC
>JAFREQ010000199.1:172500-290000 GCA_025331565.1 Holacanthus passer | reverse complement strand
GTCAAATTTCACTTTGTGATATTAACGAGTTTCTTTTGTTCAGAGTTGAAACAATAAAACATCATAATCTGATGTTTCATTAAACGACACATTTCTTTCATCTCATCTCTCTGTAAAATATTAATCTGTGAATAACGTTGATTGTGAAATGAAGCGTCCCGATGAGCCGAAGCTGCTGTGAAACCAGCCTGAACATTCAGTCACTTTGTTAATACACCGACTCAAATTTTCTTCCTTCAATAACGAAGTTTCATCACAAACATTAAAAAGCTAAGCTAGCAGTTAGCATTGGCGACACTGTTAGTCTGTAGCTATCATACACTATTTTCATCGTTACGTTCCTGCTCACCTGATGACGTCACTCCGTTAACCTTAAACAGTCCATCCTGTCGGTAAACCACCGGGTTGAGATCCTCCGTTAACCGGCACCCTTTCACGGTTTCTCCGGTTTGTTTGTAGCAGCGGCCGCTCGATGTTTCTGGTGTTCGATCGATGCTGCCTGAAGCCTGAAGCCGCTCGGAGCTCCGCTCCAGCCTCCTTCGTCTGTCGTTTTATAAACTGCTATAATGTTATTGTGATCCTGCGCCACCTGCTGGTCTGCACTCATGAAGACCACTGAGGTTTTAAACTGAAACAAGAATTTTTATTACGGTTTTTTTCAATTGCTTACACACATAACCTTTATTTATCACACTACTTCTAAACTCTTTCACCCAAACCTCACAACTTCACCTCAAATCAGCAAAACCATAAACTAATTCTCAGCCTTGACACAGTTTTCAATTTAGCTACTCACGTTTTGCAAATCAATACACACAATTCTCTACCTAACACACAAAAATCTATCAGGAAGTAACTTGATTTCCCATTTCAAACACAACCAATCAAAATGCCACACTTATTCAACAGTGCCTCAGACTCTGTCCTCACGTGTAAACAATAATTGATTTACTGAACACCAACCAATCACTCCTTGACATAGGCCTATAAATAGGTCAAAGGTCAAACTATCTGTCTTGAACAATGGATAACAACAATGCAGAGAGAGCCAGGGGAATCAGAGGAAGACGCAGAGGACGAGGAGTCCGGGTTCGTGGAGGAAGCTTTGGAAGGGGAGCAGGACGAGGACGAGGACGAGGAGGAAGGGATGGAGAACCAAGAAGAATAGTCCCTGATGAGATTAGGGCTACTCTAATTGATCATGTGATAAATCATGGGTTGACCATGAGAGAAGCTGGACTTAGAGTCCAGCCCAACTTGAGTCGATTTACGGTGGCGACCATAATTTGAGCCTTTCGAAATGAGAACAGGTATGCGACAATCAACAGTAATGTACATGTACATAATAGCCATTTCTGCATAGCTGTAAAATACATGTATACTATTGTAGCTCCAAGCATCTATTTTACAGTACACAACACTGTATGAAAGGTCATAGGGCAGTACAACCTTACAGCACATACTATTTCTGAATTTTCTAGAGTGGAGAGACAACAGCATCATGGAGGACGAGGTCGCATATTCTCACAAAGAACAGGAGACTGCAATCGTGAATATGGTTTTGGCAAATAACACCATTAGACTCCGAGAGATTCAAAGTCATATACTGGCAGACGAAACCATATTCAACAATATCGGTGCTGTTAGTCTGTCTACAATACATCGGGTCCTCCAGAGGAATCAGTTCCGTATGAAACAGCTCTACAGGGTCCCATTTGAAAGGAACTGTGACAGAGTGAAGAACCTGCGGCGCGACTATGTGGAGGAATGTACACAGCACTGCCAGGACATCAGACTTTCATCAGAGGTCACAGTAATATTGTATTATACTGATCTATTCTTTTGTCTAACACAGAGAATTCTGGAGATGGATGCCCACCCCATTCGTCATGAATATATTTATGTGGATGAGGTGGGCTTCAACCTGACAAAGTCCAGACGGAGAGGGAGAAACATCATTGGACAGAGGGCAATTGTAAATGTCCCGGGCCAGCGGGGAGGAAATGTAACCATGTGTGCTGCCATAACCCAGAATGGTGTCCTGCACCATCATGCCACTCTTGGTCCCTATAACACTGCTCATATTCTAACATTCCTAGACACTATTCATGGCATTCTTGCTCCAAATGAAGAGAATCCAGAACAGGCTGGGTTTGTTGTTATATGGGACAATGTTAGTTTTCATCACTCACAGCTGGTCCAAAATTGGTTTGTGAATCATCCCCACTTTTCTGTTGTCAACCTGCCTCCATATTCACCATTTTTAAACCCAATTGAAGAATTCTTCTCAACATGGCGCTGGAGAGTTTATGATCGTCTTCCCTATGTCTGTCTTACACTTCTCCAGGCAATGGAGGAAGCATGTGGCGACATTGATGCTGCCTCTATTCAAGGTTGGATACGTCACGCGAGAAGATTCTTCCCTCGATGTCTGACAAGAGAAAATATAGCTTGCGATGTGGACGAAATATTGTGGCCAGACCCAGCCCGGAGGAGAGACTGACTCTACTCACCCAACTAGCTCTCCCTCTTCAACAAACACACACACACACACACACTCTCCCTCTTTTTCAGAGATGTTTGTTTTTTTGGTTGCTGTACCTCCATATGTGATGGTTGTGTACTTTGCTTTGATTTTTTATTGTATGCTGTGCAATGCTGCATCCACTTCTATTTGCATGCTACTGTATTTTCACTCTTATATGGCAATATATCAGGAAAATCCATCAAAACAAAAGAGCTTTAGATTTAGAGCAACAGTGTGTAAATGATATACACAAGTATGTGATACAATGGGAAATGTGTTTGTGATGTGAGACAAATGCTTGTTGTGTTCACAATATTTGAACACTGTTTCATTTTGCAGTAGATAGGGCGCTTTTTGCATTTTGTGTGAGCAATAGTTGGATTTGTGTGTCAAGTTTTGAGAAAAAGACACAGAGCTTTGAAAATGTGTGTAAGCAATTAAAAAAAAAGGGTAAAAAAACAATGAGAATGTATTTAAATATTGAACCAACCGACTTTTCAGATCAACAAGAGTTTTATTTTCCTATGATTTTCAAAAATGATGATGACAGAAATGGAAAGCTGCCATGTGACTTGTTACTAAACTCTGGTTGGTTTGTTCTCTGGTCATGGTCATGTTTTCATATGAGGTTGTTTTTTTCCATGATGTTCATTCAAACTCTGCCTCATTATTTTGGCCATAAACACACATTCAAGAAGTGACAAGTTTAACATTGTGTCTATTCCAGATCAAGTTTTCTACTTCAACCAATCACATGAAAGGATGTGAGCTGGCAGACGAGTGAGCAGTGATATTTATAGGAACACTGGTGGGACTACAGGTTCGTCCACGTTAACACCTGGCTAACCGTGGCTAGCCCCGCGCTAATCTCAGCTAACACCTAGCTAGCCTATGTTTCTACAGAATGACCAGGATCCTCCAGGTTCTTACAGGAACAGTCCAGATTAGCACACATTAGCACACTTTTAGCCATGATTAGCCAGTATGTGGACAGCTTGGAACAAGTCTGTATTTCTGATTAGTACTAATGTTGTTCAGTCCAGTGCCAGGTTAGCTCAAGTTGGCACCAGGTTTATCCACCTGTTAGAACTGTACTAACACAGGTTAACATTGCGACGGTCCAGGTTAAGCACAGGTTTACTCAGTTTTTGTCCTTGTTTAGCCTGTGTTAGCTCGTCATCTCTGAATGGCTCGCTGGGTATTTCGTGGGCGGAGCCTGAGAGAGAGTTCCCACAATGCTTCCTCTGCCAGGTGATCACTGAAGTCATTAAAGAAGGACATGATGTCATCATTAGGCTGCAGAGAGTAACGACTGCAGAGAGAGATTCGGGTGTTATTTCAGACAGTGAACACAGACAGAGACATACTGCAATACTACTGATTACAAACAGCAGTAATAGTACTAATATTAGCACTACAGGTAACTGACACTTGCTGGTAGCTCCTCAGAGTGTCCAGGATGTTGAACTGCTGCCAGCGTTTAGAGAAGTTAACCTTTGAACCCTGTGATGTCATCAGCATGTCAGGATTCCCCAGGTGGACGAAGGTCAAGTCCTGAAGGATCAAACCCCTGGACAGACAGACAGGTTTGAGAACGAGAGAGAGAGACAGGTATGCTGTGGCATTTACAGGGTCTGAACCTACAGGTAGGGTATACAGGGAGGTTCCACTTCAGCCAGAGCTGCTCTGTAGGCTCTGAAGGACGATGAGCTGTCAATCAAAGAGCTGAACTCCTCCAGGGCCTAAAAACACACCGACATACAACACAGGACTCATTAACACGGTCATTAAATTTGATTAAAGCCCATCTAATTACATAGACACGCTGACCTCAGCTGTGCTTCTCTGCCAGTCCAGGCGGCGCAGGGGGGCGGAGTCCAGCGCTGACAAGATGGACAGGTAAGAGTTGAAGTTGTTCAGTTTCCGCAGGTGCTGCAGGAACACACACAGTCTGTGACTGAGGTCAGCAGTCAGTGAAGCCACACAGCACTCATGTTAATAACACATAGGTGCTTTAATTGTAAAGGTTTTCTTTGGCCACTTGGAGGCAGAACAACTTCATTACAATTAGACTGATTAATGCTGCTTTGATGTGAATACAGATCCACCCAGCCACCCCAATCCATCTTACCTTCATGGTTTTCAGGAACTTCAGCAGTAGTTTCTCTCTGTCCTGAGCTTTGTCCTGAAGAATGATGACAGAACGGACCCTGAAATCACATTCACAGAGCCGATCTGCTTATCAACTCAAAAACAGCAGGATTCTTCATGAAACCAACGGAGCCTTTTTGTAACACACATAAAATGTCAGACATTAAAGGCCTCAGTGTGCCTCAAACCAAGCGCTTGTCCCAAAGGTCAAATCGAGGGACTTCGTCCAACAGTTTCTGGAACTGCAACTGACAGTCCGACATCACACACACCCCACTCAGACTTCAGAGCCTGAAACTCAAGTGTGGACATCGTGTCAACTCCATGTTCAGTGACTGTTGGTGGTTCATAGAAGCAGAGTGTTTTGTGTCATTTTTACCAGAAGGAGACGTTGTTGAAGTGTTGGGTGAACCGTGTCAGGTTAGGACTCTTCTCCTCGTTCTGCTCTTTAGACCACAGTAAGACCTCTGGGAGCTAGACAGGCGAGTGACACACAGGTCAGTGACACAGGTGAGTGGCAGACGAGTGAGACAGACAGACAACTGAGAGATAAAAACTGCAACAAGTGACAGATGAAGGTTTAAATTTGTGCCTCGATCTTGTAGAAGAGCTCAGAGTCCAGCAGAGTCAACTGTTCAGCTAAGTCCTGACTCCTGAAGTCCAGAAGAGTTCCTGGTCTGAAAGAGGACAAATGAGGAGACGTGTTGACATCTGAAAGAATGAAAGAATTGTCAATCATCTCAGAGGTCAGAGGTTACCTGGCAGCCACGCCCCTGGCTGCCAGTGGGCGGAGTGACTGAGGAGAGCCAATCAGCTGCCACCTCTGCTCCATCTTGGACAGGATGTTGGAGCGCAGCAGGTGGGCCAGTCCCAGCTCTCCACCGATCAGAAGGCTGAACACCAGGTCCATCAGCAGCAGCAGCAAATCAGAGTCGAGCTCGATTGCACTGCACACACAAACTGCATTATTCGCACCTATACTACTGGCCAAAAGTATGTGGACAGTTGAATATTCCCTCATATGTGATTGTGTCTCCATGTTCATTCCTGTGCTGCTGTAACAGCCTCCAGTCTCCTGGTTTCAGTCAGATGTTAAACCTGCTGCAGGGATTTATGTCCAAGTTTTTATCCATGTTGTTACATGAATGGACGTTAGATAGTTTTATCTACTTTCTCCAAGATCAAGATCTTTCATGGTAAACTTGATAAACTGTTTATAAAACACTGTAACATATTATAATGCTGTATGTAGATACATTTTAAAGTGTCAGTTAATCCAGTAGAATCAAGGTGAATTTGATTTAGTTTCTGGTGCTCACAGCGTTCAAAAATGACTTTTCAAAAATGTAGGGACAGTAGAAAGTGTGTTGAATGAATTATCCAGAAGCAACCAGACAAACTCTGTATCTGTAAGAGATTTTGCTGTTGAATGAAGAGAGATGAGGTGAAGTGACCCTTTCAAATCTGATTGATTCAGGTGTGTGTGTGTGTGTGTGGGGGTCGCTTATGTCCAAATTGGGGATATACACTAGACTCAAGACCAGTTGATTCAGGACAGCGGTGCAACTGGGGACAAAAAGTGGTGTCCTCAATTTGGAAAACTGTGATTTTTAGGTCAACAGTTAAGGTTATTGTTAGGTTAAGGTTATTGTTAGGTTAAGGTCAGGTCGTCTTTCAGGTCAGTCTCCAGGAAATGAATGTAAGTCTATGTAAATTCCCCAAAAGTGACATAAGTAAAGGCTGTGTGTGTGTGTGTGTGTGTGTGTGTGTGTGTGTGTGTGTGTCTCTCACCACAGCTCGTCGACCACTGTGACCAACAGGTGAAAAGTCTTCTTGGCAGCTGTCAGGTCTGCAGCTTCACGTCCTTCACACAGGTGTCTGTATGTGTTGATGGTTAAAGATTCACAACAAACTCAAGTCTGGACTGAAAGTGATGTCTCTCTGTTTGTTAACACCTGAGGCATCTTCAGGTAATGTGAAACACCTGCTCCACATGCTTATCCTTAGAACAGCTCAAAAGAACAGGTGAGATAAACAAAGACCTGAAAGTATTAGATTGTCTGCATAGAAAGACACTTTCCGATCTGTAATATTTTGTCAGCCTCTTTCTCTGTTTCTGTCTTCTCTGCAGTACATGTGTACACAGTCTAGAATTAATGTACGTAGACATAAAGACTGACTGGTGGAGTTACTGATGCTGATCACAACCTGACCAGTCCAGTTTTACAGCTGCTGATAACACAGCTGCTGTTCTCAGATATCTGTGCTGTAGTTTGCTGATGACGTCATTCGGGCTGATGAAGCTCCTGTAGGTGGAGAGGAAGGCTTCACGGTACAGGCCCTGTTCTACACACACACACACACACACACACACACACACACACACTTTAATGTGTTCATTCACGTGCATGTCGAGACCAGCTGGGTTTTTGATCATTTGAGTGCACCAGTTGTTTTTACTACATTACAAATTACAAAATAGCACAATGTTTCAGTAGGAACTGAAGTTCAGACTGTTTTTTCTGGTGGGGTCAGTTTAATGGTTCGGCCACGTTTGAAATCACATACTAATGTACTGCTTCCTACATACCCAGGCAGTGTGTACTGCACACTGACTGCTATATGAACCATGTTCACAGTGAAGGAGACTCAGCTGGTCTCACTCAGCCAGCAGCTTCCTCACATCTCTGAAAACATCAGAGCAATTTCCAAACCACAAGTTGGGAATCTAAACATTTACATTTCCAATAATATTAAATGTCGAATGTTCTCCGAACTCAATTTGACATCATATTCAGTGCGAGTAGAACATTAGTCTGTGATTCTGAAAACTGCCCAGGTCTCAGTAATGGTCTATTGTGGAAAACTGGACAGCTGTACATAAACTTGTGAATTCATGATAATAACTTTGTTGTGACCACAAGTCTTAGTGTCTCTTTTGCTCTCGAGTTCATATCTTGTGTTGTGTGTGCAAAATGAAACAAATATTAATGATTGAACTAACTCTCAGACATTTTCATGAAGAAAGGACTGAGATGAAGACTCACCACTGACGCTGTCGGTCTCTGTGGCGTAGACCAATAGGATCTCAGGTGAGGCTGCTTTCACGTCCGGCCCCTCCTCCTCCTGAGACAGACAGATGTCAGTTCAGGACTGAGCACACAGGACAAATGACCTGCAGAGAGGTCAGAGGTCACGACTGTACCTCAGGTTTCATTGTGATTCTGTGGAGGATCTCCTGTTGCTCCGTCAGTAACACCTCCTCCTGCGCCTCCAGCTGCTCCCTGCTCTGCTGGCCATGCTCTGCCTCCTGCTGGAGACTGTGGGAACTGCAGAGCAGCCTGTGTCACTGTTTGTTGGTGTGTAAAAGTGTGTGTGGACATGTCTGTCTTTGTGTGTGTGTTACCTGTCTCCGGTCTGCTTCTCTTCATACAGACTGTTGGTGTCAACTGAATCCTGATGGTGACAAAAACAATCAAATGAAGATGAAAGATCAATCAAACTCTAAACAAACAAATAAGATCCTGTTAACACCACGTCATCAGAACAATATTGTCTCAAAGTAAATTTAGTATTCTGTCCATGAGTGCAGCAGTTAATCAATGAATCAATCAAAAGAAACTTATTTGGCAACAATTAATGATTAGTTAATTGACTGAAATGAATCAACATTTTTAAACACAAATTCATTGGTTTCACCTTCTTCATTTAAAATCATTTCACCAACATCCATTAATCGGATAAATGAGCTATGAAGGAATTAGAGCTGAACAATCAATCAACCTGGAATTAATTATTCATGAAAAGAGTGTTCATATTAAACAGATCTGCGCAGAAACGTATGGACTTTAAGCAGCTGAGAGCTCAGGTGAAACACCTGTCTGAGTATCTCTGGTTTACCTGTGGTCTCTTCTTCGGTGGTAGAACCGGAACAGGAAGCAGCTCAGGTGAGGGGACGGAGTCCAGGCGTGTGTCCAGGTGTGTGTGTGTGAGCTGGTTGTTGGCCTCAACCTCTCGCTGCCTGCTGCTGTATCGCTGACTGGAGGTCAAAGGTCGCTGGTAGAACATGGCTGCTGACTGAGCACTGTACGAGGAACAGAACTGGAGGTACTGATGGACTGAACACAGACAGACAGACAGACAGACAGGTGTAGAGAGAGACAGAAAGATAACAAATAAAAAGGTAAATGACATAAAAGACAGGCTGACATGATGTTTCTGAGGGCTGAGCTGAGCTTTGACCTGCTTGTAAACTATTAGCCCAGTTAGCTTAGCACAAAGCTGGAGGCAGGCCTCCTTATTAGAGGTGGGGAAGCTAACCAGATGGTACAAAAGCAGACATTATTCTTCATCACTGTGGTTCGAGATGAAGATGAACTGCTGAGACTGTAAATATGTTTCTTAATAACACACAGAGTTATTGATGGATTATTGTTCAGCCTGAATCACATTCTGCTCTGTTTATACTCACTGTGTCGTTTCTTCTCAGGGAGGGGCGGGGGCGTCTTGCTGGGGGACAAAGGAGACAGCGATTCATCAGGACCAGTCATGCCATCATGATGGGCAGGGCTCTCTTCCTGAGGGGTGGAGTCAAATCCAAAAGAGGGGCAGGCCTCAGAGCTGGTTACTGTTGTGGATCAGAACAACAGAGAGTCAGACAGACAGAGAAACAGAGAGACAGACAGGTAGCTCAGGTGTTTCCTCACCTGCGGTACTGCGGCGTCTCTTCTCTGGTAGGGCGGGGGGGAGTGAGGAGGGGTGAGGAAGAGGAGGGAGAGTCTCAGACGAGGACAAGTCAGTGTGGAGGAAGTCGTAGTCTGGATCATCCTCTGACAGACAAACACACAGAGACTGTTCATCATTCATTTCAATGAGCTGATCTCAGAGCAGTCGAATGTTCAGTTGACTATAATGAAAACAGTTTGTGTCTCCTGACATCCAACAGCAGAATCAGGAATGTGTGTTCTGTTAACAAAGTGACAGTCAAAGTCTCAATCACACACAGTGAAATAACCACCAAATAAAAACAAGACCATTGAAACATACAAAGAGTTTAAGATTAAAATAGTTTTAGTCCACAAAGATGCTTCTATGGGAAAACTGTCCTCTGCTTTACATGAACATTAGAAATACTTATATGTCACCTGTAAATGATAGTGAACAATAATACAATTCAAAAAAATTTAAACATGCCGAGGAGGGTCTGTAAAAAACCCAACAATTTCTGCCAATCAGGAGCTCGTTCATGTGTTCATCTTAACCCTCTCATGTCCATGTGAAGAGTTGTTGGTGTGTATGATGCTTCCTCCTGTTCTCTTCAGATCACCACCACACTGTAGTACTGACCAGTACCTGACCAGTACCTGACCAGTACCTGACCAGTACCTGACCAGTATCTGACCAATATCTGACCAGTATCTGACCAGTATCTGACCAGTATCTGACCAGTACCTGACCAGTACCTGACCAGTATCTGACCAGTACCTGACCAGTACCTGACCAGTATCTGACCAGTACCTGACCAGTATCTGACCAGTATCTGACCAGTATCTGACCAGTACCTGACCAGTACCTGACCAGTATCTGACCAGTACCTGACCAGTACCTGACCAGTATCTGACCAGTACCTGACCAGTACCTGACCAGTATCTGACCAGTACCTGACCAGTATCTGACCAGTATCTGACCCTCCAACAAAAATATCTGGACCCAAGGTGCAATTTGTAGAAATTTGTGGAGTTATTAAAATTACATTTATTTTTAACCTCCCATCATGTCATCAAGAGAATGAACATCAGACCAACTGTCTCACACAACTTAACCATATGGAGGCTCTGTGGCGCTTCTCTAGTCTTTCTGATCCATTAACGCAAGCCAACATTCACACATTCAAGCTGAAGGCTGATTGGAAACATGCACACTCCTTTTGGTTTAAATGCGAATCCTTCCTCAGGTTTACTCCTTTACTGACACGCCTGTGTGAGTGCGACCACCTGCCTGCCACTCTGTTCAGCTGCAGTCCTAGTCAGCACAGAACTGTCGTCACTATGTGACTGAACTGCTGACGCTGCTGCTGTTGGACTAAATCCACAGTCTTCATTCTGTGTGGTGTTTAGAGACGGACGGAGAAATGCGAACTTCTCCTTTAATATCGCGGTGAAGTGACAGGAACAAGTGAAGGAAACTCACTGTTCACACAGACACGCCAACCCACCACAAATACCAAGAATATTAAGAGTATGGCCAACAGTTCAATTATTGTGTTTTTGTCCAGCAGGAGGCAGCAGTGAGCCTCACTTCAGACGGGGAGAGACGGCACACAGGACTTCCTGTTTCTGTCAACTGACAGGAAGTGATGCCACTCACACCCTGACTGGAAATGTGTGTGTGTGCGTGTGTGTGTTACCACAATGTGTGTTTTCAGCAGTGGAGTCTGCAGAAGAAGAGCAGCATTTCAAAGAGTCGTCCTCCTGGAACACACACATACACACACACACATTATTAAACATATAAATATATTTACATCAATGTGAGAGTCAGATTTTGTGATCTGATTTGAATTCAATGTAAACAGATGAAACCAGTTTGACTCTGATGTCAGTGTGAAAAATAAGAAATAATAATAAATAATAAAATAATAAGGGTGACCTGTTTCTCTACTTCAGTCTCTCGTCTCATTGGTGCTACTATGGCAACCCTGCAGGGGGCGGGGCCTGATGATGATTGACGTTTTTTAGGCGGCAGGGCTGGAGGACTGAGGGAGGACAGACAGAGAGACAGGCGGACAGACAGAAAGAGAGAGAGACATATTAATGAAGCCTGAGTTGTGTTTCATTCATTTCTTAATAAACAGAATGTCAACATTGATTTGTTGGTTGTTCTGCAGCTTTTTCCTCCCAGATGAGAAGAAATCAGCCGTGTACACATGCTAACAGCGTCTAGTCACGCTAACTCGACTGAGGCCTGAAGTCTCTGTAACAGACGGAGGGCAGCTGACACTGCCTGAAACTGTCGCTCTCATTTCCTCATTTCTTCTTCCTGCTGTCGTCCAGTTAACAGACAGGAAGTGCAGGGGGGAGGGGGATGTTGATGTCTTCAGTCTTTCTACTTCCTGTTTCCTTCACAGATCTATTTCTGCATCAGACACAGTTTCAGCTCACTTACATAAGGAGTGACATTTGAACTGCAACTTCTTGCAGCCGCTGCCCAGTATATGTCAAACACTGTATTTTATACATCATGTTGTACATCAGCCTGTCGCTCTGCATGAATTTCATCTGTCTCTACATCTTTATTTTATTATTTGGTTACAGCCAATGAAGATATTTAGGTCCAGACTGAAACATCAGCCATCAGATGGGTGATGATGAAATGTGGTTCAGATGTTCATGCTCCCCTCAGGATGAACTGTAATAACTTTAATGATCCTCTGACTTTTCATCTAGCGCCATCATGTGGTCAACATTTTAATGTGTCCAATACTTTGGTTTATGACCAAACACCTGCAGAACTGATGATGTTCACATCAGCCACAGCTGGACTTACCTAAACTAAATGAACATTTTACCTGCCAAACATCAGCCTGTTAGCATTTAGCTCAAAGCGCAGCCTCACAGAGCCATTCGCACGAGGAGCTAACTGCCAGCTGTCTTTCTGGTTATCGCACATCTTTCTCTGTTGATGGGACCATTTTCATTAAACTCAGAACTTCATTCTGACTGACATTATGATTCCAAGCTGTCAGCTGACATTTTGTCTTGTTCAGACTCACCTCGATCCATGTGGGGGGGGCACCAGGGGAGGGGACTCTGGGAAGGGAATCGGGGGTTTAGGAGGAGCTAAAACTGCCTGGTCCTCTCCTTTCCTTTCCGTCCTCACCTCCTCCTCCTCCTCCTCCTCTTCTTCTGCAGGACCTCCTGGACTATGGCGGGTAGACATCCTGTCTGATGTCTGCTGGTTGTCAAACCCACCTGGCTGTCCCACAGCAGGCTGTGATTGGACAGGAGACAAGGGGGCGGGGCCATCTTGTCTCTCTGCAGCCAATCGAACCAGCTCCTAACAAAAAAAAACACAATACAACAAAAATACATGCTGCTGAGATTGGATAGGATGGACAGGAGAGGGCAACAACTGGAGGACAAAACAAGAGGACAGAGGATGGCAAGAAAAAACCAAAAATAAACCAAAAATAACAGGACAGACCACAACAAGAGGAACAGGACAGGAAGCCAGTGACGCTCACTGTGGCCTCTTTTTGATGTGGGACATGACAGGACACCAAGAACAGGACAAAAAGATTGGACAGGATGGCTCAGAACCACATGAACAGGAAAGGACAGAAAAAAGAACATTAAGAACAAAAAAATGAAAATATGACAAGACAAGAAATGACAGGATGAGACAGGACAGGAAAGGACAAAATAATAAGACAGGACAAGAAAACAGGGTGGTTGTAATGCTCACTGGCTTTTTATTGTTGTGGGACATGACAGGACACAGCAGGATTTTTTTTTTCAGGAAATGACGGACTGGATGGAACAGTAAGAACCAAGAATGGGTCGCAAAATGACTTAAGGACAAGACAGAAGGAAAATGGCAAGATATAGCAGGACAGAATGAGACAGAGCAGGACAGGAGAGGAAGGAACAAGACAGGATCCAATGAGCCTGTACTCGAGGAAAAGTCAGTCCTTTCCTTCCAGTTTGTCTCCAGCAGTGTCCATTTTCATTCCAACAAGGACTCAAATGCCCACTTATTATTTGTCCTCACCTTGACCCCATCCAGCACAGCCCTGATCACAGTGGTAACATTCACTGTGGACTCTTTGTTGTCGTGGGCAATGCCTTGCAGCATCACCTGATCGGTCCAGCGAATCAGCTGAGCCACAGACTGGTAGAGACGAGTGAGACAGGAGGAGACCGTCTGACTGCAGAGAGGACAGACAGGGACACGTCAGGAGACAGGAGACAAGTCACTCACTGATGTTCAGAGACAAACGCCATCAGGTGCCACCTACCTGCTGTGCAGGTGTGGCTCCAGCTGGACCAGAGTCTGGATCGTCTCCAGGACTCCACTGGACGCCCCGCCCAGCAGACCGCCCACCACAGACTGGTTCAGGACCAGTTTGTCCACACCCAGTCTGTCCACCAGAGCTTTGAAGTACTGCAGAGAGCTGATGATGGCCCGCTGCTGGTCCGCTAACACACACACCGACTGACATACACACACGCACACAGGTTTAATGAACAACATTTCCCATGAGCGCACTGACCATTGATGATATTATATCAATGTCATCAGGCGGCAGATTTCTAACATGACAACCTGGAGGTGTGCAGTCTGAAAGACTTAGTCTGTTTACCAGCACAGAGGCTCTGATGGGAAATGCAGGATTCAGTGTTATTGGACAAAAAGTCAGGATGTCTAGGATGTTCTATGCAGATGATACTCATCGATTTACCACTAAAACCAAATAAGGTGACTTTCAGACACTTCAGGACAATTTTTTAATGTTACATATTGGAGGACCTGTAACTTTCTACAGCTGAGATTGTTAATTTGGCCCTTAGGACTTACTGTAAAATAACTAAATCTCAGAAATCTTTTTGAACATATTTAAACCTCTAACCCTGACTCCACGAGTCAACTACAAATCCAGCTTTGGATATTCAGGCAATACCACTCACGTAAACATGAAGCTACAGCCAGCAGCTAGTTTAGCATAAAGTCTGGAAACAGAAGTTACCCTGTCTCTGTTCAAAGTTAACAAAATCCACCTACCAGCACCTCTAAAGCTCCTGATTAACATGTCAGCTGTGGTGAGGTGTGTGTTATGTGCCAGACTTGCCAGATTTGCTGGTCTGACTTCCTGCTGGTTGTACAGCCTCATATGTTCTGAAGGACCAAACTGAAACATACAATGATTGGCTACAATGATTAGCTGTCCACATACTTTTGGCTACATTGTGTAATTAAACCCACTTATGTGGACAAGAAGAGGAAGTTTGAGACTTTTAGATGGAAGAACTTTTTATTGTTATATCACTGTGTGTGTACCTTGAGTTGCAGTCAGTTTTTTAAAGGGTAAAAAGATGAAAACATTGTGCAGACAGAAAAAACCTGCCACAGCCTGAGGAGTTCAAGCCTTCATAAAACACACACAAGGAATCAACAGATGTGGGAGCTGAATACATCATCAAGACAAACACTAAAAGACTATTACGAGACAAAAAAGTATGTTGGAAATCAGATTAGAATTTATTTACACTCTTCCACTATCAGACATGTAATTTGGTCAAATTCATAAAAAGCTTACATCTAGTCTATATGAATAATTACATATGACTAGTAACATAAATGCAAACATGAATTCAAACATTTGTCTTTGGTCAATAAAATAAAACTACAATAATAGTGTTAAAAAATAATGTTATTACCAATGTGTCCATCCCAGATCTGACTCAAATTCTAACTCAAATTTTAAAGACAAAAGTAAAAGATTTGTTTAATTTAATTGACATTATTAAATATTTACCTCTGCACTGTATCAACAAGTAACAGACAGCAGGTTAAACACAACAGGCCTGAGAGAGAAACAGGACAAAAGTCATCAGGGCGCTCAGGTAGCTCATCTGTCAAGCACATAACCCCGTGTTAGTTTAACTTTGCTGTGCGTCATGTCAAACTATTCGTGGCTCTCTCCAGCCATCACCATCACACAGAACACTGAACGAAGCAGAAATGCCAAAAAATAATCTTTAATCTATCTTCTGTTGTTCAGCCACAAGTACTTCAAGAGCCTGCTTCCCTTGTTTTTTTTCCCTCAGCCTTGCCCACTTTTCTTCTTTCAGCCCTCCGGCTGTACTAGATGGACGGTGACCGTCCTCCTCAGACGAGACTCCTCTGCTGTTTGACCATCCCTTCTGAACTCCACTGCCATCTTGAGGTCTACTTCACAGTCTGCATTGTGCAGATGCTCATGTTGTTGCTCTTGGGTTCAATTATATCACCAATGGTACTGAACAATGAGTCAATGGACTGTGGAATATGGACAGAGAACCTTTCGTGACTTTGCTTAATGCTGGGTACTACGATGACTCAGACATGACACGGGCCCCCCGATCCACCCCGTCTTCCCTGTCTCTGAAGGTGGCCAAGCAGGGACCCATACTGTACCTGAGAAAGTGTGCATCATCACTCCCTGTTGCTGTCAGCTGTTGTAGCTCGGTGGTCAGGTTCCCAGCCTGAGTGGCCTGACTGGCGTCCAGGACAGACAGTGACCCAAGATTGGCCAGTGTGACATTTGTCCTGATTACCTGAACCACCAAAGTCTGGAGCAGCTAAAATGCACAAAGTATTAGCAAGTACTGCATACTATATTGTGTTACAATGACAACATACAACTATTTTAAACAATCAATGTTAAGATGTGTGACTTTGAGATGCTAACAGCACGTCTGGGGTTCTTGGCCCCGGATATGTCTGCCTTTCTGTTGGAGGTTGTCCTCGGTCATCATCTTTCTATTAATCAGATATCGATATAATGATGCACAGAGGTTTGCAGGGCATGAATTCTAGAATGAACACGAATACGCACGACTTAAAATTGCAAATATTTGTAGCTGGCTAGCTACTAAGCCATCATAATATATTTGGGTAGCTTGCAAGTGATTTTCAAAACCAGGGAACATAATTGCGTCATCTGTCACAAAACCCAACATATGGACAGTTTTCTCATTTCTCTACCAGGTCACCTTAGAAAAAATTGTGGGCTGGACAGTTGGCTAGCTGGCTAGCTGGCTCACTAACTGCCTGGCTAACTGCCTAGCTAGTTATGTCATAAGCTGGCTATGTTCACACAACTGTCATACCTTCATTTAACATTATTGATCATTGTTATTAATCCACCTTTTGGGCTGCTACAGTCTGTAGAATAAGCTCATCTTACCTCGCGGTCTGCAGGCTCCTTGTCCTCACGATAATGAAGAGCTCGTTCGCAGTGTTTCTGAGCTTCCGGGAAAAAAAATCTTGGATCTACACGAATGTCGTAGGTGACATATTTTGATCTCAACACAGCGAAAAAGGTGATGAGTTTACATATCTATGCAGTTTGTGTGTGTTTGTTTTTATATCCCGGTGGGGACTTTAACCAGACTGCACACCACCACATGGGGGCGTCCTGTCCCCGCAGGTCCAGCCTGCTGTTTGAGGGATCAGACCTGGTTTTTGGGTAAAGGGATGGAAATTCAATATGACAATGAAGTGTGTGTTGCAGTGTGTGTGTGTGCGTGTGTGTGTTGCAGTGTGTCTGTGTGTGTGTGTGTGTGTGTGAGTGTGCACGTGTGTGTTGCAGTGTGTGTGTGTGTGCGCGTGTATGTGTTGCAGTGTGTGTGTGTCTGAGTGTGTGCACGTGTGTGTTGCAGTGTGTGTGTGTGTGAGTGTGTGTGTGTGTGTGTGTTGCAGCGTGTGTGTGTGTGAGTGTGTGTGTTGCAGCGTATGTGTGTGTTGCAGTGTGTGTGTTGCAGTGTGTCTGTGTGTGTGTGTGTGTGTTGCAGTGTGTGTGTGTGTGTGTGTGTGTGTGTTGCAGTGTGTGTGTGTGTGTGTGTGTATACCTTGTGTTGTGAGTGTTCAGGCAGGTCCAGATCAGGTGGTTTGACTCTCAGTGACAGGGTGTGTTTGATTCGCTCAGAGCGTCTGATCCGCTGTGGGTGGAGTTTATCCTTCAGCTTCATGGTCAGAGACACAAACTGGGAGGCTGAGGAGTAAAAAATCATCATCACCTTCATCATCAACAAGAACTACCAAAATAAAAGCAGCTCAAACATTCTAACAAAAATTCAAACAATAAACTGAAGTGAACTGACAGGAAGTGAAGGTTTTTAGCCAGTGGTGGCTAACAGTTAGCATATGAAGGAGGAGAAGAGAGAAGAGGAGCTTACCTGTCTTACTCTCAGCCCGGGAGGACATGGCTGCAGGTGGACGGATGGACAGACAGACAGACAGGCAGACAGACAGCTGGTCGTGTCAGATGAGCAGAGTGACAGTTTAATCCTCTGGCTTCATGTTATACAGCTCGCTCGCTCTCTCTCTCTCCAACTTTCTGTAAATATTTCAGGTTTCCACTGTCTCGCTGTTTGTCCGGCAGCTCTGTCTCCCTCTCTCTCTGTCTCTCTCCCTTCCTCCTTCTCGTCTTCCTCTTTCTGTTCTTGTTGAACTGACTTCAGTCTGCATGTGTCTGTGGTGACAGTGAGGATGATGATGATGCTGTCAGTTTACATGTAGATCAGTCTGTCACTCTGTAGCACCACCTGCTGGCTGGAGGCAGACAGCACAGCTCTGCACTGTAAACCTGTTTCTTCAGCAGCAGTGAGTCCTGATCATTTTTCGTTTGAGTCTGAAATCGGCTCCTCTTTTATCATTAAGTGTCAATGAATCTTCATCCAGTTGTCAAATTCAGATAATCATGGCTGTTGTAGAGGAGTCTGTTGATGAGTCAGTGAATGAGTGACTTAGTTGAGTTACTGAGTCTGTTGGTGAGTTTCTTCTGCTTTGTAGTAGTTTGTAGTTTGATTGTGGAGGAAGTGATTTCAGTCATATGTTAAACTGGTTCAGTTTGAGGTTAGAACTTGTTTCAGGTTTAGTTCAGTTCAAAATTTGGTTTGAGTTAAAAAAAGAAAAAAGAAAAAAATAGAGCAGACTGGAAACTGTTGATCTTCATTCACACAAACTTTATTCATGTTAATATGTTTGTTGGCCCTGATCACATGACACTAAGATACACAGCACAACTACAGACATACACACACTGTAACACACACACACACACACACACACTACAGTGTGGGCCGCTGCATATTTCAGTTGAATAGATCTCTAATTGTTCCTCACATATATATGATACATTATTGTCTTCATATAGTCTGTAAACATCACATTTATATTAATACCACAGAGGGTGAACTATCCACGATCACATGTATGTGTGGGAGGCCGAGCTGCATTCAACACTTTACTATTAAACATTCAAAATCATAAAACACTTTAAAAACTACTTTAAATCACAGTTTGGATTCCATGCTGACGATAATGTGACACTTCACAGCTACAAACACGTTCTGCTAACACAGTGAAGCTTGTGTTGTGCTGAATGCAGCTCAGGATCAACTAACTCGACCGAATCACCACAACATGAACAACGGACACAAACACGGGTTGAATAAATAGATCAGCAGGTACAGTTTAGACTCATTCAGTCTGTCCTTCGACCAGAAACATCACGTTCAGTCGACTGACAAAAAAACACTTATCAAACCTGCATTAATCCTCAGACTGACTCTCCATCAGCAACCAGAAACAACACTGTCATAAACGAAGCTCCAGAACATGTTCATGAAATATTTAAACTAAAATAAAATACATCAGAGGAATTGAACAAAACACTGGATACAAAAAACTTCTATGGGTACAAAAATGATGCTTCCGATTCATAATGAGGTTGATCTAATTGGCACTTTGTTTCATCATTTCCTGAAAGTTTCCTGGAAAGATTTCTGTGATTTGGGACTAATCCAGTTATTTAAATCTAAATTAAACAGTTCTTTTCGGAAAACTCAACAAGGAAATAATTTGGCCAAAAACTAAACTATGAAGTTGCAGATGTTGTGATGAAAAGGTTGTTGTTGGCTTTGTTGTTTGCTACTGAGCTAGTTAGTTTTAAAACCAGCTGGAACCAGTTTGATCCAATTAGCCACTGGAACCAGTTGGAACAGGTTAGAACCAGATGGTATTGATCCGGATCCAGAGGACAAATATCAATGGAACAGAACAGAGTACAGAAGGACCAGAATACAGTAGGTTAGCTTCTGGGACCATTAATTTAAATGGAAGAAAGCTAACAATGCTAAATGTGTTTGGTGGGAAACATCATTTCTTTAAGAAAGAAGGTGACCGCTAACATCAATAATGCCATTTAAAAAAAAAGGCAGGTAATAAATAAATCAATAAATAGATTAATAAATATATAAGTTAAAACAATATGTAAACTTTACACTGTAAAAACAGTTCCCACAATGCAACTTTTCAGCATTAGAACATCTCATCAGCTTCATACAAGACAGAAAAGAAGAGTAAAAAATGCAACTAAATTATTTTAGTCCAGGAGTTGATTAAGTTAGCTAACAGGCTGTTAGCATTGTTAACAGGCTGTTAGCTAACTGGCCGGTCTGATTCCAGAGGAGCCTGAACATCCAGAGAGGAGTGAGAAGTCTTCACTTCGACACCGTCTCTGGAGTCTCTACAGTACTTTAATTAACCTGATGTGGGATTTCAATGTTTCTGTCACTGTTGTTTTAATATTGCACGAATATTTTGCTGATCATTCCTTATATAGTCAGAATGTGCTGATACATAATTTCATTAGTATTATTATTATTACTATTAACATTCACAGTAGCACAGCGTCAGCAGAGACCAGTAGAACACTTCAGTAGAGACACAAACACACACTCGGTTCAGGTCAACCCTCAATAGAAGACTGGGGGCTCTCTCCGTGGGCGGGGCTACCTTTACTGGGACGACTGGGGAAAAATGACAATAAACAAACATGAAGAAAGAGAAAAGAAAAGATGAAAACAACAGTAAATCAAAAGTAAACAGGCAGGAGGGTTCAAGGTTCAAAGGTCCATCAATGAACAATACTGTGCTGCTAGTGGGAACTGATAGTCAAAGACAACAACCCAAACAAGCAGGCAGGAGGAATTCAGTGCACATCAGTCACAACCAGTTCTCTGGTAGAACCAGTGAGAACCACTTCCAACCAGTCAGAACAGGTTGGAACCAGTTGAAACCAACTCAAACCTCTTGGAACCAGTCAGAGCCTGTTTGAACCTGTTACAAGTTGGAACCAAATGAAACTATTTTTGTCATTTGGAAAACACTCAAAGCATTCAGAACCAGATAAAACCAGTTGGAACCACCCCAAGCCAATATAAACCATTTAGAATGAGATGGAAACAGTTAAAACCAGTTGGAACTAGTTGGACAGAATTGGTTGAAACCAGTTGGAACCAGCTGGACTATTCATTCAACGTTTATCTAAATCTTGAGGGGACAAACGAATTGTTGAGGGGATTCCCTCATTTCCAGCCAGAATAGACTGGAACCAGGTAAAACTAGTTGGAATCATTCAGTGACAGAATCAGTAAGATATAGTTGGAACAAGTAAGAAAAATTCTTTTTGGTAATAAAACACAGAGCAGAGAACAGAATACAGCCAGGAACAAGAGCACATTAGCAGCAGAGTAAAATATATTAGACTGGTAGTATAGAGGAGATTCTTATTTACATCTTTTCCCTGGTGACAACAAATTGTACGTGAATAGCTTTTCCTGTGATGTCATAAAGTTACGAACCAGTTCTTTCATCAATTTTAACTTGCAGGGTTCTTGGTTATGCTCTGCAGCTGAGAAGGGTCTAACCTCAGACCTCATGTCTGGGGACCCAACGGTTTCTCATTGGCTCACAGACCTGAAGGTCCTGAGATGTTACCGTCCTGGTGCAGCCGCCTGTAGGGAGCGCAGTGAGTCTGACTTCCATCACTATCTCAGGAAGCAAATGTCTACTGTATACCATTGAAGGTTTGACGGTACAGTAACCTCAATAACAACAACCAGTTTGTGAGAGGTAGAGCAGAAAATGAAGAACATTAAGTAAAGCATTACCAATCACAATATTAATCATCTAACCTGGTATCCTTGTCTTCTCTCATATTTTCTGCCAGGTTTAAGATTTTCAAATCCAAGTACCACTTGGATCTGGGAGTAGAATTCTAGTACTCCTGGAGCTCAGAGGGAAACAAAATGTATGTTTTTAGTGTTATTTATGGTCATAACTTCTGCTGGCTGCCAATGCTGGAATTCCAATTGAAGTGCGTTGGGGAAATCAACATATCTGGATTCAGAAAAGTCCAGAAAGAAGGCAGGAGTATCTTCGGGTATCGCTACTGACTGTAAAAACCTCTCTTACTGACAGAACAGATAACTGCAGTGCTGATACCAGTAGGAAACAAACATAACCAGTAGGAGCCCATTGGAACCAGCTGGAACCAGTATGCGTGCATAGGAACCAGTTGGCATCAGCATAAACTTCTTGGAACCAATTGAACCAAGTAGATATCTGTTGTACTCTGTAGGTAAAAAATCTGTAGGTACCAGCTGGAACTTCGAGGCCTAGCAGACCCAGTGGGAACCAGTCAGAATTTGCTGGATGCAACTGGAAAAAGTAGAAGCTTATTGGAACTAGTTTGAACAAGCAAGAACTAAATGGAAGCAGTCATAACTAGTTGGAATCATTTAGAACCACTTAGAACCAGCTGGAAGCAGTAGGCACATGTTGGAACCAGCTGGTACCAGCACATGACCACCCAGTAGCCAGAAAGAGCTGGATCAAGCTGAAACCACTAGGGTACTGGGTACAATCAGTACCCAGTTGAAACCAGTAGAAAACAGTTGGACCCATCCTAAACCAGTATGAACATGCTGAATCTAGTTGAAACCAGTAGTAACTAGTAGAATCTTGTTGTCACCAGCCTGCACCCAGTAAAACAAGTAGAAACCTGTTGGAATTGGCCAGAACAGGGTGGAACATGGAGTGTGTGTGGACAGTTTGTTTGTTTGTGCTCCAAAACCACATGTGATATATATGTGAACATGAGTGAAAAATGAAACATGTTAAATCCAGCTGGATCTTAATTTTCAATGTGACGTGTGTGTTTTTGTGTGTTAGAGGGAGGATTCAGATTCCGGTCTGGGGAGTCGAGATGGAGATGCAGGAGCCCTCCGACTGGAGACAACACGACAAATACAACAAACAGAGACAGACAGACAGAGAGACAGTCAGTAACGGGTAAATGGAACTGTTAATCATACACGTAACAATGATGCTGGGAGGGGTAGGCATGGTCACATGGCGAGGACAGCGATCTGATTGGACAATGAGGGACACAGAGTTGGTGAGAGACAGAGACATCACACAGACAGCTGACGTACCATTGGTGGACTCCTCACTGGTCACTGATAGAGATTCTGAAAGAATAACCATATATGGTCAATATGAGGGGGGGGTCAGTGGGCGGGGCTACCTGCTCTGACACACCTGAGATCTTCCTGTTTAGTCTAATAAGGTACTGTTAGAACAGGATCACACAAACAGAGACAGACAGACAGACAGTGACGCACCGGCAGACAGACATGGCTCCAGGTGGACGTATATGGTGACAGAAAGTTTGTTAAAATATCGATATCAGTCTGTGAGTCCAGAAACAGGACGTGTTTAGCCTAGCTTAGCACTAAGACTGGAAGTAGGGGGAAACTGTTAGCCAGACATCACCTTTCTGTTACAGTGTAGTTGGAACCAGCTGTGACAAATTTTGAAGCTGTTAAAAGATGTATATTTCATGTGTGGTGGAGCCAGGCTAACAGTTTCCCTCTGCTTCCAGTCTTTGTGCTAAGCTAGGCTAAACATGCCCTGGAGACTAAACCTTTAATGTTAACTGACGTCTTGTGTTGAAAGCTGGAGGAGTGATGAGGTCTGAGGGTGAGGAGGAGAAGAATGAGCAGAGGGAGGAAGAAAGAAAGACCAGTCTTTCTTTTCCATGTCTGTGCAGGTTGTTTGTGGATCTCTGCCTCCGTTCTACAGCACCAACAAAGAAGAAACTCTAACCTCAGATAATGCTTCCTTTTTTTTTATATGCAATCGGATTGGCTCCAATTCAAGACTGTGGTATTGCAATTAATCTCTGGGTCCAGTTTGGTAAAAAACAAAAAACAACCTGCTGAGTCAAGGTTCCAGTTTACATCACGTTAAAACTTACAGATTCAGTTTTCATTATTTTATCAGTTAGAACATCCAGAAGTTTATTTTGACCACATATCTGATTCAGAGAATCTGCTTTAAAACAGGAAATGTCTTTTATTTTCTAACTGTGGTGTGTGTTGAACCAAACTGGACACAGTGACGCCTTGACCACACTGATCTGAACACCTGGAAAAATCTGGCACCACATTAATGCTGCATTCAGGTCACATTACAATGTGGGGAATTACAGTTTAAAGATGCTGTTTATGTCAGAAAATGTCATGATCAAGTTCATCACAGGTCACAGTCTCCTCATCCTCAAAACAGATCTGATGTTTTCAGCTCTTCACTGGAAGAGACGAGTGACGTGAGCTCACAGGCTTCATGGACGTCAGCATTTCTTCACACATAGTTTGGGGGGACACCTGCAGGCTGCAGCTGGTATTCGTTGTTTCCTCCTGATTTATGTGTTTTTGAGGTCAAACCAGCAACAATCCATGAGCTAACTGCGTCCACTCAGACCGACCTTTCAGTCAGTCTCTACTAGCAGAATTAAAGAGAACTTTTGACCAAGACAAAAACGTGTTTTTGGGTGAACCTCCTGAATAAAGTAAACATACAGATGGGAACAGAGCTCCCATATGACCTGAATGCAGCCTCACAGTAATGTTTGACTTCAGATACAGGGCTGATGGGACCTCAGACTTTGACCTCAGAGTCACCCTGATTAACACACTGGACTAACTGTATGTGTAGGTACCTGGGGACTCCAGGTGGGGGTGCTCTGTTGGGTCGGGAGGGGACGGAGGGCGGGGGTCCAGGGTCAGGAGACACCGCGGGACGTGACGGAGGACCGGGGGCTGCACGACCGCCTGGACGAGGAGGTCCTGGAGGGGCCCGACGCTGGGGGGTCGGACTGGACATGGGAGACCTGCAGAGACGCGAGAGTGACTCAGTGAAGCCAATCACACAAAGTGTATCTATCTTACAGCTCAGCCGTTGCTAAGTTACCTGCGTCCTGAAGGCATCCCAGTCACCTGCAGCCAAGAGTCATCGACAGGTGGTGGCATCGCTGTGGTGACCGTGGAGGTGCTGATGTCACCGATGATGCTGAGGCCTTCACGCAGAGCGTGGTACATCCTCAGCATCTCATCACGGTGCTGAGCCTGGGCGAGAGACAGACAGACAGAGAGAGACAGACAGAGAGAGTGAAAGAGAGAGAAAGACAGAGAGACAGAGAGAGAGAGAGAGAGACAGGGAGAGAGAGACAGACAGAGAGAGTGAAAGAGAGAGACAGAGAGAGAAAGACAGAGAGACAGAGAGACAGACAGAGAAAGAGAGAGGGAGACGGAGAGAAGTTTCTTAGCAACTTCTAAGGTGGAAAAAAAGGTGTCTGGTGTGTATTTGGATTCAACAGCTGCTTCTATGTTAGATCTGGTTCCTGGTTAACAACATACCTGGATCAGAAACCCGTCTCTCTCTCAGTCTACCTGTCTTTCTCTCTGTCTCCTCACCTGTTCCTGAGACTCCTCCATCAGAGTGTTTTGGTCTCCACAGGAGTAAAGTTGAGCCAGCAGGTCAGAGTGGATGAACTCCTTTGTCTGAGGAGCAGAGAGGAGGTCACATGACTCATTACATCACTTCTTGCGTGTGTGCGTGGCTTTGTGTTTGTGAGTGTCGTACATTGTTGACCATCAGGTGCATGATGGTCTTTGGGATGAGGTCTCTGACGGTGCGGTGGATGATGGACAGGTACGAGTCCACCAGGTTCCTGACAATCTCCACCTGCCGCTCCAGCTGAGGGTCCAGACTGTGGATGTGCCCGTCTCCGCTCGCCTCCTCCACCTCCACCTGCACAAGCATGGCCGCCCATTAACTACACACACACACGCACACACACACAAAGTCTCCACCTCCACCTGTACAAACCTGCTAAATACAGTATTTACATACATACACACACATTCCCATTGACATAAATTGGGTGGACTAACAGAAAAATGGAACATAAGAAGACAGGAACTCACCTTCTCTTTATCCTGCAGGAGAAGAAATGAAACATATTAACAGTTTCCAAATAGCTGTAATAATAAAATGTTACAACTGGTAACATTACTGGAATAATAAAGCTATGAAGCAATAATGATGTAGCAATGCAGTAATGAATAATAAGCTGTACCACGGTGCGTTCAGGGTACACTCCAGCTCGTAGGAAAGAAGCCTTCCAGCTGTCCACCTCCTCCTGAGACTCACTGGCCAACTCCAGCTGCCGATAGTCTTTATAAACATTCCTGAAACAATCACATTTTTATCCTATTTAACGTTAAATCCAAGAAAACATTTAGAACAAATATATACATATATAATGTACATGTTAATGTCTGCTGTATGACGTGATTCTGGTCAGTCAAGAATTTTTCATCTTGTTCATTGTGTTAACTCACACTAGACGTTTAATGTACCTTTCTGTAAAACCTGCGACTCTCATGTTCACACTGTTTGAATCAACTCACCAACTTGCAATAAATATAATGACAGTGACATTAAAATCAACTGACTGCTACAGTTTAGAACAAGTAAAATACTACTGCAGTAATTTTAGAACAAGCTCAGTACACTTTGTAACGGCTCTGTCGACAGCAGCCATGTTGGAAATCAGACCGTGGAACTGTTCAAACAGTCGACCACATTTTCAGACCTGCTGGAAATCCAACCAATCGACAGTCAAATGTCCTCAAATGAGTGACTGATCAAATGTCTCGACCTCAAACTACGCATCTGCACAATAATATGTGTCTGTCTGTGTATACAGAAACTGAACAAAAGAGGACCAAGGACAGAAGCCTGTGGAAAAAAACAAACCATAAACTCTTTACTCCTTTAACCTTTTTCCAGCCATGAAACACACACACACAAACACACACCTATGTTCAGTGTTAAACAGGGCAAAGATGTGTTTGCTGGACATGAAGCTCTTCTCGATGTCTTTTAGTTTCAGGTTGTCTACAGGTAGCATGTACTTCTTCTCCTTTTCCTGTAGGGGGCGACAACATCAACAATAGACATCAGACCAACCACCAGACCCTGTCTTTCTCTCTTTACCTGTCTCTCTGCAGTGTGAGCACCACAGGTGTCACTGTCTGAGTTACCTCATCATCTTTGTACCAGGACAAGGTCTCAGCAGTCAGGACGAACCAATACTCTTTAGCGCCTCCCTTCATGATGCCGATGTTGTTGATCGTCAGCCAGCCTTTACGGATCACCTGCACACGCACACACACACACACACACACACACACACACACACAGGCGCACAGATCTCTTTACACCAAAGTAACACCTGATATTGGTGGGTAATGATGTCATCTAACCTGAGACCTTCTCTCCCTTTACATCCTCTTCGATGATTAATTATCAACCAATTAACAGAAAATCATTTATCGGCTGGACTCAAACATTCTGTTTAAAGCTCAGGTAACTTAAAACCTGCTACATGATGTCAGATCAGCATTTATAACACAACTCTCACATACACACACAATCATACTTCTATACTTGTGAGGACCCTCACTGACCTAATGCATTTGTGGGCTTCATATCCCAAACGTAACCATCATAACTAAAAATGGGACCCAAAATTAAACCTGATTCTAACCCGGAAACCAAGTCTAAACCCTCAAACTGTCCTTTGAAGGCCAAAATGTCCTCACTCCCAGGGTCTAAAACTCAAATTGGTTCTCACAAAGATAGATGTACAGGTACACACACACACACACACACCACTCACCATGATCTCATCCTAGTTGCCGTGGCAACAGGGGCAGAGAGACGGATGTGAGACAGAGTGAGAAGAGAAGAGGAACATGTGAATAAAGAGTCCGTTCAGCTTTCATTCAGTTCTTTCATGAACTTCTTCAGGTGACCTGCAGTGACTCACCTGGTTTCCAGCTGCTTTCTTCTTGTTCATCTGACTGCTCTTCTGCTGAGCACTGAGAGACAGACAGGCAGAGAGAGACAGACAGACAGGCAGAGAGGGAGACAGAGAAAGAGAGACAGAGAAAGATAGAGATTTTTTTTTGATCAGGTGTTTCATCAACAGCTTCTTCTGTATTTGTGTTTGTTAGAGTTACTTTCAGACAGATTTGCACAGAGAAGGTGGCGGCAGCCATCTTGTAAATCCAGGTGTGACCTGTGATCTGCAGGTGGGCTCGACAGAATGTGGGTCTCAAACTGTCTGAATAGCCTCTTTTATTATGGAAATTTATTATTGTTTTTTTAAACTTTATTTTTCAGTACAGCACGGTTTGAGAGAATTATTTCTTTACAACTGTTTTTCTCCTTTTTTTCAAAAATACACGAGGGGCAGTTCTTACTCCTTATTTTAAAGTGGTTAACAAAGAGGTCCACATAGTCTGTTTATTCAGATGTAAATGTATTATCAAGAGCTGCTGGTTGAAAACTAGGGCATTGAGAAGGCCACATCAGAAGTGAGATGTCCTTTTCAAGCTTAGATTTCCGTACAATCTCTCGCCATATTTTTAAAGTTTCTTCTATAATGAGGTTATTGCACTTTTGGTCCACATTTTCTTGAATAACTAGTCTCGCCCGAGGTTTGTGTTTGCCTATCTTTTCTTCAATTCGTTTCCAACTTGCCTGATAGTCCGAGGAGCACCAGTAGACTACATATCTCAATTGTGCCGCATAAAAATATTCCTTTAAATTAGGTACTGCTAGGCCTCCATTCTCTTTAGTTAGTTGGAGGGTTCTTAATTTGATCCGTGGTCTTGCTCCGGCCCAGATAAATCTGGAGATCTGTTTGTCCCATGCATTGAGCTGAGACTCTGGGACTTGCACTGGTAGTGATAGAAAGATGTATAGAAGTCTAGGAAATATATTTATTTTCACCACTTCCGTCCTAGATCTGAAATCTAAAGTCAGTTTTAATCATTTATCCATGTCCCTCTGGATCTTGTTTATCGTGTTGTAGTTTAACTCATATGTTTTACTTAAGTTGTGGGTGATCAGCACTCCCAAGAACCTTATAGATTTTAACTCCTGGTTAATATTGTATTTCTGTTTAACCGTATTATTGGGGGAATAATTTATCGGGAGAACCTGTGTTTTCGTGATATTAAGTTTATAACCTGACATATAGCCATATGTTTCCAGAGTAGAAATAAGATTAGATAATGTTAGGTCTGGGTCTTGTAAAAATATAATAATATCATCAGCAAAAAGTCCTATTAAATGAAACTTGTCTGCTATATTTATACCTTTTAAATCCTGGCTTTGTCTAATTTTTTGGGCTAAGGGTTCAATATAGATGGCAAACAGAGATGGGCTAAGGCAGCACCCCTGTCGAGTATGGAAATTTGTTTTATCTTGTCTTTGTCAAAAGTTTTACTTTACAGGTATTCATTTCTCATGTTTGGAATCGGTGCTGGTCGATTATGAGCTCTATCAGAAAAGTGTGTGTTCAGACTTTCTTACTTTGCAAAGCCGATGAAGTCTTCATGGTTTGTGTTCACGTAGGCCAACTCGATATCAATCAGCAGCATCACCTGAAGGGATAGACAGACAGTCAGACAGACAGGTAATCATTCTTTCATCTACTGCATATTTGAATAAACCAGACTAAAGCCTCATTAACACAGTTTGTGTGTGATGTTCAGATTTTAATGTGTGTGTGTCTCATTTCTCTTCTCAGTAATAATCACAGACTCAATGAGCTCCTGTTTCTCTGTGAACTGGCTGCTCCTCACTTCAACCCTCTTCTTCTGCTTTAAACTGGATCTCTGACATTTTGAGATCCTTCTGAGTAAAATTTGACTTTTCTGTGAAAATAAAGCCAAACATGTTGAAGCTGATCTGACAGATGCTAACATGCTAACACCAACATAAAGAACTAAAGTTTAAATCCATCAGGAGATCAAGAGCCTGTAAAAGTTCAGATCACATGTTCTGTTAGTGGCTCCTGTTAGCGGCTCTGTTAGCTGCTCCTGCTAGCGGCTCTTGTTAGCAGCTCCCGTTAGCTGCTCCTGTTAGCAGCTGTGTTAGTGGTTCTGTTAGCTGCTCCTGTTAGCTATTCCTGTTAGCAGCTGTGTTAGTGACTCTGTTAGCGGCTCCTGTTAGCAGCTGTGTTAGTGGTTCTGTTAGCTGCTCCTGCTAGCGGCTCTTGTTAGCAGCTCCTGTTAGCTGCTCCTGTTAGCGGCTCCCGTTAGCAGCTGTGTTAGTGGCTCTGTTAGCGGCTCCTGTTAGCTACTCCTGTTAGCAGCTGTGTTAGTGGCTCTGTTAGCTGCTCCTGTTAGCAGCTCCTGTTAGCATCTGTGTTAGCGACTCTGTTAGCTGCTCCTGTTAGCGGCTCTGTTAGCTGCTCATGTTAGCAGCTGTGTTAGTGGATCTGTTAGCGGCTCCTGTTAGCGGCTCCGTTAGCTGCTCCTGTTAGCAGCTGTATTAGTGGTTCTGTTAGCTGCTCCTGCTAGCGGCTCTTGTTAGCAGCTCCTGTTAGCGGCTCTGTTAGCTGCTCCTGCTAGTGGCTCTTGTTAGCAGCTCCTGTTAGCCGCTCCTGATAGCATCTGTGTTAGCAGCTCTGTTTGCTGCTCCTGCTAGTGGCTCTTGTTAGCAGCTCCTGTTAGCTGCTCCTGATAGCATCTGTGTTAGCGGCTCTGTTAGCTGCTCCTGATACTGAATGAGAGCAACATGTGTTTCATGTCTGTGAGTTCAGATTTGACACTATTTTGACTCTGCTTTATCTCCTGCTGTATCTTTGCCTCCCGTTCAACTCTCCAGCGCCCCCGTGAGGAGGCTGTAGTCTCTGCAGAGTTAAACTGAGTTCTGAATGATGAGTTGAGTGATTGAGGAGCTCAGTGAAGGTTTCATTTCATCCTGACTGAAAGAGGCTTAACAGTCCGGAGTACGGTGGCCAAGAGAGCTCAACACGCGGTCACTAAGAAAATATATGCCAATAGACAAAACACAAGCAAAGCAAGAAAATAAACACACGGCGAAAACATGTTTGTTGTTGCAGTAGTTTGACACTCATTAAGTTTTTAAAGTCTGGTCCATGATCATGTATGACCATTGTTATGTTGGTGAAGGCAGAAAAGAACCACAGCTTGTTTATGGAAGAAAGTTAATCTCTTAGAAACATGAAGCATTAACATTAAACAGAATTATGTGACAGACGGACAGACAGACGGACGGACCTGGTCTTTGGTACGACTCTCTCGGTCTCTGATGTGCTGAGTGACGATTCTCTCCATCTCCTCTCTGAGCATCGGATACTGAGCCAACTAGAGACAGGAAACACGGGTCAGAGTTCAAACACTGAACCAGACAGTAAATGTGCCGAAAAACAAAGACAGTGTTATGTGGTTTGGTAGCAGTAGTAGTAGTAGTAATAGTAGTAGTAGTAGTAGTACCTTCTGTGTACACTGCCCGACAGTGTTGTGTGGTTTGGTAGCAGTAGTAGTAGTAGTAGTAGTAGTAGTAGTACCTTCTGTGTACACTGCCTGACAGTGTTGTGTGGTGGTGGTAGTAGTAGTAGTAGTAGTAGTAGTAGTACCTTCTGTGTACACTGCCTGACAGTGTTGTGTGGTGGTAGCAGTAGTAGTAGTAGTAATAGTAGTAGTAGTAGTAGTACCTTCTGTGTACACTGCCTGACAATGTTGTGTGGTGGTAGTGGTAGTAGTAGTAGTAGTAGTAGTAGTAGTAGTACCTTCTGTGTACACTGCCTGACAGTGTTGTGTGGTGGTGGTAGTAGTAGTAGTAGTAATAGTAGTAGTAGTAGTACCTTCTGTGTACACTGCCTGACAGTGTTGTGTGGTGGTAGCAGTAGTAGTAGTAGTAATAGTAGTAGTAGTAGTAGTACCTTCTGTGTACACTGCCCGACAGTGTTGTGTGGTTTGGTAGCAGTAGTAGTAGTAGTAGTAGTAGTAGTAGTACCTTCTGTGTACACTGCCTGACAGTGTTGTGTGGTGGTAGTGGTAGTAGTAGTAGTAGTAGTAGTAGTAGTACCTTCTGTGTACACTGCCTGACAGTGTTGTGTGGTGGTGGTAGTAGTAGTAGTAGTAGTAGTAGTAGTAGTACCTTCTGTGTACACTGCCTGACAGTGTTGTGTGGTGGTAGCAGTAGTAGTAGTAGTAATAGTAGTAGTAGTAGTAGTACCTTCTGTGTACACTGCCTGACAATGTTGTGTGGTGGTAGTGGTAGTAGTAGTAGTAGTAGTAGTAGTAGTAGTACCTTCTGTGTACACTGCCTGACAGTGTTGTGTGGTGGTGGTAGTAGTAGTAGTAGTAGTAGTAGTAGTAGTAGTAGTAGTACCTTCTGTGTACACTGCCCGACAGTGTTGTGTGGTTTGGTAGTAGTAGTAGTAGTAATAGTAGTAGTAGTAGTAGTACCTTCTGTGTACACTGCCTGACAGTGTTGTGTGGTTTGGTAGCAGTAGTAGTAGTAGTAATAGTAGTAGTAGTAGTAGTACCTTCTGTGTACACTGCCTGACAATGTTGTGTGGTGGTAGTGGTAGTAGTAGTAGTAGTAGTAGTAGTACCTTCTGTGTACACTGCCTGACAGTGTTGTGTGGTGGTGGTAGTAGTAGTAGTAGTAGTAGTAGTAGTACCTTCTGTGTACACTGCCTGACAGTGTTGTGTGGTTTGGTAGCAGTAGTAGTAGTAGTAATAGTAGTAGTAGTAGTAGTACCTTCTGTGTACACTGCCTGACAATGTTGTGTGGTGGTAGTGGTAGTAGTAGTAGTAGTAGTAGTAGTACCTTCTGTGTACACTGCCTGACAGTGTTGTGTGGTGGTGGTAGTAGTAGTAGTAGTAGTAGTAGTAGTAGTACCTTCTGTGTACACTGCCTGACAATGTTGTGTGGTGGTAGTGGTAGTAGTAGTAGTAGTAGTAGTAGTACCTTCTGTGTACACTGCCTGACAGTGTTGTGTGGTGGTGGTAGTAGTAGTAGTAGTAGTAGTAGTAGTACCTTCTGTGTACACTGCCTGACAGTGTTGTGTGGTGGTGGTAGTAGTAGTAGTAATAGTAGTAGTAGTAGTACCTTCTGTGTACACTGCCTGACAGTGTTGTGTGGTTTGGTAGCAGTAGTAGTAGTAGTAGTAGTAGTAGTAGTAGTAGTACCTTCTGTGTACACTGCCTGACAATGTTGTGTGGTGGTGGTAGTAGTAGTAGTAGTAGTAGTAGTAGTAGTACCTTCTGTGTACACTGCCTGACAGTGTTGTGTGGTGGTGGTAGTAGTAGTAGTAGTAGTAGTAGTAGTACCTTCTGTGTACACTGCCTGACAGTGTTGTGTGGTTTGGTAGTAGTAGTAGTAGTAGTAGTAGTAGTAGTAGTAGTAGTACCTTCTGTGTACACTGCCTGACAGTGTTGTGTGGTGGTGGTAGTAGTAGTAGTAGTAGTAGTAGTAGTAGTACCTTCTGTGTACACTGCCTGACAGTGTTGTGTGGTGGTGGTAGTAGTAGTAGTAGTAGTAGTAGTAGTAGTACCTTCTGTGTACACTGCCTGACAGTGTTGTGTGGTGGTGGTAGTAGTAGTAGTAGTAGTAGTAGTAGTAGTAGTAGTAGTAGTAGTACCTTCTGTGTACACTGCCTGACAGTGTTGTGTGGTGGTGGTGGTAGTAGTAGTAGTAGTAGTAGTAGTAGTACCTTCTGTGTACACTGCCTGACAGTGTTGTGTGGTGGTGGTAGTAGTAGTAGTAGTAGTAGTAGTAGTAGTAGTACCTTCTGTGTACACTGCCTGACAGTGTTGTGTGGTGGTGGTAGTAGTAGTAGTAGTAGTAGTAGTAGTAGTACCTTCTGTGTACACTGCCTGACAGTGTTGACTGCCTGACAATGTTGGTGGTGGTAGTAGTAGTAGTAGTAGTAGTAGTACCTTCTGTGTACACTGCCTGACAGTGTTGTGTGGTGGTGGTAGTAGTAGTAGTAGTAGTAGTACCTTCTGTGTACACTGCCTGACAGTGTTGTGTGGTGGTAGTAGTAGTAGTAGTAGTAGTAGTAGTAGTAGTACCTTCTGTGTACACTGCCTGACAGTGTTGTGTGGTGGTGGTAGTAGTAGTAGTAGTAGTAGTAGTAGTACCTTCTGTGTACACTGCCTGTACTGCCTGACAGTGTTGTGTGGTGGTGGTAGTAGTAGTAGTAGTAGTAGTAGTAGTACCTTCTGTGTACACTGCCTGACAGTGTTGTGTGGTGGTGGTGGTAGTAGTAGTAGTAGTAGTAGTAGTAGTACCTTCTGTGTACACTGCCTGACAGTGTTGTGTGGTGGTGGTAGTAGTAGTAGTAGTAGTAGTAGTAGTAGTAGTAGTACCTTCTGTGTACACTGCCTGACAGTGTTGTGTGGTGGTAGTAGTAGTAGTAGTAGTAGTAGTAGTAGTAGTAGTTCTGTGTACACTGCCTGACAGTGTTGTGTGGTTTGGTAGTAGTAGTAGTAGTAGTAGTAGTAGTAGTAGTAGTACCTTCTGTGTACACTGCCTGACAGTGTTGTGTGGTGTGGTAGGAGTAGTAGTAGTAGTAGTAGTAGTAGTACCTTCTGTGTACACTGCCTGACAGTGTTGTGTGGTGGTGGTAGTAGTAGTAGTAGTAGTAGTAGTAGTAGTAGTACCTTCTGTGTACACTGCCTGACAGTGTTGTGTGGTGGTGGTAGTAGTAGTAGTAGTAGTAGTAGTAGTAGTAGTACCTTCTGTGTACACTGCCTGACAGTGTTGTGTGGTGGTGGTAGTAGTAGTAGTAGTAGTAGTAGTAGTAGTAGTACCTTCTGTGTACACTGCCTGACAGTGTTGACCAGCTCACTGATCACCATGTCGACACATTTCTGACACGGTTCTTTGATCTGAGCGATCAGACGCTTCACGATCGTCTCAAACGCCATGTCAGGAGTGAACAGACCCGTCCTACACAGAACACAGGTGAGGAAGGTAACACTCAGGTACTGCAACACACACACACAGACACACTGCACACAGTGTAATACACACCTGTACACACCTGATCACACTGTAACTTTGAACTCACCTGATTCCATGGATGTTCTTGATGGCATAGCTGATCTCTTTACGAAGGGTCTTCTCATCACTCTCCAACTGCGCGTGCACATACACACACACGCACACATACCCACAAATACACACACACACACACAGAGTCGTGCTTAAATCATTTCATCATTCACACAGAGGACATTATGTTGTCTTTTGTCCCTATGAGGAAGGAAAGTTCCTACAGTTGTCTGTGTAAACAGACCTATGTCCCCACAACAAGAATAACCAGGGGTTAGAGTGGGCCGGAGCCCTCCGGAGCACAGCTCCCCCACCTTAGTCAAATAAAACATCATTTTCCCTACTGTGCCGCAACACCGAATTTTAGGGCTCCCCCACCTGTCAAATCCCACTTTAACCACTGGGAATAACACGTCTCCACACACATTCTAGAGCTGCTGGACTTGCCACTAATATGTCAACGTGTGTGTGTGTGTGTGTGTGTGTTACCTTGACCAGTTCAAATGGGAAGCGTTCATGGAAGATTCGGTTAATCTTCGCTCCTCCTGACAGCTCGTAGGTTTCCACCTGATCTCCAGATCCTTCGATCCGCTTCTCAAAGTCCACCGCAAACTGCTGCACCATCCTGACACACACACGCACACACAAACACACAGTTGTGCCCTTTCATGTCAAGTCGCATCATGTTGTTGTGATATCATGATACGTTGTGATGTCATGTTATCTCGTGCTGTATCATTTCTCTTTAGTTTTTGTCTTTCAGTCATGTGATGTCTAATGATGATGAGTACTGACTGCAGCAGGGCCTTGGTCTTGCGTACCTTCTGTGTACACTGCCTGACAGTGTTGTGTGGTGGTGGTAGTAGTAGTAGTAGTAGTAGTAGTAGTAGTACCTTCTGTGTACACTGCCTGACAATGTTGTGTGGTGGTAGTGGTAGTAGTAGTAGTAGTAGTAGTAGTACCTTCTGTGTACACTGCCTGACAGTGTTGTGTGGTGGTGGTAGTAGTAGTAGTAGTAGTAGTAGTAGTAGTACCTTCTGTGTACACTGCCTGACAGTGTTGTGTGGTGGTGGTGGTAGTAGTAGTAGTAGTAGTAGTAGTAGTACCTTCTGTGTACACTGCCTGACAGTGTTGTGTGGTGGTGGTAGTAGTAGTAGTAGTAGTAGTAGTAGTACCTTCTGTGTACACTGCCTGACAATGTTGTGTGGTGGTAGTGGTAGTAGTAGTAGTAGTAGTAGTAGTAGTAGTACCTTCTGTGTACACTGCCTGACAGTGTTGTGTGGTGGTGGTAGTAGTAGTAGTAGTAATAGTAGTAGTAGTAGTACCTTCTGTGTACACTGCCTGACAGTGTTGTGTGGTTTGGTAGCAGTAGTAGTAGTAGTAGTAGTAGTAGTAGTAGTAGTACCTTCTGTGTACACTGCCTGACAGTGTTGTGTGGGGGTGGTAGTAGTAGTAGTAGTAGTAGTAGTAGTAGTAGTACCTTCTGTGTACACTGCCTGACAGTGTTGACCAGTCGCATCATGTTGTTGTGATATCATGATACGTTGTGATGTCATGTTATCTCGTGCTGTATCATTTCTCTTTAGTTTTTGTCTTTCAGTCATGTGATGTCTAATGATGATGAGTACTGACTGCAGCAGGGCCTTGGTCTTGCGTCCTGGGTCATCCGGTCTGAAGTTCTTGTACTCCTCCACTTCCTTCTCGATGGACAACAGCTGGCTCTGCAGTTTGCTGCGTAACCCCGGCAACGTGTCCCGGATGTGGTTGGTCAGTTGCTAGGAGTAACGGAGAAGTGCTCTGTTACCGTGGTTACAGAGGAAGCTGACATCATTTTCCTGTTTACTGACCACCATGCTGGTGTGACATCTGGCCAATGTCGGCACTGATGTCCAACAAGGAGTTTTTTGTTTGACTTTCAGCTGGTTGTTTGTGGCCAAAACACAACCTGCTGGTTTTATGATGAGCTCGGCCTATTTGTCAATAGACTTAATGTTATAGTTACTGTGTACTGATGTGATGTTTCCTTTCAAAAAATGGACATTCTGGTGACACTCAGAGGACCTTCATAGGACAGTAAATCAATATCCAATCTGAACATCTTAGTCTCATGAAAAAAGACAATAAGAGGACATCCCAGACAACTTAAATGAAGGTGAATACTGTGTGAGTGTGCACCTGATTGAGGACTTTCTGCAGGTAGGCGGTGCCCATGCGGTCGGCCAGGTGTCGGTATGATGGGTGCGACAGGAAAAACTTCCTCTCAGCCTGCAGAGCTGCTGTGATGTCTTTCTTCCCATCGATGTCTTTCTGACTACGGTTCACCACCCCGATGTAACCTGACACAGTCAGGGACCGTTATTGTCTCTGTGTGGATACCAGCAAGTCTGCTGCTGTCTCTACTTCAGTACGGTTGCTACCCTTACTTGCAGGTTAATCTACATTGATTAGTGATTACTGAGATATCTGCAACAGCTTTTAAATGGTTTCCTTGTGGTTTATCTAATCTGCAGTTCTTTGTGACCTGTGGAGTTCCTCAGAGGTCGATCCTGGCTCCTGTCTTATTCTCCCTTTGGAAAACATTATCCATTAGTTTATCTCCGATCATTGCTGTGCTGATGATGTCCTGGATGACTCACAGTTTCCTTCAGTTAAATATCAACAAAACTGTTGTAGTCTTTGCTCCAAATTATACCTTAGTCTTATTAACACCTGTTTAATCTAAGAGACATTTTATTGATGATTTCTCACCTTTTCTGTTCGTATTTAAAAAAAAATCTTGCTTGTCTTTGATTTCAAAATCTATTCGATTAATTTTTTATTGTTTTAAGGAGGATGTTGTAACACTGTATGAAAACTGTTCAAAAAAATGCAACAAAATAAAATTAGAATTACACAAATAGTAAAATAACAGAATTATGTTGACGTGTCCACAGACAGTATAACACTTCATAGACACCTGACAGTCAATCAGAGAGCAGGATTCTGTTGCTGTGGTATAATGTGTCTCTACCTCTGCGTAGCGGCAGCAGTTTGTTCTCCAGAATGTCTCTGGCGTCGGTTCCTTCATCCATCAGATCCAGTTTGGTGATCACACCGATGGTCCTAAGACCTGAACAGATATTCAAAATGTTTTACTTAAACCAAGTAAACGGGCCCCTCTGCCTGGTGGGGTCCGGTTCACTAAATGATCCTTGACCACAAGTAAAATGTAGGAATTGTTGAGGATGTGGGTGAAGGTGTCAAGAACACTGCGGGCGCCTCTGTAGCTGAATGGTTACAGTGAGCGCAATATGGTCACATGGTCACAACCGGTTTGATTCCAGTTGGCAACTTCTGTTGCAACTCAAACTATCTCTCTCTCACTCGCTCTCATTTCCTGTCTGCCTCTTTGCTGTCACTGTCTAATAAATAAATTTAAAAAAAAAAGGGACGCTGACCTTGTGGGTCGACCTCCTTTGCAATCTTCAGAGCGTCGGAGTTGGCGAGGTCGGAGTTGGCCGGCGAAACAGCCAATAGGAGGCAGTTGTCCTTGGTGACAAACTGCATGAGCATGTCTCTAATCTGGTGCTCAATGTCGGCCGGCTGGTCACCCACTGGGACCTTCGTCATCCCGGGAAGATCCACCAGAGTCAGGTTCAACACTGACAAATGCAAAGTATAAGGAATAGATTCAACTGTATGTCAATCTGCTGTCAGATGTTTTTGCTGAAGGGAGGGTCACCTGACTTTTTCAGTTTTCTCAACTTAGAATTTCTTTCCATTTGAATTTCATTGTTTAAAAAAAGAAAAACATAAAAGAGCTCCAGAACAATGGACTCATTGAGCAGAGAAAAGTGATAAACATACTGAACCATTTGACTTGTAAAATATTTACGCCCATAAATACAGATTTACATGACATTAGGAAGCACAGGAGGAGTAGAAAATATATCATCCATAAAATGTCAAGATAGAAATCTCTGCTAAATCTACAAAGGAATGCGCAATGTCCTATTCATAATTTAGTGCAACAACATCATACTAGCTGTAACTCAATGTCTTCAAGAGGAGGAACCAGAGAAAACAGTAATAATGCTGGAGGACAGAGGCTTCAGTCTGTTATAAATTGAAACATAAGAACATTTGTCTGCTGACTGTGCTATGTCTCTTCTGGAGCAGTTATTACATTTAAATGGTCCGTGTTAAAACTGGTGACACACAACTAATAAGCTCTGATAGTGTCCTCCATGTTGGACTCAAAGGTCAGTGTAAGTGTGTGCGTGCGTGTGTGTGTGTTACCATTGGGTGAGTAGACTCGCAGGTTTATGGGGACTGGACTGATCCCTTTGTTCTGTCCAGTGATTCGATCAGTTTCGGCTTCGATCTCCTGACGAATTTCATCAAAGTCTGTGAACTTCTTCCCTTTACAGTGCAGGAACTCTCCATACTCTGATCAATTGATTAGATCAATAATCAGTCACATGATCTGGTTCACAGTGTTAACACAACATCATATGAATAAGCCTGTTTGCAGTCTGTGTGTTGTTGACTCTCACCTGTTGGACAGTTGATGAGCTGCAGCACCAGGGGGCGCCGAGTGACGATACCTGAACCACGAGGAAGGAAGTCTCTGAGAGGAGGATGGAGGAGGAAGAAGAAGAGCAGGAGGAGGAAAATGGAGAGGAGTGGGGACAGGACATGACTTTCAAATTTTAAAATTTGAGCAGAATATGTGACGTGATCCTTCACAAAGACGGCAGCTTGAGGAAACATCATCACGACATCCTCAGAGTGTGTGTGTGTGTGTGTGTGTGTGTAGGTGGAGAGCTGCTGTATGTGATTCCCCTGCAGTCAGCACACACACACACACACACACACACACACACACACACACATCATGCTGTTATTGTCATGCAAGGCTGCTTCCACCCTGCTAAGTCACGTGACCAACAGAGACCAATGAGATGAGATATACAGAGAGGGACAGAGAGACTCTCCTCATCCTCAGGGTGAGGAGGAAGATAAAAATATTCACCCAATCAGCTTCCAGCAGAAATCAAACTACAGACCTCAGAGACAGAAGAATTTTTCTTATTAGTATTATAGAGAAGTAGATGATACAAAGGAAGGTGTTTATATATTATTTTTCCATCTGCCACATTTCAGTCTCGCTGCGGAACAGTCATGTAAAATCTGATAATAGGCAAAACACAGGGCTCACAAAGCTTCATGATCTCACAATAACGACTCATAATAATGACTGGCCCAATAATCCCCAGGTCTGGGGCAATATGATCACACAGGAGCATTCAGCATTAGAGTGCAACATTAACAGACATAATTGAGGTCTTAATGTGGTTCCTGATCGGGATATTCTGGTTCACAATCTAGTTCCAGCTGATGTTGTAATGCTGGATATGAATTAGCTTTGTGCTCAGAAACTGCCACAATGTAAACATGAGACAGGTAAGAAACCCTGAACAATCAACGCAGAGTCAATAACTTTCTGTCCTGAAAGAGACCCAGAGTCCCACTTTCTGATCATTCTGCTGTCATTCATTCATCTGACCTTCAACCTGTACCGGTCAGAGAAAGTAGCTCTGCAGAGGATACCATCACTTCTGCTCTTCACACTGCACTGACCCACCTTGAATACCATCAGAGACTTTAGACTTCAGCTCTGCCTTTAACACCATCATCCCAACCCACCTGCCACTGGACCAAAGACTTTCTGACCAACTGCCTCAGACTGTTAGACCCGGCCCTCGCCTCTCCTCCACTCTTACACCCAGTACTGGTTCCCCAGAGGGCGGTGTTGATCCCTGCCCTATAGAGCCTTTACACTCATGACTGTGCCACCACCCATTCCACCAGCACCATCATCAAGTGCATGGATGACACAACTGTGGTTGGATCTTAGGAGGAGATGAGACAGCCTACAGGAATAAAGTCCAAAGACTGATTGGTGTTCAGAGAACAATCTCATCCTGAATGCCTCAAAAACTAATTCATTATTCTTCCAAAGAACCATGACCCACTATACATCAACTGCCAGAAAGGGCCCTGCTTTCAGGTTTCTGATGACACACGTCAATGAAGATCTCTCCTGGATTCCCAACACCAAGCCTGGAAAGCCAGACCCTCAGAGGGTCATCAGTACCAACCAAAAGATCATCGGCTGCTCACTGCCCTCTTTGGAGAACTTATTCATCTCCTGCGGCCTCAGTAGAGCATCCAACATACTGAAAGATCCTTCCCACCCTGGACCTGATCTGTTTGACCTGCTGCCCCTATGATGGCAGTGAAGGATTTCTCTATTCTGTATCTGTGATTACAGACTAAAATCAAACCTTCATTTTGGAAATAAATGAACTGAAGCAGCTGTCAAGCAACAACACATTAACAGTCACTGTGATCAGTTTCACTCTGGATCTTGGACCCACCACAACAGTCCTAAGACTGCTCTCATTCCAGTTCTGAATGATAATTTGTTTCAGAAACTGACTCAGGAAGGATTTCAGTTATAGTTTCATTAGATCTCAGTGTTTCCTCTGACACAGATGACCATGAAATACAACTGGTCAGACTGGGAACATTGGGTTGGCTCCCAGTGTTAAAGTGGTTCAAAGTCAGATCTTCAGGACAGGAAATATTTTGCCTCATTGTGCATTTGGTTGGAGCAACATAATGTGTGGGGTTCCTCAAGGCTCAGTCCTTGGTCTTCATCTGTTTAAGATTTACATGCTTCCATTAGGCAACATTACACAAAACAACTATCATAATTATGCCGAGGACACCCTGTTTACCTTCTCCGTCACCGAGGAACTACAGTTCCACTAATTCTCTCTGTGTGGGAAGTAAACAAAAACATGACTGACTGTTCCTGAACTTTCTTCAGCTAAATGAAAATAAAACTAAGATAATTATCTCAGGCTGGACTCCCTGAAAACTAAAAACGAGGTCACAAATCTGGGTGTAATTATGGACTTTAAGTCAAATATTAAAAACACTAGGATTCATGTCCAGGCAGGTTTATCACTGTACAGGTCTTTTCAGTCATAGATACGTTGAGGTGTGTTCACTGACCTTCAGCGTGTCGGAGAACAGAGCTTGAAATACTGCTGCTCGTCTATGAACGACTCTCAGCTCATCAGATGCTCCCACAGTGGAAACTCTCATTCTAGTTGATTATAACGTCTTTATTGTCTGAACAAAGCTGCACATGACGAGAGAGTCAAACTACAACTGAACCACTAATCTGTTAAATACAGAATAAAACATCTGAATCACTTATATTAAAAAAGTTTAAAAGTGGTTTTAAAGGTTCAGTCTGACATGAAGCTTCACAGCTTTATTAAATAGTATCTCAATCATGATGTTATTTTTAAAACAGCCTGAAATAAATGAGTGAAATTTTATGAAAATCCGGATTTATTTACAACCACATCAGGTTCAAACTGTTGATTTATTCAGCCAGTCGGAACTGGACAAACAGACAGGTGGACAGGCGGACAGACAGACAGGTAGGTGGACAGACAGACAGATAGACAGGTGGACTCACTTGCCCACGAAGTTCTCCAGCACCGAGCTCTTCCCGGCGCTCTGCCCGCCCACCACCGCGATCTGCGGCAGGTCGAGACTCGAGTTGTGGCCGATGGAGGCGAAGGCGTCCTGGAGCTTGTTCACCAGCGGGATGAGCTCCTCCATCCCCCGGTTCCCCATGACGGACAGACGGCGGACAGACAGACAGGCCGCTGATGGAGAGCAGTCCGACAGACAGACAGGCAGGCAGGCAGCAGTGAGACAGCAGGGCTACAGCAGCTGTCGCTCCTCGTTCAGATGATGAATCCGATCAGCTGATCGATAATCTATCAGATATTCCTACCTGTGAAGATGAAGATGATGAAGATGCTCCTCCAGCTGTGACCTTCAGCTCCGCTCTCTCCTCTTCCTCCCTGCAGGAGCAAACCAGCTTACAACATACACATCCGGTACTACCCATCACAATAAAAGCACCCGGACGTTGTCCAGATTTAGAAATTAAAAATGAATAAACTCAGTCAAAACATGACGTCATCTAGAAATCAGTGACTGAACTGATTTTAAACGCTTTGATGGATTTGACCCAGATGTGAGAATCAGAATCAGGTTTTCACATTCAAGAACTTGTCTCAGTATCAGACAATCAACAAAGCAGAGATGAAAATTAAAAACAATAAAAATAATATCTGCAATCTGAAGAGTCCAAGAAGTGAGTTTCTGTGACCCCTCATGAGGTTCTGGTCCTGGAGAACCTGCTGCCTCCTGCTGGAGTCGACGGCCTCAACAAGGTTGTGTCAGGGTGAGAGGGGTCTGAAGGAGTCCAGGTCCCGGTGCTGGAGGAGGTGAGGACAGACTCAGTGATGCAGGTGTAGAAGTGAACCATCAGTGCATCTGACAGGTTGAACTTGTTGTTGGAGACATAAAAGTTCTGGTGAAAGAGTTTCAGGCTCCACATCAGAAAACTGAATCACAAACAGACAAACACAGTGAGGCAGCTTCATACAGACAAACTGTAACTTCTTGCTTTTCTCTTCTTTTAATTTGCCGTCATTCTTTCTTTTTAATGTTTTTACTGCATCACGTTGAACACTTTGTGTATGTAGGTAAACTTCTATCAACACTGATGAACATATTTCATTATTTTGGAAACGTCAACCTAAACAAACTGAAATGTGAGTTTTCAACTGTGTTTCTTGGCTTAATGTTCTCTTCTTACATGTTGTGTCCATAAATCATAAATGACTCAGTGTTGGTATTAAAATATTATATTATATAAGAAATTTCACTCCTGTATGTTTCTTTCTTTCATTGTGGTAGAAATCAAGTAAAAAAATGTGAGGCTGGAAAAAGTAATTTTACTTCTTATTCTGAAAGGTTGAGGCTTGACTTCCGGTGAGTTGGTGTAAACATGCATTAGTTTGACACGTGAGCAGAGAAATAATGTAGCGCTGCAGGTCATCATCAAAACAGCAGGAGGCGCTAAAGAGAGGGTTTACAGGAAGATAAAGCTTTATTCGTCCCTCAGTGGGGAAATTCGCAAACAGAAATTACTAACAATAAATGCATACGTCAATCATTTATTGATTATTGACAGACTCAGTGATTTGATTGATCAAACCAATCACATTTCTCCTGCCTTTAATGAGAGCCAATCATTGAGATACATTCAGGTCAGATGGGACTCACTGTAATTTCCATTTTCCTGACTTGTAAACTGTTACAAACTGAACGAAAAACAACAAAAACCTGAAAACATCAGAAACAGCTGCAGCAGACACCCCCTCAACAACTGCCCCGTTTGATGCCCCCGTGGTACGACCCTGATTCCATGCTGTGTAAACCATAAAACAGAATGTGATGATTGTCTGATCCTTTCTGACATGAACTTAAGTGAAAACAGCATAAAGAAAATACGTTTAATGTTTGACCTCATCAACTTCATTGATTTTTAATCAAAAATAAATAAATAATAAAGGTTTATCTTATCTTATTTTTGTAAATAAGCTAAGCTAAGATATTCCTTTATTCATCCCTCAGTGGGGAAATTCACATTATATCTGCTTCTTCTGAATTTGACGCAGCAACATGTTTCAACCAAGTTGGACAGGAGCAACAAAAGACTGTGAAAGTTGTGGACTGATCCAAAAACACCTGTTTGGATCCTTCCACAGGTAAAACAGGTTCATTGGTAACAGTTGACAGTATCATGATTGTATAAAAGATGTTACTACATGGACTCAGGAACATGAAGAAGAGAAACATTTACACTGGAAATTTACATCATTTTTAACAAATAATGTCAATCAACATCTGTCTGTACTTACGCGTAACTAAACTAAGAAATTCAAAGGGGATTCATTTAAACTGAATCAAATCAAAATGTGTGTCAAATGATGATGGTTTGGTTTGTTTGTGAAACTTTAAACAAATGAAATCTGAAAAAAAATAATCAAAATCAACGATGACATCACCCTCCACACCAAAAAACATTTTAATCTTTTTTTCAAACCACATTCCACTATAAAACAAAGAAAATAAAACACATCAACTGTTTTAAATAAAGTTTTTTTTTTAAAGAATCACATTCAGTTTGAAAACAGGATACGAACAAGAAGTTCACTTCTTATCGAAAGCATAAAATAACAAAGCTAAATTTTAAGTAGACTCTCTGTTGATCTGTGAAACCAAACATCTAAACATGTATTCAAACCGCTCGTATTAAAACAAAGTTCATACTGTGTTGGCACTTTTACATGTAACATATAAAACAGGTTCATGTGACAAAAACTTTCAGCATCTCAGAAATATGAGACACATATTTAGACTAATTCAAGCTCATCTGGACAAAGTTGTACTTTTCTTTCTCTTGTCCTCATGTTATTTGTTTCAAACTCTCAGAACTTTATTTAAATTCTCAAACCTTCCAAAGACCCAAAATATGATTTTAAATCTGTATTTAAAATGATGATGAATATTTTTAGTTTCAACTCATCTTTTGTTTCTCCTTTCTTGTTTTTAATCCATGTTATTATTTTCATATTTCATAATTTTCCACATTTTAAACTTTTACCTCTCTTGATATAAGCTTTATATAAATCTGTTTTATAATTTTATTTCCTCCTTATATCATTACCTGTGAAGCTCTTTGTACTCACCTGCACTGATAAAGTTGGACTAGTTAGTTAGTTAGTTAACTCATTTTTTACTTCAGACATTAAAAGTCTGTTACAGTGAACACATCAGACTCCGTTACATCGTCGGTGAGGTTGCATTCATTCATTCATTCGTCTTTATCATTAACCAGTTAAATAAATAAAACTCTTCTCCTCCAATAAAGCATGTAAATGTTTCTGTCTTAAAGTGAGTATTAAAGTTCACACTAAGCGTAAAGATCACAGATGGACAGAATCTACAGTCCTGTTTCTGAAGCTTCAGTGTCTGTGTGAAGCTTTTAGCTAAAGTTTAAACAGGAAGTCAGCCAGACCACACCTGTATCACTGTGAGGCTCCACCCCTCAATTATTATCCAATCAGTTCACTGGAATCTGCCCGTCGTCCAATCATCATCTTTAAACCATCAATCTGTAGCTCCACCTGCATCCATGTGTCACCTGCTCTCAGAGGACTTTCGCTGGACGATATTTACATATATGGGTTTTTTTTTTTGTATTTTTCATATATACTTGTTTCAGAGCAACGGGGTCCAAAGTTATCCTCAATTGACTGATTGAATTACAATAAATTCTAAAACTACAATAAAAAACTAAAACTGTGGTGAGTGCAGACTGTGATGCCACTGACCGATGGTGAAATTATTTCAGCAAATCAGATGGACAATCAGGATCCAGATCATTAAGGCTGAGATGATGAGACATTCAGGGTGAGACTGCTCGACTGATATCAAAAATCTTCAGGTGAAACTGAAGACATCCAAAAGTTGTGAGTCCAGGTGGACCAACTTCGGTAGTTCCAGTTTACTCAGCTGTACCTGATACAGGTACCTGTAGAAATCAGATGTACCTGGCGTACCTGTAAATGTGTACCTGTTCCAGACAGTTCAGGTGTGTCAGTTCTGGTCCAGGGGCAGTTTGACAAAGGCGATGGCGGCAAGCTCTTTACAGAACTCCTCAAGGACGATGAGTCCTCTCAGCAGGGTCAGGTGCTCCAGTCTGAGGACACATGCACAGGTAAACACAGGTAAACACAAGAGACGTGTACACTGGCTGGAGGTCAGGGAGGGAGCAGTCTACAGGTCACAAACACCATCATGGCAGTAGGACAGGAAGCTCCTGATACCAGTTTGTATCTGCTGACACACTGAGACTTCCTGTGGAGTCTCTGGTTTCATGTGGTGAACCTGAGGAGAGGCAGCTTGTCCAGTCAGGTTTGTTACAGACAAACATGTGACACAGTTCAGATGATCGTTTACTTCCTGGGACCCTGTACAGCACTGATCCACACCTGTCTGCCTGAAAACCCTGGACAGTTTGCAGACAGACAGACAGACAGAGGGAGAGAAAGACAGACAGACCGTCTGAAATGAACTTTTTTCACTGCCTGTCAATCTGAGAGGAGTTTTTTCCTTCCTGCAGCACCTCCTCAAACCAGGTTGTATAAAACAATCCACTGACAAAAAGTTCTAAACTTGAACACAGTATTTGTGTTGGGAAAGAGGATTTGCTTTATTTCTTATCCCTTACTGTCATATGTATTTATCCACTATTAGATTCCTTGTGACTATCACACATGAAACAATTGAAGTGTTTCAGAAAACGCTTTTCCAAGTGTCCCACTGAATCCAAGTAAGAGACATCAGGGACACTGTCAAACAGACCTCTGGACAGAGTTCAGACTAGTTCAGTCTACTCAGCTAGAAGCTAGCCGCTATTACTGCTGCTGGAGAGAGACACTGTTGGACAAAATAAATACAAGAGGATGTGTGATGTGGATAAAGGACGCCAACCTGCTTCCTCTGGTGAGAGCAGATTTTTAAAAGGGGGGGGTATGGATGTGCCACATAAACTAGGACTCAGAACGAAGAAATACCATCAGAAAGACTGTGGGACAGACAGGGGTTCAGACAGACAGGTAGTTACCCAGTGTTGTGGTCCAGTCCCAGCAGGTGTCTCCTAGCGTTGAACAGTCTGTCGGTCAGATTGGAAACCTGCTGGATCCTCTGCATCAAGTCTCCCACCAACTGAAAATATGGGACAAAAGACAGTTGGTATTGTACTGTTCTGACCTGGAGCAGTGGGACAGGTGAATGTCTGTCTGTTTGTCTTACCCTGATGAGGACAGAAAAGAGGGACCTGGAGCAGTGAGACAGGTGAATGTAGGGGTTGAGCAGGTATTCATGCAGCAGTGGGTGGTTGAAGGCTGACAGTCTGGACAGAACTGCAGTCAACTGCAGGTTTAACTCATAGGGCTGAAAACACGCAAGAGAATCAAAAACACCAAACACACCTGAGACAGGTGGACAGACAGGCGGCTGTAAGATCAGACAGGTGTGTCTACCTGCTCCAGGATGCGTCCCAGCCGGTCGAACAGAACTTTCAGCAAGTGACCTTCGAAGAACTCCTCCAACTCACCTGAGGAGGAGGAAGGAGGAGGAAGACTGAGCGGCCAATCCCATGACTGACAGAGAGACTGACAGTCTGTCACCTGAAGGAAGAGGAGAGGAAGACCACCATCAGGACTCTGGCCCACACGTAGGGTTCAGACCAGAGACACTAGTCTGGATTTTAAGGACCTGCTGTTATGGCACCAAGTCCTTAAACCCAAGCCTGTAAGAGTGCAGCTGATCAGGACCAAGACGGTTACTATGAAGTCATTTCAAACACAAATGTCTTTCTCAGATTTATGACGAAAGAGAGTTGATATGATTCTGATTTTAGATGAAAACAAAAAGGTTATTAAGAAATTATTATGATCTGTTGGTATAATTATCACAAATGTAATTGACTATATTAGGACATAATATAGTTACTAACATGGTAATATATACTGTATTTATGTGTGTGGAGGTAGACAGGCAGGCAGACAGACAGATATAGATTTGATTTAAATGAAACCTTACTACTACTAGTTTTAATATCAAATTAAATGTTCAGGCTCCATCAGTCAGAAGTTCATGTTGTTCCCTCTAGTTTCTCAAACTACATTTGGTTCTTTTTCAGTATAAACACAGGACATAAATATACAGTGTTTAACAGAGATCATGTGTGTTCTGACCAGCGTGTGAGCATCATGGACGTACAACTCATATCCTCCCTCCTGCAGCAGCTGAGCTGATCGAACCTGAACAGGAACCAAACACAGGAAACTACAAGCACGCGCACACACACGCACACGCGCACGCACGCACACGCACACACACACACACACACACACACAGTCTTTATTTATGTCACTTTTGGGGAATTTACATAGACTTACATTCATTTCCTGGAGACTAACCTGAAGGACGACCTGACCTCAACCTAACAATATAACAATAACCTTAACCTTAACACACACACGGATCAGAGTTGTTGATCAGTACTCAGTCACATTCACATCTGAAGCTGCCCAGTAAAACCAGTTTAATGTGAGCAGCTCCACGTGGGGGTCACAGATCAGTGATGGTAATCTAACCAACAACCCTGTGATGGAGCGTCCAGTGGTTCAGATTCATGCGATCAAGTCAGACACCTTTGTGGCGTCTCAACTTCATCTTGGGGTCTGTGGCTCGGGATTTTCGGTTCAGTCCCAGGCTCCTCCTGTCTTCATGTCCTTGAGCGAAACACTGAATCCCGAGGCGGAGGGACCAGCAGTCGGCGGCACGACTAAGGTAGAAGAGTTCTGTATAGATGGATTCATTTACCGAAACGTGATGTAGTCGAGTTCACAAGAACAAGAAGGTCAGAGGAGCTGGAGCTGAGATTCTCTACTGCTGAATCAAATGATCAGAGTTTTGTGTTCCAAAGCAAATAAAAGCAACATCTTTAGCCGACTGTAAGTTCATGCTAAAATGTGATTGGTTCAAACAAACGGTGAAAAAATAAAACTTTGAATGGAAATGAACAGAATAAAACTCTGATTCTGACTTCAGAGGGTGTTAATGATGTACGAGGGGTCTGACAGGTGAGTGAGTGTGCATTACCTGTTGACGACATCAGCAGCTGATCCCAGTACAAAAGGAGGAGGAGGAGGAGCAGAGGAGGAAGAGGAGGAGAGAGGAGGAAGGAGCAGCTGACTGTCAGAGAAGAAGAAGGGGTCCTCCTCCAGATCACTGATAGTAAACGCACACAGAGACAAACATGTTGACAATCATCTGTAATATTATTGTCCATAATGTTCTTTTACTGTGACGGTCTGTTCACTATACATCTACTTCCTGTCTGTCCATTCTGAAGAGGGCTCCCTCCTCTGTTTCTCTTCCTGACATTTTCCTCTTTTTGGGGACTTATTCTGTTTCTGAGTCGAGGGTCCGATGAAAGACTGTAAAACTCCTCGAGGCAAACTTGGATTTCAGTTTGACAGTTTGAAATAAAATAAACAGACAGTAGCTTCATGTTGGTCATGTTTAGTTGCATCGTATCATGCTGACTGGTTTTTATTTATTTCCTATATTCTGTAAACAGCACTGCTGTACTGAGTGCTAAGATTGTCGGCTTCAGACTCCACGATAGCAGCCTGATGACAGTCCGGCCTGGCAGATGGATGGCGTCAGGATATAAAATGGATGTGTGACTCTATAGTTGCTGGTTTTGTGTAGTGAATCATAGTGGATTGCAGCCGGCGTCTCATCTGGACACTTCACAATGTCTCAACAGAAAGACGAGCGGTCTTCTCTTGCAGAGTTTGACAAATTCCACAATGTGTTGGTGACACTGTCCAATAGGAGCACAGAGAGCTCTTTTTTTGTTGGTGCTTTGAGGTGGAACTGTTGAACTACAAGACTTAATGACTCTATAATAACGTGACACAATGAGCGTCTGAACAGACAAAGTCTCTGTAGTCTGAACCCGACATAAACAAAGACGAAGAAAATGATTTCTGTGAGAAAAATTACAACAGATGTCAATAAATTAACTTTTTACATTCAGCATACGTGTTGACCTGAGTGACCTGCTGCTGTGAAACATGCAGTCATGTTATAACACCTGCAGGGGGCACCACAGACCCTGTTACTCAGTGTCCACTTTATTAGGAACGCCAATCTAACACTAAAATCTATCTTTGCTAACTTTACACTTTTCAGTTGTAGTTGTCTGTAATGAGTAAATTCAGTTCTCTGTTTATCACTGAGCTCACAGTTAAAGCTGCTGTTGTTCGGAGCTGTTTCTAAACTTTACATGAGGGGATGAGAATATTGGGAACCCCTCTGAATATAATACAGTCCAGAACAACAGCATCAGATCATGTTTCTCTACATACATTTAACCATTTGAGCAACACACTGCTCTTAATAAGGGCACACTGAGAAACAGGACTTCATGGAAAAATTTACTGAATCCTGAACAGTGATGTCATGTCCTGTAATGTGATGGACTCACTCGCTGCCCTCGTTGGTCTCGATGTGTCTGTCATCCTGTCCCGGTGTAGGTGGAGACAGGTAACTACGACTCTGCAGGAAACTCAACACCAGGATGTCCAAAATGTCTCTGTGAGGCTTCCGTAATAACTCCTCCACCAGAGACAGAGACACCATACTGATCTGAGGACAGTAAGACAAACTTAGATTTGTCGTTTGTGATGCAACATGCAATCAGTCAGGATTAATCATTTTTATTGGTGGTGTTCATCACGGCATCTACAACCCTGATTCCAAAAAAGTTGTCACTTTGATTTTTGTAAACACCTGCTTATTCTGAATTTGATGGCAGCAACACGTTTCAAACAAGTTGGGACAGGAGCAACAAAAGACTGTGAAAGTAGTTGACTGATCCAAAAACACCTGTTTGGATCATTCCACAGGTAAAACAGGTTCATTGTTAACAGGTGATAGTATCATGATTGGGTATGAAAGGTTCATCCTGGAAAGGATCAGTCTACAGATTCAACTTTTCTCTCAAATTGTAAAGCTGATATAAAAAAATACATTAGATTCAACACAAATGCAAAATAGAAGCATCTATCTGTCTGTCTGTTGGTTGGATTTAACCGAGAAAGTGCTGACCATGAAATGACGTTCAGCATCTAACCAGAAGTGTAAACAGCAGCAAGGTGCAGAGTAATGTTCATGTAGAGAGAAATACAAATAACAGGGAGGCGTATATGTGAATACACCGAGATAAAAACAATATGAACAGTATGAACAGAATGAAACGAAAACACTAAGATATGAACAGCATGTGCAGCAGTGTAAGTGTAAATATACAGCGCAGGAGTAAGAACAAGTGATGCTTGTCAACATTATAAACAGAATAAACGGCTGAACCTGTGATGGTTGGGCAGGTTTCACCAGTCTGTGCAGTGCTTTGTGGTTCAGGACAGAACAGCTGAAATACCACACTGTAAGATGGTAAGAATGTTCTCACTGATGAGGGCACCGACAAGCTTCTTTGTGTTGAGGGTCAAGTTGTGCACCATGCTGCCAGGTACAGGACGTCTGCAAACTTGACTGTGTTGGAACCTTGTATTGGTGTGTGGTCAAAAGTGACGTGTGTGCATGCGTGCGTATACAGCATTTCTATGCTGACAACCACAACTGTACTTCCCCTTTAGAGCAGGTAAGGCTCACAACCTTCATTTGGACTTGACCTGATCTGCATACAGGCAGGTTCCCTGCAGCGTTTTTGTCCCAGGAGGGCTCCTGTAGCTGGACTCACCTGGTCAGAGATGTGGTCGCAGCGCTGCAGTAGCAGGTGTGTCAGTGTGTGTGACCTCAGCAGGAAGTGAACCAACTGATCCAGCAGAAAGGAGGACTGGACAAGTCTGACAGCAGCACAGAGCAGGGAGGTGGAGCCCAGGATCACCTGCTCACACCTGAACCACACAAACACACCTGTACATCAGAGAGAGGACAGCATCTGTGTCACATCTAATAATAATAATAAGAAGAAGAAGCAGAATGAGTGTTTGTATTGAAACCTGTTTTTAGTGTAAATGTGTGTTAATAAAAAAGATAATCCAGTTTAACATGAAACCAGCACAGACTGGGATGATGTGTTGACTCACGTGTGCTGCAGCTGAGGCTGAACAACATCCAACAACCACAGCTGATGAACACACTGAGCTAGCTTCACTGCAAACACCTGCTAAAACACACACACACACACACACACACACACACACTGTTAACAGCAGTGAGAGTAGTAGTAATATCTGCAGTACTATTAGTAGTATTCTCAGCAGGTGTGTGTACCTCAGGTGCTTCTCTCATCAGGTGATCCAGGAAGTCAAACCAGGAGAAGAAGTTGGTCATGTGATCAAAAGCAGGAGACTCTGAACTGAGATCAGAGCTGCAGTGTGAGAACTGAGAACTGAGAAGAGAGACACGTACTGCAGTACTACTGTCATTACTGTACTATCATCCTGTCCTGTCATTATTCATTATTCATTAATCACAGAGGCAGCAACAAAACACATTTTCACTCTCACATGTCTAATCTTATCATTTTTATTATTTTATATTATTGTTGGTATTTGATTTGATTTTTTAAACATTTTTCATTTTTAATCATCAGATTTTTTTATTTATTATTTGTTTTTTATTTATTTTTGATTTCTTTATTTCCCAGTTGTGGGACTAATAAAGGAATATCTTATCTTATCTTCTACAGAAAAGAGTGAACAGACTTTTATATCAGTTACTACATGATCAATCATAGGAGGGTTGAATCTGGGGAAACTGGGTTTGGTTGTAGATGTTGTAGAAATGTTTCACCTCTCATCTGAGGGTCTTCTTCAGTTCTGACTGACTGCTGGAGTCCCAGCTTTTAACCTCTGAGGGGTCATTATCAAGGTCATCGATCCCACAGCCAGAGCATCAATGGATTTCTTTACATGTCAATACTTGTTAAGTGTGCTGGGTGTGTTTCAGAGAGCATTCAGCATGGTTTTACCTCCACGGTGTATGAGGCCAGCTCTGAACCTCTCCAGGATCCAGACTGTTCACAGGCAGCAGGGAGTGAAGCTCCACTAGTCTCCCAGCCAGCAGCTCTCCCAGCTGGGTGTGATCACACAGAATCTTCCCTGAACATCCGGACTGGAGGGAAGACAGCAGCAGGAGGCTCTCATAGGCCTTCAGACTCACTGAACCCCTCTGTGGAGACACACAGTTCAGACCATGATGAAACATAATGACAACAACATGGCTTCACTATTTTCACTTTGTACTGCTTCTACTTAACGATGAGGACTTCTCATACAGTGGTCCTACATACATGTTACTGTTTGATCCTCGAAGATAAACTCTGTGAAATGAGAAACTGAAGGTCTGAAGTCATTATTAGACTGTTTAAGGAGCTATTAATGTCTGGTACATTGAACAATTATTGATTATTGGTTTGTTAAGTTTGGAAACATTCGTGGACTAAGAAAAGCTGCGATTCATTTGTCAGTAAACTGTACTAGTCAGGTGTAATTAACTCTTAGTTAACCAGTTAACTGACCTGACTCTTGGTGAGCTGCAGCAGAACCGCTAGCAGACCGGACTCTGACTGGACAGGGCTGCAGGTAGAGGAATCTGATTGGCTGGAGGCCAGTGGTGACTCTGTCATGTGATTGGAGGCTTGTCCTGAGGGTGTTCTGGGTAACTGGTCGATAATCTGAAAACATTGACAGTTTCCAAGTCACAGAAACACTCACTTCCTGTTTCCTGGAGCAGATCCCAATTTAATGTAATCAGACCAGTTAATTCAGATTGTTCTCAAAAATCTCTGCAATTAAACAAAAAACAAACAGATTCAATAAAACGCCAGGTCGACGATCAACATCTAAACAAATCAGCTCTCAAATCAGGGGACAGCCAGGTGTTTCCCATCATGCACTGGGCTCTTGCAGTTGATGTGATGTCATCATTGTTTATGTTTTATGATGTCAGAGCGAGTCAGACAGAAATCGACCCAGTATGCATTGCACAGTAAGTGAAGCTGGTTAGTTCATTAGCGTTGGTGAGAGAGAACTTGGTCTGACACTTTGCTAATTCATCGACAGTTGTCAGATATACTGTATGTGGTTAATGGAGTTCAGGTTGGGGTGTAGACAGATAATCAGAGTTAGCTGACACTCAGTGGGTACCTCTAAGACGTATCTGAGCGTGTGTGGGTCCTGTTTGACTCTGGAACAGACAACCAATAAGAACTGAGCTTCCTCCTTCTCAGTGTGGGAACCAGGAAGTGCACAGAGACGAATCAGCTTCTGGGGGCAGAGTACAGGTGATGTCAGACAGTGACATCATCAGCACAGTTATAATGGAGTCACATGACTGACAGCAGGTGTATCTCTATAGATGAATGGATGTAGATGAAAATAAATGAGCCACACAGTAAACCTGTTTATAACCTGTTTTTATAACTGTTAACACTGTTAATAACACCCATGTATAACACTGCTTAGAACACTTTATCATCCGTTTATAACAATGTTCATAGCACTCATTATAACACTATCAACCATTTGTAACACTGTTCATAGCCTGTTAATAACACTGTTTATAACGCTGACATTTGTGAAGGATTTTCACTTTCTAAGTGCTTTTGTCCAGAAATCTGCGCAGAAGATCCTGTAGAACCTGTTAAATGTTTAAATGAAAGCCAATAAAATGAACTTACAACTTACAAACCTCTCAAGTGAATTTAGTCAAATTTTCAGGTCTATTTCACTTTAAATCTGCATGTTTTCATTCTGAGCGGTGTGTCGACAAAGGACCGACCACATGCTGCTAAAGCCTGAGCAGTCTGCCTGCACGGGGCCGATGGTGAGTCTCCACCCTGCTGATATCTGTTAGCTCCAGACAGAAGCTACATTCATCTTAGTTTTTATCAAAGTCAGTGTCAGCTTACATTAAAATTATTTTTGTCGGATACTTAACAAATTTATGAGAGGTAGGTGTGAAGTGTTTACCTGAACAGGTCTGTAGACGTTGACCAGCTGCAAGAGAGGCTTCTGCATCTGAGATAACAACTTAGAGAAGAACAACAAGACCTGCTGAATCATACCTGGAGGATACTGAGGAGGAGGAGAGAAGATGAGGAAGAGATTTAAAGATGAGTGTAAAGTAAACACAGCAGAATGATCTTCTATCAGAATCTATTCTTGTTACCTGAGCCTTCCCCAGAGTACACAGGGTCTCCAACAGTTTGTGCTGCAGCAGGTACTCAAGACAAGCTCCTGTCTCCTCCACACCCTGTTAGCAATAAATCAATGATAAGTACTTTTAGTTTTTTCTTTGGAATTTCCTAGTTTTATGGTTTATAATGCTTAGCATTTATTCATTTATATGTTTTCAACAATCTATCAGTTGTTCTGTATATTGCTGTTTGTTCTTTTGTAAAGAATAAGAATAGATAACAAGAATAAATAAAATGTATAAAGTCGGACCTGATCATAAAGGGAGCACTGACGGTACGTCCACATACAACTGGCTACATTTGTAAACTGAAACGGTGTTTCAGTGGGACTGAGGACAACTGAGACTGTAATAAACTATATAGCTGCTCAGGGAGGCTCGAGTTCATATGATCCGTTTCATGAGTGAAAAGCTGCACAGAGAGATGTTGTTTAAACATGGACATAAATGCACATTCGATCTGGTTTTAACATGGAGATAACTTGTCACATGTTCACAAAGTTTCTCCTGTTGACACTAAAAAAAAGAGAGCTGGAGAAGTTCATGCCCTGCCTCCTCTCAGTTCCGCAGAGCTGACCAATCACTGAGTGAGGTGGGTGTGATAAGATCAGCTAGAACTTTATTAATCCCGAAGGAAATTCTTTTGCCAAATTGTTCCAGAAATTACAGTAGCAAAAAATAGAATGTAACAAATAGGATACAACAATAGAGCGTCCAACAAAATAAGTGAAAAAAAAAAAGAATAGAGTAACAGTGCTTTATAGGAACAGAAGTGGGTAAGATATACAATGTCTATAAAAAGTATTCACCCCCCCCTTGATTGTTTCACCCTTTTGTTGCTTTTATACATGAAATCATGGTCTATATAATTAAAAATAGCTTTTTTTGACAAGAATTTGCAAAAAACAACTCGTTAATATCAAAGTGAAAACAGATGTATATGTAAAATATACAGTGTAAAATATTGTAAATTTCCCCACTGTGGGACGAATAAAGGTCCAGCTAGTTGATGCCAGCAGGGTCACAATCAGTGAAATGGAGATCACCTGAGTGCAGTTAATGTGTGTGTAATGTGATTGTAGTATAGATTGTAGTATAAAAACAGCTGTGTCTGGGAGCTCCAGTCTCTGGTTCATCAGTGTCCTGCTACAACTGCAAATGAAGACAAATGAACACTCCAAGCAACTCAGAGAAAAGATCATTGAAAAGTATAAGTCAGGAGACGGCTACAAAAAGATTTCCAACTCTCTGGACATCCCACGGAGTTCAGTTAAATCCATCATTAAGAAATGGAAGGAGCGTGTTTAAATCTGAGCTTGTCGAGTCTGTTAGCGTCGGCTGCCTTCAGCCTCAGCACACTACAGCGTAGAAGATGACGCTGGCCACCACCGAGTGATAAAACATCTGCAGCATGGTTCTGCAGACACTGAAAGACCTGAGCCTCCTGAGAAAACACTGGCGGCTCTGAACTCTCCTGTAAACAGCGTCCGTGTTTTTTGTTTTCTGTGTTGTCTCTGTAGTCATCTTTGACAGGTGATTGTGCGGCAAGGCTGAGAGGCCAGGATGCGACGGACGAGATCTGGACTTGGCTTTTATTATGCTGAGACGTGAGATTCCCCTCCCACCTGCTGCACTGCGCAAAGGGGGAGTTTTGGTAAAATACTGTTGCACACAATGTTGACAGCAGCTCTGTCTGAACATAGTGACCAACTTTGTTGTCCAGTCACAAGCTGCATTATGGAACAGCTTCATGAGTCCATCAGTGATGTCCTGCACAGTTCAGACAGTTTGACAAGAAACGCATGGAGACCAGAAACACATACAGACAGCTGCTACCTGGTACACAAAGAACTGACGTTCAACATTTCTGATTTTTGTTGTGCATGTGTACCAGTTATCTGACCCCTGAATAAACTCTGAGGAGAACTCTGAAGTGTTTGGTCACCAGTCACTCTGTTACCTGCTGCTTCTCCTCGTATACCAGGATGTCCAGCATCTGTCTGAGACGCCAGGGGATCTCTGTCTGTCTGACAGGGCGTCTGTCATCTGTACACACACACACACACACACACACACACACACACACACACACACACACACACACACACACACACACACGGCAGATGAATCTGATTGGCTGGACAGGTGGTCATGGGTAACAGTGTGCCTGCAGGTTAAAGCTCCTCACCTGTTGTCTCTATGTAATAATTAGTTATTGACTTCCAGTGATCCACAAACGAGTCCAACAGATCCACTGTCGGCTCCCTCTGTTGGTTAGACAGATAGAGAGACAGACAGATAGAGAGACAGGTTGGAGATGAATGAATTTGTCAATTTCAAACACTGAAACGTGATTTTTGTAATACTGGGCTTTATAAATGAAGTTGATTTGACATTAGTTTGTGTTCAGACTGAAAACTGTCCTGCAGCCTAACGCCGTGTTGCTTTAACTGAAGGCTTGTTGACCTGAACCTGAACACATTCCTCCACGTCGACAGGTAAACAGGAACAGAACACCTGGCTAACTTTAGCTGTTAGCTTCACGGTCACAACATGAACTTCAAACTTGTTTACTCGAGTTCATTTGGAGTGACGGTATGAATCCGTCAGTCGGTGTCCTCAGAGAGAGAGAGACAGGCTGACAGAGAGGCGGCCTGTCTGTCTCTCTGTCCTCCACCTATGCTCTCTTTAACTTTATTTAACTTTTTCACTGAGTTAATAACAGAGAAGCTAACAGAGCTAATGCTAACTAGCTGCTAACTCACCGTCTCCAGCGCGCGCAGCAGCAACCCGGTCAATTTATTAAACGTCTCCATTCTCCCGCCAAAACCGACGGTCCGTTAACCCGGTTCAGCCCGGTTCTTTACTGCGACATGTTGTCAGCTAAACTTACAGCTGATCGATCCGCGTCAAGCTAAAACCACAAAACAATGACCTTCCGGGGGAGTTTCAAAATAAAACAGCACAATCCCAATGAATTGTACCGCATCCGGTTACGGGATTTAAAAAATAAGAGCTTCGTTAAGGAAGAGGAAATGTCACTGATCTGGTCGAACCCGTGACTCAGGTCATTGACAGGTGTCTCACCTGTGTTTCACTCTGAGGTTTATTGACTCTTTCGCATCATGTCTGTTTTTTTTGTGCAAGTTTTTCCTTGAAGAAGATTTTGAACCACTGATCTTTTATCAGTGGAAACTTTTCCCACTTCTTTATAATCATTAATAGTATTTTGAGCAAACACCTACAGAGAAACAAACCAAACAGCCTTTATATCTACAGTCTACGATGAATTCATCCATCCATCATGTTACTTAACAGCTACGATGAATAAATGTTTTCTGTCCGACTCATTTTATGGTCACACAAGAAAGGAGCTTTAACACAGTTTCATCTCACAGAGAATTCAGCAACTCCAACAGGAAAAATCCTGCTTTTACATGAACGAGGAGGAAAAAATCATCTTATACTCTGAAGGACATTTGACTGATGATACTGACAGACTGTTACTGAAGGAACATTTTCAATGCAGGACTTTTACTTGTAACAGAGCATTTGCACTGTGTGGTATTTGTACTTTTACTGCAGTAAAGTATCTGAATACTTCCCTCACTGCTGATGAAAACAGAACAACCAGCTGAAAGTGAAAGGAAATGTTTTTGATAGGAAGCATCATGATTTTAAAATCATTTACTGTTTAATCTGAAGTGGAAAAGAGAAAATATGAACATGTGCGAGAGTCCAATTTATTGAATAATACAAAATTATTTAACAGTCTGTCTTCAGTGTTCATTTCAGCCGTTTGAGGCTCAATGAGGATCAGCTGGGTGTGTGTGTGTGTGTGTGTGTGTCGGGGGGGGGCGTCAGGTAGAGTTACCTGCAGCCCCTCCCCCCTCGTCAGTGTCTCAGGTGGAGCTCAGCCGTCGTCAGTTTTCACTAAGCAGCTTTCAACACACAGTTACGGTGAGTTTTTCCTTAATTGGACTTTATATCTCTTTCTTGTGTTTATACACGTAATTAATCACATTTAAAATCAAACCAACTGTTTGTTAAAACAGGTTAAAGATAAGAGAAACCTTTATTCGTCCCACAGTGGGGAAATTCACAAAAAGACAGAAAACAGATCAGGTTCATAGTTGTTACTGCAGAAACTATTCATCATCATCGTCATCGTCATCGTCCTCACAGTCAGTCATTCATTTGTCTTCATCAATGAATCAGTTGTTTGTTTTCTCTCCTGTTGTCAGTTGAGCTCATCAGGTTTGAATTCTGCTTCTATAAATGAGACCTGCAGCTCACTGATCAACGTTTACTGTCTGTGTGGTTTCTGTTGTTTGTAGCCTCTTTAAAACTGTTGAAACCTCCTCAGATTGATGGAAAACAGCCTGAATCAGTCAGTCTGTCTGCCTGTCTGTCTGTCTGTCTGTCTGACTGGGCGAGTCACTTCCTGCTTCTCTCAGCGGCAGCAAAGATATTTTGTGTTGGAGAAGATGAAGAAGAAGAGAAGAAACATTTTACCTGTAATTTTTCTTGTCTGTAAATGATAAGAACAAACAAACAAACCCCCCAAAAAGACTCCCAATAAGACAAGGGGGAAAAAAGTCTCCTGCAAGCGACATCATGGTGTTTAGGGGTTGTGTTGCTCCGTCCTCTATAGTTGACATCATGGCATCCCATCCGGAGTTTGAGCGTGCGGGTCAGAGGGCGGGGCTTCAGGTGTGGCGGGTGGAGAACATGGAGCTGGTTCCAGTTCCTGACTGTCTGTACGGAGCGTTCTACTCCGGAGACGCTTACCTGATTCTCCTTACCACAGAGTGTCGAGGAACCCTGCAGTACAACCTGCACTATTGGCAAGGTACTGCAATACATGCAATGCATGTACTAACGCTACTCTCATACTTGTAATAATAATAGTAGTTTTTGCAGCTTGTAGTAGCCTCAACAGCTGATTACAATCTGACTCTGGTTCTGTCCTCTGATTGGTTGGTTGTCCTGCAGGTTTAGAGTGCTCTCAGGATGAGAGTGGCGCGGTGGCCATCTTTGCAGTGCAGATGGACGACTTCCTGCAGGGGTCACCGGTCCAGTACCGCGAAGTCCAGGGCCATGAATCCAGTACCTTTACCGGGTACTTCAAGACTGGACTCAAGTACATGGTAACTACAGGGGTAGTACTTCTGCAGTCTCCTTCACTTTATGCAACATGGAAAGACTTTTCTTACATTTGAACTCTGTTTTGTTTTAGTCTAATTTTACCTGTCTCATCATTTTAATGATATTATTTACTGTTTACTTCACTTTTTAATTCTGTTTGGGGGAAAAAAATCATTCATCATTTTTGTTATTATTAGCAGTACTAGCAGTACTGAGAGTACTACTCATCCTGCAGTAAAACTACAAATCATTTCTTGTTCTCTGTAGAACAAGCCTCTACTCTGATTCTTGTTCACTGATGACATCATATCCTCTCACACAGAAAGGGGGCGTGGCCTCAGGGTTCCAACATGTGGTGACCAATGATGTGGAGGTTCAGCGGCTGCTGCAGGTCAAAGGTCGATGTGTCGTCAGGGCGACAGAGGTTCCTGTCAGCTGGGAGAGTTTCAACCATGGAGAAAGTTTTATATTGGACCTGGGAGAGGTGAGATGGGCAGAAAGGTTAGACAGGCAGAGACGTGAGACAGTTCTGAACCCGTGTCTTTGTCTCTTAACAGCAAATCATACAGTGGTCTGGTTCCCACAGCAACCGCTTTGAGAAGCTGAAGGCCACCATGGTGAGTAGTGACATCATGCCATTACATCATCACTATTGAGTGACATAATATGGTTACATGACATGTGATTGATTGATTGATTGATTGACAGGTGTCTAAGGGTATCCGTGACAACGAGCGGTGTGGGAGAGCCAAGCTGCTGGTTTGTGATGAGGGGGAGGAGCCAGAGAGGATGCTGGAGGTGAGCAGAGCATGTGATATGACCACAGAATACACTAATACCACAAAGACTGTACTACAAGTATACTATGTACTATATGTACCAATATGACACCATTATTGTGGGCGACGCTGTTTCCACACAGCTCTGAACTCTTCAACACATAGACAGTGAACTGTTTCTGTGCTCATGTACCCTAAGAGGCACAGCTGGAGAGGCTGTCAACACCTCCACCTGAACACCTGCTGCTGAGAAAGCAGAGAAATTACTGTAGTACTGGTACTATTATTATTCTTATGCCCTATGTAATGGAGTATGTCAGTCATGTTGAGATAATTAATGATAATTTTTATGGACACGTGACCTTGCTACCAGAACTACGTAGGTGGTTGCTAGTTCTGCTTTGTACATGTTGTTGCGATGTTGTGATGACTCTCGTGTGGACTTGGAAAGTTCCTCTACACTGACGTTAGAGTGTTTACAGACCGTTCAAATGCTGCCATCCTCCACAGGAAAGGAAGATAAACATTCTATTCCTTGTCTATTCTTCCTCTTTCAAGTTAAACATTGTAATCAATAGTGACAATTAAGGGAAAGTAGTTGAAAAGTTTCTACTTCTCCATGAGGTGATATTGCAAATACAAGCTGGACCAAAGCTCCTGAAAAACAGAAAATAATACAAAGGTAAACAGTTGACCAGTCAAGGATCATTGTACCTAGTATTGTGTCTCCACTTTCATCTACTGAATAGTGTTAAATAACATTCAGTTTATAACCCACTGAAATGAACACATTTTAAATACATCTTAATGAAGGGTTCAACTGACTGAACTGTTTGTTGTATCCACAACAAACAGAAAATTGGAAACAAGATTTATTGTTTTCCTTCCATCTTGTGTTGAGTCCAGAGCCTCTTCTTGTTGACCCCTGACCTCTTCCTGCTGACTCCTGTATTCAGGTTCTCGGGGAGAAGCCAGAGCTGCCTGAAGCTCACGATGATGACACCAAGATGGACGCCTCACACAGGAAACAGGCACGACTCTACAAGGTAACACTGAGCAACACAGTGATGGCTGGCATCTGTTTTGTACAGGTGTATCTCACTTGGATGATATTTTTATCCAATCGGCTCATTGCATGGCTACTCATGCTGTCACTGCTTCCCAGTATTTTTTTTGTCATGAAACATAAAGAAAGGAAAAAAAGCAACAAAAAAACCAAAAACAAATAAGCACGGGGTATTTTTTTACAGAGGATGAGTTTTGTTTCGGTGTAGACATCTCTGACATGTCATAAAAATACGATTTGGTAATCAAAACAAATATATCCCATATAGCAAAAAAGCCATATATAAGAAATCCAGTCCATTAAATAAAAGTGTGCTGCATTTAGTCTCTGGTTCCAGTATTTTTACCAGTTTTTGAATGTTTCCAAAAAAGTTCCCAAGAGCTTGTCCTATCCTCCATGTTGCCCTTCAGTCTACGGAGCATTGACTCGTAGGACGCCGTCTCCACCATTGCATCCATCCAGTTTCTCAGATTAGGAGCCACAGCCGTTTTCCAATGTCTTAAAATAACTCTTGAAGCTGTAACCAGGCCCACCATGATAACAGAAAATGTTCTTTTCCATACAGTTGGTATTTGAGCTCTGTCCCCTAGTAGACTCATGGCAGGAGTCGGGGGGATTGTAGAACCAGACCATTCACTCATACCCAGAATGGAGCCACTAAAGTACACTCCCATATACAGTGCAAAAAAGTTCCCATTCCTGTTTTACATTTCCAACACTTATTGTCATTCAGCAGTTTCATACTATCTAATCTCACAGGGGTATGGTAATATCTGTGTATAATCTTATACTGTGTGAACTTCCCTGGCGCCTCCTTCACATACTTCCCACAACCTGCCAACATATCCAGCCATTTCTCCAGTGGAATATTTGTTCCCAGATCCCTCTGCCACAACAACTTCACATTAGTGGACTCCCCACTTACTGAGAATTTGTTAGTTTATAAAAGTGTGACGCTGTGCAGCGCTCCAGTGGCATATTCATATAGTCCTTGATATAATTCTCTGAAGAGTTACCAATTCGAGACCTTACACAATCCCTGATTTGTAAATATTTCCAAAAATGTTGTTTCCCTTCAAGTTTAAATTGACTAATTAATTCCTCATAAGACAGAAATTGTCCATTTTTGTATAGATCTCCTATGATACATATACCTCTTGAGTGCCACTGCTTCCAGCACTGCTTCCCAATATTAAAAACCACAACAACAAAAAAAAACGTACAGATCCAAAACTTACAAGGGTCCACTGGAAGGCTTTAATTGTCCAGTAGCAGCAGAAAGTGTTCAACTGTCTGTCTGACTGTCTACCTGTCTGTCAGGTGTCCAACGCAGATGGTGACATAGAAGTCACCATAGAGGCAGAGGAGAATCCATTCTCCCAGGATGCTTTGAAGTCCAGCGAATGTTTCATCCTTGACAACGGAGCCAATGGACACATCTTCGTCTGGAAAGGTTCAAACTTTGTTCTTTTTAAACCAAACCTGTCTGAAACAAGTCAGACTGATCTGAAACTGGCTCAGACTAGGTTCTTTTGTAAGAACCTGTTCTTATGGGTCCTCAGCTGGCTGAGGAGCTGCAGTCTGTAACCTGATTGGTCAGTGGAAAGAAGGCTTGTTTTCCACCTGTTGTACAGGTGGTCACTCACCTGCCCTCCCAAGTTTTATTATAATGTCTCTACCTGCTGATGTGGTTCGTAATAGAGGTGTGTGTGTGTGTGAGTAGGTCAGGATGCGAACACTGAGGAGCGTCATGCTGTTCTGAAGAGCTCGGAGAGGTTCATCCACAAGATGAACTACCCAACACACACACAGGTAAAGAGGTGGAGCTTGTAGAGTGTTGACGTTGCACTTGGTGCATGGTCATTGGTCTCTGCTCAAACTCACCTGAAGCATAAATCTGAGAGATTCATATGACTGAAACTGCCTGTCCAGGTGAACATCTGTCATCAAATCTGCCTGTCCAACTTCTGATCTGTAGAAAGTGACATTATCTGTTCAACCTGTTCTCACCTGTCTAAATTGCCACCCTTAGGTTCAGGTCCTTCCTGAGCACGGGGAAACTCCGCTCTTCAAACAGTTCTTTAAGGACTGGAGGGACCCAGACGACACCGTTGGAATGGGAACAGCCTATGTAGCCAATCAGATCGCAAAGATAGAGAAGGTAAACCAATAAGGTTCAGGACATTTTCTCCTCATACTGTTCTGCCTCTCTAAACTAACGTTTCTAATTGGACAGGTTCCATTTGATGTACTGAAGCTCCACCAATCAGAAGCCATGGCAGCGCAGCACAGAATGGTGGACAGAGGAGACGGAGAGAAACAGGTGAGGGTGGGACCAGGTGTGTCTGACCAATCACGGCTCTGCTGGGAGGAGGAAGCGGATCTCACTGGCATTTATCTGTAACTAAGACTCATGGGAGGTGTGGGTTTTCATTCATTTTTTGTTTTATTTTGATTACAATGTGATATTCACTCTCTCCCTTTGTCTAGATCTGGCGTATTGAAGGATCAGATAAGGTCCCAGTGGATACATCACTGTTTGGTCAATTTTATGGAGGAGACAGTTACATCATTCTGTATCAGTACCAACACAACAAAAGACAGGGTCACATCATCTACATATGGTGAGATAACATGCACACCTACCCGTTGTACTACAGCACTCTATGGGTTAATGAACTTTATGTAGTTTTCTGATGAAGAACTTTGTAAGCTGTTTTTTGGATACAGGTATGTTGGGGTTTAGTTGAACTGAGTCTGGGATTTATTTAGTTTTTAAAATTAATTTATGAACCTTAGGTTCATGTATGTTTCTCATGTGTCCATTTTGGGTCAAACATTTTGGACCCATGAAGACCTGCTTGTATAGTTTGAAAAAGAAAACTTTATCAATGTTTATATTTTCCGTCTGTCTCTTTCTTAAGGCAGGGGATAGAGTCCAGCCAGGATGAGGTTGGAGTATCGGCCATCTTGGCTGTTCAGATGGATGATGAACTAGGAGGGGGTGCTGTACAGGTACAGCAACTGGGAACACTGAACTGAGTTTATTTTTTCAATACACCCTGACCCGGAATTAAACATTCTAAGCATGAAGGCTTCACAGTTAACTGATCATTTTCTGTCTGCAGGTACGTGTGGTTCAGGGAAAAGAGCCAGTCCACCTCATGAGTCTCTTTGGGGGGCAACCAATGGTGGTGCACAAGGGCGGGACTTCCAGAGAGGGTGGCCAGTCAGAGGTGCCAGATACCCGCCTGTTTCAGGTTCGCACCAATCCAGCGGGAGACTCCAGAGCTGTGGAGGTGAGACAGAAAACCAGAGCTCTGTCAGCATTAGACCTCACGATGTTTTAGTCTTTGACATGATCACCATGTTTATTTTAGTTCCTGAATGCCGCATCATATTGTTATCAGGCTGATATATAGTTGGATCTCAGTGTAAATCCAGTTTAAGCCATCTCCAAGCCACTCGTGGGAACCCCTGCAATTCACCTACAGAGCCAACAGGTCTGTAGATGATGTAGTATACATGGCCATCCACTTGATCCTGCAGCTCCTGGACTCTTCAGGAACCTCAGCCAGGATCTTGTTTGTGGACTTCAGGTCTGCCTTTAACACGTAAATTTCCTTTAATTCATAAATTTCCCCTTTGTGGAACTAATAAAGGAATATCTTATCTTATCTTAACACCATCATCCCGGCTCTGCTGCAGGACAAGCTCTGCCAGCTAAATGTGTTTGACTTCACCTACAGTGGATGGCATACCTCCTGTGTGACAACAGGCAGCATATGAAGCTGGAGAAACATGTCTGATCATCAGCACCAGATCCCCAAGACTACATCATCCTTCTGCTCTTCTCCCTGAACACCCACAGCTGCACTTCCAGTCCTCAGTGTATCAAACTCCTGAAGTTTCATGGACAGCATCACCCTCGCTGGACTCATCTCTGGGGGACAGACCTACAGGTCATGTACATGTGGGAGATTGACCATCTGGTGACCTGATGCCGTCACAACAACTTGGAACTCAGCGCTTGCAAGACAGTGGAGATGATTGTGGACTTCAGGTAGATCCCAGTACAACCCACCCATCCCCCATCACCTTCTGCTTTCTGGACAGCATCATAACCCAGGGCTTCAAGTAGAAGCTGAACATCAGCAACATGATCACGAAAACCCAGCAGGGGGTGATGTTCCTGCAGCAGCTGAAAAAGTTCATCCTGCCAAAGACAATGATGGTTCACAGCTGCTGCCTCATCGATAAGGACAGAGACCCCCACTGATGCTAATTCTTATTTTTCTAGTACTATGCTTATTGTTATGAGCTGTCACACCAAAGCAACTTCCTTGTATGTAAAAACCTACCTGGCAATAAAAACTGATTCTGATTCTGACCCCTCTGGTCCTCTGTCCTCCTCAGGTGGATCCGTCCTCCTCCAGTCTAAACTCCAGCGATGTCTTCCTCTTGGTCTCCTCCTCTGGTTGCTGGATGTGGAGAGGAAGGAGCAGCAGCTCAGCTGAAGCCCAGGGAGCTGAGCATCTGGCTGGTCTCCTGCAGGTGACTCCCACTTTGCTGGAGGAGGGGGTGGAGGAAGGTGAGGGTCTCATTGTAGTTTTTTGTTTGTTTTGTCCACAAGGACCCAAATGTAAAGACAAGATATACCGTAAACGAACCGAACATGATTAAACCTGACTGGAGAGTTTCTGTATTTCTGTGTGGTTACAGACGCATTCTGGGATGTACTGGGGGGGCAGGAAGACTACTGTCACTCCCCCCGGCTGAAGAACAAGATGGAGGCTCATCCTCCTCGCCTGTTCGCCTGCTCCAACAAGACTGGAAATTTCCTGGTCCGTCTGTCAGCCTGGTCCCATGACTGTTACACACTGCTGAACAGGGGTTTCTGGGCATTGATGATCATTGATGTTGTGCAAAAGACATGTTAATAATTATCTAACTGCTAACTGATAATTAACTGTCATGTGCTGGATTTTACTAAAAGATGTTTACGTGTGCCGTTTAAACACTACATTCTTGCTAATGACTTGCAATGTGGTCACTTACACTTTCAAACCAGTTGGGAAGGTGGTGATATTTGAACACTAAGGTGGTGATAATAGGTTTTTTGTCTTTGGTGGCTGGTCTTTTGTAGGCAACACTTTGCTAAGGTGTTCAGTTTGTTTGCTAGTGTTTGCTTGGTTGTTGTCATTAGGGGTTTAGTTCGTGAGTGTTTAGGTGTTCAGGTTTGTTCCTGTAGTGTTTCAGTTGATGAGGTGTTTTTAGGTGTTGGCCAACATTTACTTTGTGTGTTAAAGGGTGTTCAGGGCTGTTACTAGATTACTGGAGTTACTTGTGCTGGGTTGATTTAGCAGTTGTTGGGGTGTTAAGAGTTTGTAAATAATTTGCATTTGCATTGCAAATGTATTAATATATAAAATAAGACCTGTAAGAAAAAAAAGACTTTTACAGCTCACTGTGTGTGTGTGTTCAGATGGAAGAGGTTCCAGGCGAGCTGATGCAGGATGACCTCGCTCCTGATGATGTCATGATCTTGGATACCTGGGAGGAGGTGAGTCAACACCATGGTAACATCCCTCTGACACACACACACATACACTTCTTCTTACTTTTGTGTCCTCGTTCAGGTGTTTGTTTGGATTGGAAATGAGGCTCATGAGGAGGAGAAGTCAGAGGCGGCATCATCAGGTGAGACACACAGGAAGTTAGTCTGAAGAAAGACAACCAGTCCAGAGACAGACGTCTCCACTCAGCCTTGGTGTCACTGCATCACCGAATGTGACGATACTTTAGTTGATTAGTTTTAATTTAGCTTCACTCTACTTGTCAATCAATCAGTGCCCTTATATGCACACAAGTCTGTCGTGACTAATCCTGGTTTGAATCATATTCATGATCTGATGTGGAAAAGAAAAAACCTGGTTATTAACGTGTGATTCTAACATGATTGATCTCTGACACGGGGGTGTGTCGGGCTCTCTTGAACTCAGGTCCAATGACACATGACTGGGAATGGTTAAATATCTGACTGTTTTATAAGGATTTATTTACATTGTACAGTGAACAGTGGATTCTTGTCTGCATTAAACTGGTGAAGAGGTTCAGATGTTTGAGAGTTGAAAGTTCAACAACAGAAGGTGAAACCTGCATTGCAGCTTTCTGATGGTGCTTTTCTATGATATTTGTCTACTATATTTATTAGGTTTATATTTCTGTCCAAAACAGCTCTTACCAGGTTTTACAGAGAGCAGAAGCTCAGCTGTTTTACAACAGAAAACTGTTTTTAAAAAAATTATTTCTGATCTATTTCTGGCCAGCAGCAGTTCCGTCTAAAGCACCAGGAGTCAGTTACATCAAAACTTACTAACTTTAATTTTATCCTCACCAAATTCAAAATGTCACTGCTCACAAACTAGTTCTTGCATAGAGATGAGTTGTTACTAAATATTTACAGCCACTAACTGCAGGTGGCGCTGTTGTGCCTGCTACAAGAATAAAAACACGTGGCCACTGTGAGCGACTGGATGAGCTACCTGAAGACAGACATATTATCAGGTGATATGTGACAGACTCCACCCACTCCTCCTATGGATTCAGGGGTGATTCTATGAGGATTATTGATCGGAAGGTGATGCTGGTGAACACTTAAATGTTATGATGGATCTTTTGCTGATGCTGCAGTTCCATGTTTACTTTGTCAAATGCTATCTGATCTGATTGGACCTGAACCTGGTCCAGGTGATTCAGAATGCTGCAACTAACTGTGTGTTTTGTGTCCAGCTGTCAGGTACATAGAGAGCGACCCGGCAGACAGAGATCCTCGTACCCCCATCGTGACAGTGAAACAGGGATTTGAACTGCCGACATTCACCGGCTGGTTCCTGGGCTGGAACCACGAATACTGGGCCGCCGACCCACTGGAGCGAGCCACTGCAGACCTGTGACAGAGTGACATCACTTCCTGTTTAAACACCACCAAAGAGCATTGTTCTGATAAATAAAGCCTGTCTGTTACTGTCAGCCGATTTAATCGAGTAATAGTTTATTGGAGCATCTCTTTATAAATACTGATGTTGATAAATAACAATAACAGAAAGAGTTTCATAAATACAGAACAGAGACTGAAGCCACAGTGAACACAGCAGAGAGACAGTACAGTCTAGCAGAGTCCAGTATAGTCCAGTCTGTACACAACAGCAGAGTTTGTGTGTGTGAGTGGGTTCACAAACTATGCATCACAATTTAGTTTTTACGGTTTTACAATAAAATCTGATGTTTACATTAAAACCAGTAGAATTCTCTGAAACAACACAAACTAACGTCTAACTCTCTCACATCAGCCTCTGAACCAGATCAAGTGACTGTTTGGCACTATGAAGGCCCAGAGTGGCCAAACGCTCAACACAATCAGATAAAGGTTAGTTCTCCTTTAATGGAGCTACGCTAAAAGTTTTCCCCTGCTTCCAGTCTTTGTGCTAAGCTAGGCTAACCCTCTCTGTGTCCTTGACACACAGAGACGAAGCTGATCTGAGTGATCATAGCTGGGACAAAGGTGTTGGACTGTTCCTTTAAAACACAATCTAAACATAAAGGATTATGAATATATTCACACTAATGTCCATCAGATAAACTGCTGATGTGTCATCTCTGAATAAAGTTGAACTGTTTCATCTAAACAGGCCGCTAAACACCAGAGCCATGTACAGCCACAGCTGGTCCAGTAAGTCCAGTCAGACCAGAGTCATATATGGACAAAGTTGCAACAAAGCTGTATATATCTTAAGTTAGTCCAGTCAGACCAGAACCATATATGGCCAGAGTTGGTCCAATAGGACTGGAGTTGGTCCAGACCCATATAGTCCCAATGTTGTTCCAGTTGTTTTGATTAAAACAGAACCATAGAGAGCTGGAGTTGTTCAGTCTGACCAGTCACATACAGGTGGAGTTGTTCCCAGTGGTTTCGAGCTATAATAAAAACGTGCAGTTTGGTTGCTGGAAGGTTCTGGCTCTCTACAGTAAGTAGTAAAATGAAACAGGATATGATGTCAGACTTTGCGAGAAAAAGGAAACATGCAAAACAAAAATAGGAACTGAGGGGTACCCTAGGAACAGGTGGTCAGAGGCCAGATCCATCTCTGTAGGAGGTGACAGTTGATTAACAGGTCTGCGGTAGCTACGACAGCGTCAATTGACTGATTTAAAAAAGACGTGGTTAATGAGTTAGCGCCGCCTCCTGCTGCCTCTCACGCATCATGCAGATAAGCCCCTTCCCCTCCTTCTGTCAGAGCCAATCAGAGTTCAGCAGTTGCCGGAGTTACGGAACTCTCCGTTCTCGGTGATCTGGAGAGATGACGTGTTGCTAGGAGACAGGCCGTTCCTCTGTGATGTCACAGCGTACCGCTCCTTCAGCTGAGTCAGAGCCGCCATCAGACGACTGTTCGCTGCATCGAGACTCGCGATCCTCTTCTCCTGAGAGACAGACAGGAAGGATGTTTATTAAGTTAAGTTTATTAAGTGACCTTTCAATAAAAGACAGACCTTAAGACAGACAGACAGGTTGAAAGACAGGTCAACAGACAGGTCGACAGACAGCTACCTGTGCCTCTATGATCTTCTGTTTGGAGTCAACTACAGCCTGCATGTCAGAGTGATCCTTCTTCAACTCCTCCTCTACTGCCATCAACCTGCACAGGTCAGAGGTCACACTGTTAACTTTACATACACTAAACACAGACAAACTGGAGCACAGGCAGGTGTTCAGACCTGCTGATGATGCTGTTCATCTGAAGGTCTTTATCGTCTTGCAGCCTCCTCAGTCTGCTCTCTGTGTCCTCCAAACGAGCCTGAAAAACACACACACACACACACACACACACCTTGGTCCAACAGAGTCATGTAATTGTGAGCATCCACTGTCAGTCATTGTGCATCAGCTCAGGATCTGTACAGGTGAGTTTCAGGTATTTTTCCTGGTTTCTACACAAACAACATGACTGAATATTTACTGACTGATGCTCTGATGTCTTCTGTTATTTCAGTCTTTGTGAAAATTGTTGCTCCTCTGGTAACAACTCCTCTCTTCTATGTTTTGATCAGTTGGTAGATTTTATCCATTTATACACTTAAATATTCTTTCTTTATGAATGAGAACTTGTCAAAACAAACTGTATGGCAGATCAGAGGTCACAGCTGCTGGTGAAGCATGAAAGAATCAGCTGATGCAGGTGTGACTTCAGTCCTACTCTGGTAGATAGATGTTACACACCTGGTACTCCTGCAGCATGCGTTGGTTCTGCTGATCCTGGATCAGCAGTCGGGCTTCACACTCGTCCTGCCGCAACGCTGCAACTCGCAACTTCTCCTGCAGCAATGCAATCTCCTGCTGGTACTGCACACACACACACACACACACAGAGTCAGAGCCAGTAGAACCAGTAAAGGTCCCACAGAATCAGTTGAACAGAATCTGTTCATGAAGCCAGTCACTGTTTGAACCACACCCTTGACCTTGTATCTTGTACATTGACCTTGTATTGAAACCGAAGAGTCTGTCCACAGAATCCTCTTTTACCAGACCATTATCTAATATCTTTTGAATTCCGATTACTGGACTACTGACATTCCGCAAAAATTCCTACACTAGATGTCGATCTGATTGTCTACTGGTAGACTCAGTAAAACCAGTACAGATCCGGTTGGAGGATCTCACCTTCTCTATGAGGGCATCATCGTGGCGATCCTCCTCTGTCTCAGTGTAGGAGGAGGCAGAGTTCATGTTGAGCAGCCAGGCGGCCGTACGATCCAATGCACAGGGAGAGGGAGCCTGAACACACACATGAACCACACTTAGACTGGACTAAATGTTACACTGAGCAGGTCTGCCTTTTCTATGACAAAACCCATGTTCCTACCAACAGCAAGGAGGTCAAAGGTCAGACTGACAAGTTACCATGGTAACAGCCTGGTTACCTTGGCAGCGGGACGTTGTTTCTCAGGGCTGTCTCCTTTAGAGGACGACGACGTCTGTCTGAGCCTCGACTGGCCGCTGCTCGGCCAATCGGGACTCGATGACATCATGCTGCCGGAGGCGGGGCGAGGAGGGTAGGCGGGGCCTCCGCCACCACTGAGCATGCTGGGAGGCGTCCGACCTCGAGGAGGTCCTGGTGGAACAGAGGAGGGGGGAGGAGGCTGATCGATGCGTCTCTGAGGACCTGAGGAGTTCTGACGAGGGGGGGCGGAGCTACCTGAGGGGGACGGACACCAGCAGTGACAAAATCAGGTGAGTCTGTGCTGGACAAGAAACTCATCAGAACAAACACTGAGGTCAAAGGTCACATATTGAGCACATTAGGATAGAAGTCAAGAGCAAGTCCCAGAGAGCATCGCTGCAGGAAACATCCAATCAGAGAGCTTTACATGCTTCACCATGAGCCTCTGTAACTGTTGCTATCAACACAGCTAAAGAAATGAGGTTTATTCTTAGTCTGAGTCTCAGTGGATCAGATATAGTTAGATGTTCAGTGTAATTCAGTGTGTGTAATGCAGCCATGAAGCGTTCCACATGGATTAAAACATTGATTGAAACCACCTCTGGAGGCACTGGCCATCTTTGACTCTAGCCTATTGATCGAATCTAAACCTAAACTCAAATACAACTCACTGGAAAGCCAGTTCTGTTTGTTGTAGTGTATCGTGCTCCAGGTCCATACTCTGAATTTTTATTTGAATTGTCAGTTTGTTTTAATCAAGTTTAGTTCTTAAAACACATGAAGTAATTACTGTGGGTAATTTTAATATCCATGTCAACGTTGATAATAATTAGTGCTGCATGTATGTTGGTATTAGATTCAGTTGGCCTCTGTCAGTGTTCATGAAGCCACTCACTGTTTGAACCACACCCTCGACCTTGTTCTGGCTTATGAGTGTCTGTACACACAATCCTCTTTTATCGGACCATTATTTAATATCATTCATATCATAACATTCATGAAAAATTCTGACACTAGATGTCACTTTGATAGTGCTGTCGCTAAAATCAAGGAAGCGATTCCATCTTCATTTAATTCAAAGCCATGTCTCAATTTAACTGAGGACTCTTATGCTAACTTTAGTCTCTCCCAGTTGATAGTGCTGCAGGCTCAACGTGTGCCTCTTGACTCTGTTGCACCTTTAAAAAAGAAAATAATAAACAAAGGAGGTTAGTTCCATGGTTTAACTCCCCACAGATTGCAGCAAACATCGCAGAAACTTGAAAGGAAATGGCGTTCTACCAAACCGAAAGAATTTCGTTCAGAAGATAGTCTTAAAACATATAGGAAGAACCTTCACAATGACAGAGCAGCCTGCTACTCATCATTAATAGAGGAAAATAAGAACCCCAGGTTTCTTTTCAGCACTGTAGCCAGGCTGACGGAGAGCCATAGCTCTATTGAGCCATGTATTCCTATTGGCCTCAGTAGTAACGACTTCATGAAGTTCTTTAATGATAAGATTCTAAATATTAGAAACCAAATTCTCCCCCTCCTGCCATCTGATAACGATTTGTCCTCAAATATGGGATCCGTACAAACAGCTGTAAAGGCTGATGTATGTTTAGACTGCTTCTCTCCAATTGATCTTAACCGGCTGACTTCAATGATTTCTTCATCTAAACCATCAACCTGTCTGAAAGTAATGTAAATGACCTTATTGCATCAGACAGAGGACTTGTCACTGTATTCATCTTGTTAGATTTTAGTGCCGCATTCAACACCATTGATCATCACATGAAAATGGCGCCCCTCTAGCGGCTGCCTGTTACAGCAGCTCTCGCTCACCACTGAGATTTTTTTCCTCTTTATTCTGTCTTTTTAAATTATTTTTAATTATTTTTCATGGGCTTGAGTTACTGAATGCTCAGTTCAACATGTCCACCATAGTGACTGTGTTTGAGCTGGCATTTTTCATTCAGTTTTTACTATGTCTACATCCGTGTCTGGGGCCCCCGGGCCCAGCCGAGGCCCTATTGTTTACAGTCAGGATCAGCTGTTGGTGCTCCGCAACACAGTGGTGCTGCCGAACGAGAGGCCCGAGGTCCCCCAAGAGATAAAGAGGAGAAGATGGGGGAGCCATGCCAGAGCCCAGCTCCTTAACAGGAGGAGAAGATACCGACCGGTCCTCCCGTCCATCACCATGGGGAATGTAAGATCTCTCCCCAACAAGATGGACGAGTTGGTGGCGCTGACCTGACACCAGAGGGAGTACAATCACATCACACTGGACGTATTTAAACTGCTGCGGGCGGACAGGACGAAGGAGAGCAGTGAGAGGAAAGGAGGAGGACTGGCAGTGTTTGTGAATGATAGATCGTGTAACTCTGGGCACATCACTATTAAGGAGCAACTCTGCTGTAAGGACATTGAACTGTTAGTCGTTGGCATGAGGCCATACCACCTGCCTCGGGCATTCTCGCATGTTACTGTGATAGCTGCATATATTCCCCCCTCTGCTAACGTACAAACCTCTGGTACACAGGCAGCCAGCTGTGTCCCGCACAGTGAAGAGATGGTCGACGAGGCTGACGAGGCTCTGAAGGACTGTTTCAACACGATGGTGTGGGAGGAATCCAGAAGCCCTGGATTAATCCGGACATAAAGACTCTCCTTAAGGAGAAGAAGGGGGCCTTTAAGTCAGGAGACAAGGAGGAGCTGAAGGCTGTGCAGAGGGAGCTGAGAAGGAAGATCAGGGAGGGGAAGAACAGTTACAGGAGGAAGATGGAGGAACAGCTGCAGCAGAACAATGTCAGCGGAGTCTGGAGAGGCCTGAAAACCACCTCTGGCCACAAGGGGCCAGACTCCCAGGCTGCAGGGGACCAGAAGTGGGCAAATGAGCTCAACTTATTCTTCAACAGATTTGATCTGCCCTTCCCCTGGCCCAGTCCTCCCTGCTGCAACCCCCCTCATCGACACCTCAAGTGGACTGCTCCACCCCCACCTCCCCTCCTGCAACTCTCAGCTCACAGCCACCTCCCACTGCTCAGCTCATCAGTTAAACCCACCCTCCAACCTGACCCTCACAACATCCCAGGTGAGAAACCAGCTCCGGAGGACCAAGGCGAGGAAGGCGGCGGGTCCGGACGGCATCAGCTCCCAGCTCCTGATGTCCTGCGCAGACCAGCTGTGCGGGGTTGTGGAGCACATCTTCAAACTGAACCTGAAGTTGGGGAAGGTGCTACAGCTGTGGAAGACATCCTGCGTGATACCTGTCCCCAAGACTCCGCACCCCAAGGACCTCAGCAGCTACAGGCCGGTGGCATTAACATCCCACCTGATGAAGATCCTGGTCCCCTGGTGGGACCATTGATGGACCCATTTCAGTTTGCCTATCAACCTGGCATCAGGGTGGATGACGCTGTCATCTTCCTCCAGCACAGAGCTCTCTCTCACCTGGAGAAACCTGGGAGCACTGGAGAATCATGTTTTTTGATTTCTCCAGTGCGTTCAACACCATCCAGCCAGCACTTCTGGGGGACAAGCTGGAGAACACAGGGGTGGACCTGCACCTCACATCCTGTGTTCTGGACTACCTCACCAACCGTCCACAGTATGTGTGGATACAGGACTGTGTGTCCGACACGGTTGTCTGCAGTATGGGGGCCCCACAGGGAACGGTTCTGGCTGTTCCTTTTCACCCTCTACACTGCAGACTTTTCATACAACTCACCAACCTGTCACCTGCAGAAGTTCTCTGATGACTCTGCCATCGTTGGCCTCATCACAGATGGGGACGACAGGGAATACAGAGAACTGACACAGGACTTTATGGACTGGTGCCAGTGGAACCGCCTCCAGATCAACGTGGGGAAAACCAAGGAACTGGTGGTGGATTTCCGCAGGCGCACTCACTCCCCTCCGACACCAGTGAACATCCAGGGAATGGACATTGAGATGGTGACATCTTATAAGTACCTGGGTGTTCACCTCAACAACAGACTGGACTGGACTCATAACACTGCTGCACTTTACAGGAAAGGTCAGAGCAGACTCTATCTGCTCAGGAGACTGAGGTCACTCCTGAAGACCTTCTACGACTCTGTTGTGGCATCGGCCATTTTCTACGGAGTAACTTGTTGGGACAGCAGCATTTCGGCTGCGGACAGGAAGAGACTGGACAAACTGATGAAGAAGGCCAGCTCTGCACTGGGTCGCCCCCTGGACCCAGTGGAGGTGGTGGGAGAGAGGAGGATGATGCTGAGCTGTCATCCATGTTGGAGAATGACTCCCACCCCCTGCAGGACACGTTAACAGCTCTGGAGAGCTCCTTCAGCGATGGACTGCTTCACCTGAAGTGTGTGAAGGAGCGACATCACAGGTCTTTTCTTCCTGCAGCTGTCAGACTGTACAACCAGCTCTGCTCCCTATAGACTATACATTATGTCTTTACATCTGTGCGATACTTCAAAATATAATTTTTTTTTAATGTCAGCTCTATTCACTGCGCAATACTTCATTTTATCCAATGTGCAATATTTGAATTTAGTATTTCAGATTTCACTTTATTCTATTCAAGGTGCAATATTTTGTATTTTAGTATTTAATATTTCACATCTCATATTTAATCCAATCATGCAAGCCTTGTGTGAATTTCTAATGTAAATTTGTTAATATCGTCTTTTTAGCCTGTTTAAACTGCTTCTGTCCCCTTTGCTGCTGTAATTTGTGAATTTCCCCACTGTGGGACGAATAAAGGTTTAGCTTGTCTTATCTTATCCTGTCACAGAGAGTGGAATATTTGATTGGTTTTAAAGGAACCGTACTAAGCTGGTCTAGGTCCTATTTATCAGGTCAATCTCAGTTGAATACTGAGATACAATGAATACTCTGTGCACACTAAAGTTAATCATGGTGTTCCACAAGGTTCTGTGCTTGGACCAATTCTATTCACCTTACAAATCCTTCCTTTAGAGAACATTATCAGGAAAGACTGCATTTACTCTCATTTTTATGCAGATGATACCCACTTATATTTGTCGATTAAGCCAGATGAAACCAACCAGTTGACAAAACTTTAGGCCTTAATGAATTAAAAACCTGGATGACCAGGAATTTTTGGCTGTTACACTCAGACAAAACTGAAGTTATTGTACTTGGTCCCAAACACCTCTGACACACATTATCTAAAGAGATTGTTACTCTCGATGGTGTTGTAATATTTTTTTTGTACCTGTGAGAGTCTCAGTGAGAGACAGAGCTCGTCTGGAGTATTCCTCTCCACTGCTGCTGCTCGACATGGCCGACATCCTCTCCCCTCTCTCTCCTCCTCCCAGCCCCACTGACATCTGGGTAAGAAATGCCGGTTTGGTTGCCATGGTGTTACGGTCGTCTGCATTTCCCTGCGACCCCACTGAGCCGTCTGAAGGCGTGGCGTCCGTCTGCTGCCGTGGCGACGTGGTTGTCATGTGATACACAGGGTTCTGGAAGGAGAGGGGGAGGAGCCCCGTCCTGCGCTGCCATTGGCTGTCATCAAGGCCATCACTAGGGGAGGAGTCCTGCAGATCAACCAGGGACAGACTACGGCTCTCATTGGTCAGTTCTGGCCCCTCCCTCCGGCCCCCATTGGTCATTTCATACCCCACCTCATTTTCAGTGGGCTCTGAGTAGGATGAGCTTGGAGCCGGAGAGCCCTGCAGGCCTGTAGGAAGTGACATCAGCAGAACAGGCAAGGTCAGAGGCAAAGGTGACAGACTGAGGTCAGGAGTTACGTGTTGGATAAAGTTCAAGGATCACCTGATGCAGGTTGCAGACTGGATCCCTTTGTGACAAAGAACAAATCTTTGTTCTCTGGAGTTGGAGAGGGAAGTCTGGTGAAATCTACCAAACTACACACAGACACATACACAAACACACACACGCAAATTAGCAGAACCAGAGTATGTTAAGTTTTAAAAAAGACATTTGAAATGGAAAAAAAATTCAATAAAGTCTTCTGGATTACAAATGATTTACTTAAATAATTGTGGATCGGTAACTTTGTACTGAGTAATTGTGATTTCTTACAAATTCATATAATATTCTGTTCATCAAGAGTAATTTTAGTTTTAAATGAGTTACAGTTCAATGATAAAAATCAAAACATCATCCCTTACACTAAACAAGCACCTACAGAACAACTATTGTCAACATCAGAGTGGCTAACAAGCTTCCATGGAGCAACACACTGGCAATTCATTATCAAGAAGTGAGTGAGTGATAACTAGGACATGTACACTCTAAAAAACATTGATCCTTTTCTTGAACACTTGCTACTACATAGTAAACCTCAAGCAACCACCTCAACCACAAAGTAAATCCTTTAATCAACTTTTAACACTCAGCAACAATGCTGAACTGTTTGCAGCCACCTTCAAAAGACTTAGCAACCACATACCATCATGGTGACGGTTAGCATTAGGGTTAGTGGCTAATTACCAATACATAGTAAAGACATAGGTCAACATGTAGCAACCATCCAGCAAACGTAAAAAAACCCCAAGCCTGCAACCCCACAAGCCTTTCCTGTTGAACTGAACTGGAAGCTAATGCTAACAGGACACATGATGCTAACCCTCCGTCCAGTCCGGCGCCGCCCTGCAGGCCGATTGAAGGATTACAAGTTGCCAGAGGAGGAGAGAGGGGTGGAGACAGAGGGGGTGGGGATAGAGGGGGCGGAGACATAACACGCTGAGGCTCCGGTGATGAAACAGACACGCCCCCAGGGTTAGACACGCCCCCTGGGTTAGCCAGCGCCACCGACACATCTCTGAGGATCCGAGGAAGAGGACCGAGCTTCGACAGACAAGACTGGAGAGCGACAGACAGGTAAAGAGAGACAGAGAGAGACAATCAATTGACCTGCTGATGATACTGTTTCACTAGTTATTCATTTACAGCAAAAGTTTGACACTTTTCTCTTTCTACTCTTCTCTCTTTCCTAATGCCAATTGGGGTGTTGATAGGGCAGGATGAATTTGAAAATAAATATTATATATATATATATATACATACATATATACACACACATATATATATTAGTGCTGTCAAACGATTAAAATTTTTAATCAGATTAATCATGATGATGGATTAATCGGCGTTAACGCATCAATTTTGACAGCCCTAATATATATATATATATAATAAAAAAAATAATTGATGCAGAAACGAAATCTGAGAAATGATCTGTTCATTTATTCATTGTCCTTCATTTTGTAGATCATCCAATCACGGAGCTCTGCAGGGAAATGAACTAATTTACAGGATGTAAATTAAAGTTTTGACACAAACCATCAAGAGTCTCTTAGAATTGTGTTCAGTCCAAAGCTTTACATAAGATTTTGAAATCTGCTGTCTCACTGCTGGAGTTTAGGATGCCAAAGACAACAGTGAGGAGAACACTGGGAAATAAAGACCATCATAAGCGTGACAAGGTACAGACATCCTGGGTCACCTGGTGAGGTGTGTTACCTGGTCGAGCTCGGTCAGCAGGGTGTGCAGGCTGGACAGCTCTCGGCCAAGGTCGATGTATCCATCAAAGCCGGCAGTGTGGTTCAGTCCGTCTGGGTTTGAGATCTCCTGCAGGAAACGCTGCATGCTGCTCCACTGCCGCTCCACAAAATCATTCATAAACAGCATGTACTCCTCTTTAGTCCCAAACCTGAAAACACAGGTAACAGGTAATATGTTCAGGTAACACGAGCAGGCACACATACAGGTATAAATACAGACACAGATATACAGGTCAACAAACAACACAGGTGCATCTACAGGTATAAGGTTCAGGTACATCTACAGGTCAAATGCTTTACAGAAATCACAATAAATGCCCTCCTGCTCCTTCACAGTAAAAGTCCAGACTTACTTGCTAAAGTTGGCGAGGGTCTGGATGACTTTGGCGATGAGGGTTAATGTTCTCGCTGAGCGTTCATCTGGGTATTCCTGCATCAGGTCAAACAGCGATGGTGACATCACAGCTGGACACAGGAAGCGCAGGAAGAGCGAGGCACTGATGAGACGCTCGCTGATGTCTGGTCGACCCCGGTTACTGCACTCCTGTCGCCATGACGCAAACACCTCCTTCAGCTCCCGAGGGAAGACCCTAGGGAGGGGGTGGACATATCATATATGTAAATATACTGACAAAATGTGTGTTGTACAGTGTGTCTTGTGTATATATTTGCGTACAACCCTAATTCCAAAGACGTTGGGTCTCTGTGTGAAACATAAATGAAAACAGATGCAATCATTCACAAACAAACCCTGGGTCAATCCCTGAGTCCATGTATTAATCTCCTTCATACAGTCATGTGTTTGACAAAGTGTTGAACCTCTCTCCATCCTCTCTGTGAACGACTGAGTCTTTCCAGGATGAACCTTTCACACCCAATCATGATCCTATCACCTGTTACCAATGAACCTGTTTACCTGTGGACTGATCCAAACAGGTGTCTTTGGATCAGTCCACAACTTTCAGTCTTTTGTTGCTCCTGTCTCAACTTGTTTGAAACATGTTGCTGCATCAAATTCAGTAGAAGCAGATATTTACAAAAATCAATGAAGCTGATGAGGTCAAACATTAAATATATTGTCTTTGTCCTGTTTTCAGTTGGGTTTATTTAAAAAAAGATTAGACCATGATCACATTCTGTCTTCTTTACGTTTAAGAGAGTCCAAACTTGTACCTGTATGAGTCGAGGATCTTGCAGAAGGCGAGTTCACAGCACATCCTCAGGTTGGCCTGATGCTCTGCGAGGTCAGAGGACGCACAGCGAGACGGGTCGACCTCACAATTCTCATCTGACTCATACAGAGCTTTAATGAACTCACCTGAACACACACACACACACACATATGCAGGTGTTAATAATATTTCCTTTAGAGCTTCCTTTTGAAAAAAATAACACCTAACATGAAAGTTATGGACCCTAATCTATCCCAATATATAGTGTTATATATTGTGTGTAGTGTTGTGTGCACCAAGGGCATCCTGCAGGTACTTCTGTCCAATCAGCTTCAGGTACTCCTCTATACTCTTTGTCGCCAGTGTGTTCTCTCTGAAGATCAGCTGGTCGTTGTCACGGCAACGGTCCACCTCGGACATCATTAGGTCTGTCAGGAAGTCCTACAGAGAGGGGTCAAAGGTCATTCCCATTCAGTCCAATAATATTTATCTAAACCGATGAATGTACAGAGGTCATGCGATCAGACACAAAACTCTCTTTCACTTCAACGACCCTAACAAGAGTTAAGAAGGGTTTAGACTGATATACTTTAAAGCCACAATGTGTGGAGACAGAACTTTTCCCATTTTGACACCCCCAGTGGTGATTTCAAAAAAGGACACTGTGGCTGTAAGACGACAATATGATAACTGTATGATTCACATCGGCATTACACTAACAAAATACTGTCACGATAGACTGTTACACTCATTGAAACCCCTTCAAGTTATTGTTCTCCAGTTTGTTAAAATTTGTAATTTTGGGGGCATTTTATGACTTCAGTCATGAATTCAAGAATTCTAGGTTTTGTCTTTTATTTTAAAGGTGGTGAGGGTCAGGTGTAGTGGGTGGAGTCATGGTAACAGGAGAAGTTACCTTGGCCTTGCCAGTGCTGTGCAGGATGTGGACGAGCGCAGCAGCGAGCTCTTCTTTCGCTCTCAGACTGATGGAGGCTTCCAGAGTGTTACAGAGCAGCAGGTAGTTGGAGCTGATGTACTCTGCGAACTCTTTGTACTGCTCCATCGGCAGGATGATGATACTCTGATAACGCGCTTTGATTCGTACCGTTGGCACAGAAGACTTACCTGAAACATGACATAACATGTAAACCTTACCTGAAAATCTTTGCAGAGGAACATCTCAACATCATCCAACCTCAATTGTGAGCTGATGTAAAAGTTGTTTGGAGTTCAGAGTTTTACTGCATATGGAAAATTCAGCAAACCAGGAACAAACTCCTGATTAACTGATGCTTTTGTTTTCAAGGGTGTAATTTCAAATGTCTCCTTTACTTTTATTGTTTCAGGTTGATTAACTCACTAAAGTCTTTTGACTCCACTGAGTTGCGAAATTAACTACAAATACAGATTAAATGGGACACAGCATCAGTCTACCTACCCCTGCTGGTGCTGGGCGTGCTAACTGAGTACCACTTCTCCACCAGCTGTCTGCCAGTCACCGTGGCGACAGGGATGTTGACCAACCCGACATAGCTGCTCTTGTCCTTTTTCCTCTTCCTGTCAGTGTCTTTGTAGAGATGAAGAGTGACTGCGCTTATAGATGGCAGACTGCTGAAATCAAAACGTTCTCCCCAAAATATGTTGTCAGTCTTCAGTTTACACGACGTCCGAGCATAAAGACTGTCATCCAGACACAGTTCACAGAAGTACCTGAAGTACAAATACCACTGTTACTACACACTGTCATCCAGACACAGTTCACAGAAGTACCTGAAGTACAAATACCACTGTTACGTCTTACAGTACAGACTGTAGATGTGGTGCCCCCTACCTTTTCTTTGCAGGCAGGTCTTTAGCTTCGATCACCCACACCGTCAGCACGTTCTCCAGCCTCCTGCTGTTGTCTTTGTTGGGGTGAACGGCTCTTCTCAGGTTCTCCATCCATTTGTCTCTTTCTGCTGCTGAACGACATGAGAAACACTTTGTTCCTGTCGAGGTTGTTACCTACAAGACACAGGGTTAGAGGTCATCACCAAGCAAACACCAGAGGGCTTACGTGCAATGCAGAGTGTTTGTTGTGTGTGGCACCTCAAAGCAGTAGTCCTGTCCCAGTAGGGAGGAGTGAACTGGTTTTATGATCACTGATTGGTCCATCCTGAGCTCCAGAGATGACACACAGCCAGCACTTAGCAATGACTCCTGGCTACCACAATGCAGCCGCCGCATCACACACCTAAAAGAGCAAGTAAGAGCACCAATAACTCAGGAGTGTTTACACCAATAACCCAGGTCTCATGCAGTTCTCATGCCCATGATGTCAGCCGGCCTGCAATGATCTCAAACAGTAGCTCCTGATCAGCTCCTGAACTGGCTGAGGAAGGAACTGGTACTTCCTGATGTTTCACAACAGACTTCTTTCAGCTAGTCTGTATAAACCAAGAATACTCAAAACAGCAAGTGTCTGGTCTCTGCCCAGAGTGACAAATCCGAAGTGACGAACAGTCCAACATTTGTCTGTGTGTTCAGTACAGCGAAAGGTCCATGCAGAGCTGGATTAATCTGTCTGGGGTCCTCAGGCCAAAATGTCCATGTTGGGGTCAATTGGCTGGGGTCAAAGTTCGTCTTGGTTCTACTTGGTTGAACTTCCTGTTTTGATGGGATGAAATTGGAGCTGAGTTGTTGTTGCTGTGTTGAACGTGTCTGGAGTGAACTCTCCGCAGTAACAAGTTGGTGCGGGTTATGATACCTGCGTGTGTACGTATGTATGTTCTGCTGTAAAGCATTGTGTGTATATTAAAGATGAACTGCGGTGATTGTCCACCTCAGTTTGTGTTTACATATATTGTGGAGTTTCTACTACATATGTTTTAAAGAGACTTTAGTGTCTCAAGAGGGCGCTGTGTGATGTCTGATAAATGTCCTCAAGTAACGAGTTAGTGCCAGTTGGCACTGTTGACTTCCAGTTTGAAACTGAAACCAATCGGTTGGTGTGGAGTTAGAAAGGAGTGAGCTTACGTTAGCTGCTACAGTCTTATAGGAGTGAAGTGATAAATCTGTGGACGACCAATTAAAGGCTGTTGAATTAAGTAACAGTGTGGAAATTCTCATCTGGTTTGCAGAGAACCACTTTTCAGTTATTCTTCATTTACCAAAATTTTATTGAGAGGTTTCGCACTTCTTCTTTCAGAATTCTGGCTTTTGACAAAACTTCTAAAGGACAAAGTAACTACAGCAGAACTGTAAATGTCTTGAATGATATAGCTGTAGGTGTAAAGTATATCTATTTTAACAAATAGTGTACACAGTAGTATGAACATGGACTATTCAATATATTTGACCTCCACATCCATGCTCACCTGACTTTTGTCATTAGTAAATGTTTTTTCAGAAATCACAAATCAGCCTTTTCACGACACTCACATGCAGTTAGGAAATAAATCAAAAAAAGAAAAAAAAATTAAAACTTGTTCTCAACGTTTGTGGTGTTGTTGTTGAGTTACTTGAATTGACTGGCTGAACACGACATGGTTCTGCTCACTTTGGGAAGTACCAAACAAGGCAAAGGATTCTGAGCCGTCTTTGGCCTATATTCTGTCTCCATTCAAAGTCTGCTGAATTAGCTGTTAGCGGCTCCTATTAGCACCAGTTTGCAGTGTATCATGGTTGTACAGACGTCTCTCACTGGATCACTGTGATACTGAAGAAGTGGATTTATGGATGTTTATTCTAGATGGACCTCCGAGATCATGCTATTGATGATATACACAACTGGTGAGAAGCCAAACTACAATAACTGACTTTGTCTCATGTCCCTGTTTTCCTGCCAGTATATATCAATCTTATGCTAATGCTACCAGCAGCTCTGCGTGAGAGGCAAAAAAGGCTGCTACAGTTAGCCAGAGTTCTGCTATTTGTACATGATGCTGCTGCAGCTACTAACACAATCCAGAGGGGGGCGTCAACATACGTAACAGACCTCAGAGTCTATGACATCACAGGTAGGGAGGGCCCAGAACATTCAAACTGAACTTTCACACACAAACTGATGTTGGGCAGAAAAAGCAGCTTTCACACACGTTTGTAAAAATCATATGTCCAGAATCTGTGAAATTATGTGAAGGATTTCCTCCTTATCTGTCAGAACAGATTTAAAATCATCAGAGTGACCTGTCAAATGAAGAAGCTGTTTACACATGGGGGGTCAGCAGTGACCTCTGACCTCCGAAAACACTCACACACATACACGCACACGTCTAAACCATCCTGACATAAACAGGATGATCTGTCGTTCCTCCGTTAGCTTGTTAGCTTTCATCATTATCTTAACGAGCAGCTCAACCTCAGTGGCTTACAACGCTAATTATTCTGGTTGCATGTGTGTGTGTGTATGTGTGTGTGTGCGCGTGCATGTGTGTATGTCTGCTGTAGCTTAATCTTGTTTAACTAAACATGTTGACTAACAGCATGTGACTAGCCTAGCCACATGCTAACATACCAGGCTAGCTGTGTGCAGACTGGAGACAGGCTAAAACACACACACACACACACACACACACAGATACAGAAATGCAGTATGCATGGTCATGCAAATCAGATAGAAGACGCCACTGCACACACACACATACACACACACACACACACACACACACACACAAACACAAACACAAACACACACTGCAGCACATTTATCTTTTCAGACTCACAGAGGACAAAGGCTGTTAATGCGTGCAGAGGATCAGTGCAGAGGATCAGTCCTGATACTCACCGAGCATCCTGTGTGAATGCTGAGGAGGAGGAGGAGGAAGAGGAGGGGCAGGAGCAGGAGGAGGAGGTGAGGGGTGTTAGGGATCCATGTTCTCCTTCAGCAGCGAGCAGGAGCAGGAGGAGGAGGAGGAGAGAAGAAGAAAGATGGAGAACCTGATGGAGATCCTGACGCTGTTTGGTCGAAAGGCTGAAGAACCGTCTGTCTGTCTGTCTGTCTGTCTGTGCATTAGCTTGCTGCTACTGATGCTACACGGCTCACTGTCTCTCTCTCTCTATGTGACTCGACTGCCCTCTCTGTCAGCAGTAGCCCCTCCCTGCCGTGAGGCTGCCCTACTTCCTCTCGTCCCCCCTTCTCCTCCCCTTTCCTCCTCCTCCCCCCTTCTCTCCCCTCTCCTCCTCCCGTCAGTGTTATTATTTCTCTCCATCTTTCTTTAACCCACCCCCCTGATATTGTTGTTACTGATTTCACTGAGACGTTAACCTGTTAAATAAAGGAACATCCTGCTCACCTGCTAACAGTTCATCATGTTTCCCACGTTTACACTCACAATCCAATAAACCAATCACAAACTTCCAAATTAACAGCACTTCATGAATCCAGCCTCTGGGGAAAGTATAGCTATGACTCAGTGATGTTGATGTCTGATGGTAAGAGAACTGCAGATTAATCTTTCGGCATCTGAACGAGCTGTAAGTTCTGCGTTGTTGTGGTGGAGTGTTTGTCACCTCTGGAGAATTCTTCCCCCCCAGTCGGGTTTCCTCCAAGAGTCGCCATCCTCAGTGGAGCTAACATGGACTCTGCAGACCTGACTGAATGACAGTACTCTGAACTTGTCTGCACAGACTGTGAATCTGCATCACATCAAACTGACCAACTTGTTTACCAGACCTCCTTCATCTCCCCCACCTCCTCCTGGAGGATCCCAAGGCCTGATGGGATACAGCTCCAGAACTTTCTGGGTCTGCCGTGGATCTCTTCTTCCGTCTCCTCATCAGATCCTGAACCACCTCAGCTGACTCCATTCAACATGAAGGAGCAGTGGCTCTCCTCTGAACTCGTCACTTGGTCTCTAAAATTAAGTCCAGACACTCTGCTGTCAAAACTGATTTCGGCAGTTTCAGTCGATCATTTCATTCTTTCAGTCACTACCCAGAGACCACCACAGCGGCTGAGGACTCCACCAGAGATCCACTGGTGAATCCAGAGCTTCACCTTCAGGATCTGCTTCCTCTGAACCACCACAGTCTGACACAGAATCCACATCACTACTGACTCTGCACCAGATCTGATCAATCGGATGTGATTTCGGGGACAAACACCCAGAGTTTTCCCTCTGTGACACACAGTCTCATGAGGACTCCGCTGGGGGCTCGTCAGTAACGTCAGTAGTTTCAGAACTGGAGCTGTGTATTGGCACTGGCACATCCCACACAAGTTCTGCCTCCTTCCCCACCAGAGAGGTGACAATCCTCATCCTCTCCTCCTCTCAAGAGAGGGATCAACACTTCAAGGACTTCACTTACAACTGCTGCTCACCTGACAGCACACCAGACCGCTACACCTACACCAGAAAATGACCACTGAGGAGGTTTCATCATATTTAATGAGGGAGTGGTGGGACTATCAGATACAACACAGTGGAATTCTGGGTAACTGATTATCAACAGTGTATCTATGAGTTACCTGGTGTCAGTGGTGTTGATCAGGTCAGACTTCATGCTGCTCGGACGAGACAGTTTAGGCTGAGATCGAGTACGACGAAGAGACTGTTTCAACCTCCGGGAGAGAAACCCCTGAAGACGAGGAGGAGGAGGAGGAGGAGGAGGAGAGGGTGATTGGCAGATTAATTTCTGAGTGTCTGAAATCATTAATATTGATATTGATACTGTTGCTAATGTTGTAAAATTCATGCTGAAAACTGATTGACTGATGACTGACGTAATTTAATGATACATTTTAGGACAAGAACTGATGATTGTTGTTATTTATATATTACTGTTGTATATTGATTAATTATATAGGACAAAATGTAAAACACAATAATATGATACCATCTGAAAAGAGCAGAGCCGAAAGAGAAAGACCTAAATTTCACTTTCATCAGTTGCGTCACTTCTGGTTGGAAATTAAAATATTTATAAAACAAATGTAGTTTGAGAGTTAGACACTTCTTACTGATTTATAAACTAACGTAAACAAACTGAGTTCTATTGTTTTTGATCCACTGCAGGTGGTTCAACAGTCAGCAACAACCCAATCATCATCACTCATAATCTGGGTCCCAAACGCAGACTGACACTGACTCTCAGCAGTTCAACACTGGAAAAACTAAATATACTCAAAACATCAGTTTTCATATAGAAAAACTTCCCACAACACAGTGAACAAAGAAAAACCTTTTACTGTGTCATTGTGAAGTTTAAATGGCAGCAGTTTTGCGAAGTCACAGTTTTACTGACTTCTGTTGCTGCATGTTTTTCATCATCTCTTGTTAGCATCAAATATCAGTATATCAAAATAGGATCTGATCTCCCCTAAAACTGTCAAATCGTTTACAAAAAAAGAGCAAACATCAGGGACAAGTCAGAATACTTTACACCACAGATTTCCTACCTTCCTATCCTACCTATTTATCTTGCAACCCCTTAGGGGTTCAGGTTGGGAACTGCAGCTCAGAAACATATTGCTGTGTTCATCAACAGGAGATGGACATTTTTTTCTTTGGAATATTGCAGACCACATCAGGCCAGTGAATCATATGTAGAGTGTATCTCACTGTGTCACCTGTAGGTGGAGTCGGTCAGCTGATCTACAGCTGACAATGGCTCAGCTCCTGTTACCATGGAAACAGCAGGCTGATCTCAGCTGGCGGGAGAGGTGTGTGTGTGTGTGTGTGTGTGTGTGTGTGTGTGTGTGTGTGTGTGTGTGTGTGTGTGTGTGTGTGTGTGTGTGTGTGTGTGTGTGTGTGTGTGTTCACCGTCACTCTGGTGGTGGGCGTGTCCATGGAGCTACTGGGCATGCTCTGACGACGGACTCCTCTCTCTGGAACATCTGGAACAGACGAAGTGCATCATGGGAGTGTAGTTGTAGTTCAGCAGCTGTTGCTGTGGGAACTGGTAGTGACATGGTTGGCATGGTGACCAGCAGCAGTGAGCATGTGTGTCCGTTTAAGTGTCATCAAGTAATCAAATGGGATGATCACAACAAGTATCAATAAATATCATCTAGTTTGTCTGAGCGGAACAGCAGCTCATGACAGGAAGCAAATTCACAAGACAAAAATAAAAATATTCATTCATTTTTCAGTTGGGCTTCAGTTTTATCAGTAACACATTGTGTGCATCAAATGTTGTTTATGATTTAATTATAATTATTTCTTCTTGCGTTCCACAACACACCTGAGGACTCAGCTGCTGCTACAACACACGTGAGGCAGCAGAAAGCAGCAGATCAACATTAACTGAACCTCGTCTGACTGCAAACGTTTCAACACACTCGTCCTCCGAAGCCAACAGCTTGACTGATGGACACGATACTATACTACTGCACTGCTCCAGCTATTGAGAGGTTGCTTCATCATTCAGCTTGTTGAGGCTGCAGCCTCTGACTCTGCTTGTTGTTCATGACTGAATCACATCATTAACAATTTAAACTAAACAAACTCAGCTGATCTGCAGTCAGTTATTAAATACTAAATACATGTACATGTTTTACAGCTTATAAACTGACTTCTATCTGACTGGAACATCTGTCAGTTCACACACACACACACACACACAGAGAGTTTATAAGCTGTACATACAACATGATTTCTGATGTCTGAATCAGACTGAGACTCACTTTCAGCCTGAAAGTTAAACTGTGGAGTTGCTCACTGATGTACAAAACTTACCATTTACTACTACTATTTATAACTTACTATTTACTTACTAAAAACTAATATTTTTATTAGAGAGGAGGCTCAACATGGGCTCCAGGATACTCTGCAACATCTACAGGTGCACCCTCAAGAGTATCCTGACTGGCTGGAAATCAGAATTATTGCCAAAAGGCCCTTTTGGATGTTTAGGCGCTAGTCCACAGGGTTCTATAGACAGATAACAGTCCAAGGGTATTTGTAAATCCAAGCTGCGATGATTCTGAATGATTTGAGCCACTGGGCATGTGTAAATTTGTAGCCCACCTTCACCCCAGCAGACCTCACTTTGTCGTCAAGTTCAGGGAAGATATCAGCTTATATATCTTTCTCACCGGCCACAGTGACCCTGTCGGGCCTGGAGACTCGGAAGTTTTGCCAAAAATAATCGGTGAGGAGTTGACTACGACAACAGTGTCTTCTGCCTTGAAGTTCTGATTCAGGATACACCAGTTGTGGGTGGGATGCATCTGACTGTCCAGATCCAAGGCGTTTTGGGTAATAGGATCAGGGTCAGCAATGTCAGATGATGTCAGCATGAATGTCCATCATTGTTTCTCACTTTGCCATATTTTGATGGAGCAGGGCTCAACGCAGTCCACATCCGTGAAGAAAAAGGCCGGCTTATGGAGCCGTGACCTTGTGAGAGGCAGGTCAGCTATCACTGACACTCGGATCTGCATCAAATGTCAGACGAGGCTCTTTCAGGGCCAGGGTGATGTAGCTGTTCATCATGGTCTTTAATAACCAGCTGTGTGACTGGGTCTTTGGCATTTAACACAACTGGATGAATGGATCCAGTTGGCTGCTGTGACACAGGCCAGTACCTACTGGGATGAGCTCATCCTGTCCATCAAATTCTGGGGCCAGAGTGACGAGGCCGCTTCTCTTAAGAGGTGGCTTCCCCGACTTCAGCTGGACAAGGTCTGTGGAGAAGCTGTCAAGCTGCACTTGTTGAAGGAGGGAGGTTTGAGCCTTATGATAATCCTCACCTTCGTATTCATCTAGCAGTTTTAAGATTACTCAAGGTTGTGAACTGAGTGGCACCTGGTATGAGAGGTGCAGATAGTTCAGAGGTGAGTCTCAGAGGGCTGTCTTTCTCACATCCTTCCATTGAACTGAAGTTGTTTGAAGCTAGAGGGCCAAGAAACAAGCATCCAACTGTCCCTGCTTAGACTCCAATCATTGCTGCTTGTGAATACATTTGTTATTGAAGTTTAAGACCAATGTGCTGCTGGTTCGAAGAAGTTTGCAATTCCCTTTATCTATATTTTTATACATTTGTTTGTACAAGTTTGTTTTCACAGTTGTGTATATTTTCCTTCAATTTCCTGTGGATGTGATCAAGATGATGGCATGGACCAATCAACACTGCACATCGTGTTTACTGAACTGAGATAAGAATTCATGAACATTAGAGAAAGAACATCAGCAAGATATCAGAAACATCAGATAGAACAGGAACAGATTTATTTCCAACTTTTCTCCTCCCATCAGTGGAGTCATTGGACTTTTTGGTCAAAGGTGCCCTCCAGTGTGTTCATGCAGTTAAAGGTCAGTGGAGAGGGAAACATGCTGGTGCGCTTGTGCATCTCTGTCAACGCAGACTTTGCACACCATTACTGGGAGTATTTCTCTCCAATGTCTGTTCATTGTGCTACAAACTGGATGAACTTCAGCTCCTGGTGGGGAAAAACAGATTTTTTCTTAATCTTCTGTTTAATGCTTCATGTAGATGTGGCTGTGTGGATCAGCTGGTGGCCGGCAGGCTTCAACTCTCCAGAGCAGATTGCGACAAAGAGCTTTGGAACAGTGTCTGGAGTCGTGATGTGACAGTGATCCTGCAGCACTGTTCTCCTGACCTGGAATCAGTTTCCATCAGCTGTAAACCTTTCTACTCCCCCGTGAGTTAGTTTCATTCATTCTGATCGGTGTTTACGTCCGACCACAGGAGGCAGGAGACACAGCACATGCTCACTGACCAGACACTGTGTGTGGAGACACAGGACAAACCTGGACTCTTAGTTATTGTCCTCGGTGACTTTAACAAAGTCACCTCTGCCATGAACTCCCCAAATACACAGTTTATTAAATGGAGAGGAAAATATTCTGGATCACGGTTACACTACAGTCAACAGTGTCCATCGCACCGTCCCCTGTTGCACTGGGTCACTCTGGGACCCTCAGCTGGGTCAGGAGGCGATGTTAACCTGCAGCATCTTCAACACCACCACTGTCTCCTGGTCCTGTTGCCATGGTAATGGACCCCAGATATCAGATTATGAGATTATTATTGTGACATCAAGATTAAGCGGAGCAGCTAATCCTGCTGCAGTCAGCAAACATACAAACACACACACACACACAGACTCAACTCCAGTGAAAATATATTTTTCTTACCATTCAAGTCCTCAAACTCTGCATCAAAGCCCACGTCCATTATCTGTCTGTCTGTACCTGTCTGTCTGTACCTGTCTGTTTCTCTTCTTCTTCTGCAGCCTTCTAAACCCCTCACATCCTCCTTACCTTTGTGGGCGGGACGAGGAGGTGCTGAAGTCACATGGAGAGTGTATCTTAGCAACCAGACAGTACAGGTCTCCGCCCTCTCTGCCAGAAGCAGAGGATGAACCTGAAGAAGAAGAAGTTCGTCTGTTGTTTATCATTTACAGTTTGTTTCAATTTTGTTTGTTTGTTTGTTTTGAAGCTGCTTGGTTTTTACATACAGGTTGAAAAGATTAATGTGGAGTTTGTTTCAGATGATGTTTTGGTTTTTACCTCCAGGTTGTTCAGCATCACTAACTGAGAATCAGACAGGATGCAGAACATTTTACTCCAGACGTCAGGCTCCGCCTTTTGACCACATGACATCCAATGGATGGAGGCGCTCTTCAACTCTGTGACATCATCACAACCTCAGTGTATTCCAGATGGTAGCAGCAGTAGTAGTACCAGTAGTACCTCATCTTTTCTTAAAAACAAACTATAAAATTAATAGACACTGAAAACAAAACAGTCAAACAAAGAATGATTTTAAAATTCAAATCCAGATTGCAGTGAACACAGAAATTGGTTAATTATCATTAATGATCATATTAGTAAAGCCAGACGTCTGTGCTGTGGTTCACAACACATCCACCAGTTCACTGGAGCAAAATCTGATTTCAGACCAGGAGAAGATTCTGAATTAAAACTAAAAACAAACCTGCTGGAATCAAACCTGCCACTTCAGTTACATGTAGTACAACCTGGACTTAAAGGCTCATATACCAACACAGTTTTCAGTCACAACATGTAGTTCTTTCTCACAAGGGTCCAACATAACTGATGGCCCGAAGGCCAGCAACAGTTAATGCAGAGCATGTTGATTGGCCAGTCACTGGTGTGTCTGCTTATAAAAAGACAGACACTCTTCTAAAGATTAACATGGTGAACGTGGGATCCCAATATATCACTGATGTGGCATGTTGGAGGTAAATCTAAATTCAGAACTACTGTAAATCTGCTCATATATTATAGTGCTTAGACCCAAAACATGAGCGTTACTGAAGGTGTTAGCAGCCTAATATGAGATGCCTTGTTGCGGTAACATTATCTGTGGCTCGCTCACCATGAAGCCAACTGCGTTGAGCTAAACAGCCACTGTAACTTCTGAGTTGAAGAGTTGAGGCTGGTTAAAGTTGTTTAGCTTATAGTTTCACTCATCTGATCTCCTCATAGCCGTTGTTGCTGTGTCTTTTTTTTAAAATCCGCTACCAGATTCATTTTCAGTAAGACAACACATCTACTAATATTGGTCAACACAGAAGACACAAACACTCGCTAACGTCAACTTGTACTGCAGCTGACTGTCTCATGTCGACCGTTGGAGGTCAAATTTCTGGAGCCAAAATAAATCATGATGTTCAGTTTTATTCAAACAACACAGACAGAAGTCTAAACAAGTATTCATGTGTAAAAAACAGACAGTTAACAAATAAACGTGTAAATGCAATAAATATAACAGTACAAGCAGCAGTAGAAGAAGTAGTAGTAGTAGGAAACACTACAGCACCTGAAACTAGTTGTTTTGCTGAAGGCGCAGGTAAACAAGTAAATATCACGTCAAAACTTAATCAACCAATCACGGTTGTCTGTTGGGTCCTCTGTGGACAAAATGGTGCCTATCTCACCAGAGGGCTGTACTATGAAGCGAGGTAACTGGCTTATCAGAGTAAGTTCAGGAGTAACTTTGCGACGTCGGGGGTAACTTCCTGATTAACCCGTGCCACGAAGGTGGATAGATTTTACTCGAGGTGTGTTGTCATGGCAATTTACGCTGCAGTTTATGTTCGTGGTTAACTCGAGGTTACTCTGTGCAAGCCCCGCCCCTCCGCTACAATTGGTTGAGAAAAATGATTTGACATTTGGAAGCCAGTCGACATCGGCGCGCAGGTTATAAGCGTCTCAGTCCGCAGGTCGCCGGTGTTTAGAGACCGGAGTTCACCCCGATGATGTTCTCTCTAAGATATGGATTTGAGTGTCTCTGCCGGCTTCTGGGTCCAGACGTCTCCGCAGCCAGTGGCCGGAGTGAAGCCTCACTGTTGGACACACAGTGTATAAGTGTAGGCTACACAACACATCTGTCCTCAGTGTTAATGATCAGGACGATTCATACACACCTTGATAGAATATTTGTATATTTCATCCTGACCTGTTGTTAGAATGAAGTTCTTGTTAACAGCAGCTTTACATTCATACAGGTCGGTCTACAGCCGAGGAGCTTTAGGAGCAGAGCTTCATTCATTAACACAGAGGAACGGCTCAGTTTCACAGATGGAGCCATGTGGAGGCTGGAACTGAATCATCCTCATTGGTTTCACATATTCACATTATTTAGATTTAGACTATTTTACGTGTCCTTACATCTCAGTCATATTACAAATGAAAGAAGAGTCTGTAAGACAAATAGACACAAGAACACTGAACTAATGAATTTACTGTGTCTGCAGTCAACAAGCCTCCCTGACTCTGTTTCTTTACGTTTCTTTAAACTCTTCATATCCTGACATTATCAAAGTGCTTTCTTCCGGTGAAAAGCACGGAGCACGAATCATCAAACAGAAACTGTCTGCGCTGTTGGACACGCCTCTTTTACATGAATGTGCATAGAATCTGATTAAGTTAACAAACTAACATATTTAGCACCGTTGTAGTACCGATTAACTGCAGCTGAAACAATCAGTTTGTCAACCCCGACTTGTCTTGATAACCCAGAGTTAAATCAGAGTAGGATAACCTTGCTTCGTAATACAGACCTCTGATTCATCTCATCTCTCTGTAATCTGTATTGCTGTCATCCAGCTGTCAATCATCAACTCACCAATCACATTCATCCAGCCCATGTGTTGACACCTGGTCAGGTGTTTCACCAGCTCCTCCATAGCAACAGGATCCTCTGAGGCACAGAGAACAGAATTCTGGGTAGTCCACAGGCCGATATTGCTGACCAATCTGTCTCTGACCCAACATACACACCTGAAGCAGAGAGACAGGTACACACAGGTGGACCGGTAGACAAATGTAGATGTCAACAGAGTGACATAAAGACAGGTAACTACAGGTTGAGACACAGACAGAAAGGTAAACACAGAGACAGGTAGACGAATGCAGAACCTGAAGCTCGTCTCCTCGGCTGTGGGTCAGCTGCTTCTCACACTTAGACAACTTTACCTGTCGGTCTGAACACCTGTCTGCAGAGACCCCCGGTACAACAGCACTGACATACACACCTGAACTGTCTGACCCTTAATGTGTGTGTGTTTTGTTTCTCACGTGTTGTTTAACACCTTAATTGTATTAACAGATTATTACCTGTCACACTCTTACTGCTGCATGTGCGCACGCACACACACACACACACACACACACAGACAGAAGTCAAAGGTCAAACAACAGTTTTTTTTATTCCAGAGAAAGCTGGTTGGTCAGCTGAACAGAAAAAGCAAACATACAGTCACATGATCAAAACAACCTCCAACAAGCCAATGGGAGGGGAGCATGGTTACCATGGCAGCAAATAGGCGCTGCAGGTTTAAAGTGACAGAGTGATAGTTTAACGTCTCAGAGACTGTTAGCACTATTAGCATTCCTCATTCAAGCCAATAGACTGTGTTAGCTTCAAGCTAACCTCTGCTATCAGAACAAAGCAGAGCATTCATGTAGAACATCTAAATTTGAACAGCACAAGGCTCTTAATCACTGATCAATCTCTCTGATTATCAGTTTCTGAATATGAATTTGGTGAGTGAGGCTGACGATTGCATAGATACCAAGTGTGACAATAGTGCAAGAAAACAGCTGAAGACAGGAAACACACAGGGAATATTATGAAGGTAAACTCAAAGAAACAGTCAATTCTGGGAATGTGAGCCTTCAGCTTCAGTGGGATTTATAGTTTTTGTTCATGGTCTCTCATCTTGAACTCTAAAGAGTTGTTGGTGTGATGATTCCGCCTGTTCATACTGACTGAAGTGATCCCTTCATAAAACTGTAAACAGGGAGGACTAGATCCACATCCTCCTAATAAAGGTCAAATGTGCTGATGATGGACTATTTTTATTGCCTGAGGCAGGTTCCAGCTCTCTCTACTGTTTGCTGTTGAAGAGGACTAATGAGTCTGAGAGGTTTGAGATCTAAAATATCTTTAAAATTCTGCTGTGTTCACATTAATACTGCCAGTTATTATTCCAAGAAAGAAATGTAGAACAAAAACTCAAACCAACACCAACTCAGATCAGCTGCTGCTCAGATCTCTCCAGGCCAAACCGAGTCCGTGAGGTCACACCCGAAAACATCCGTTGTGACATTGCTGACTGGGAATGAAACTCATTTGAACTGTTAGAGATCAAATTAAGTGCTTTCTACTCAGTTGTAAATACATCAGAAACTGCTGAATGAAAGAATAATATAACTCACAGGTACAGCAGTGAGGACAGGTAAGGCAGTGTGCTGTTTGACAGCTGGGGGCGCTACAGGAAACTATAGGAGCCTCTGACTGTTTTTACATGTCAGGGACAGGGAAAAAGAAGAAGTGTTTGGTTTGACAGAACAAAGACACAAACTATGTAATGTCAGTCTGATAATATACAGACCAGAATACTAAAAATTCATATAACACTGTGTGTGTGTGTTTGTGTAGTCTTCTTTGGCTGTATTTAAGTTTTGTTTGTTCTCACTAAATACTGTTTTTAAAGGCTCATGATCAGCTTTGATACCGAATTCCTCTGAACTCACCTAAAAAACATCTGACAGAGGTTCGTGGGGACATATGTCTGACAGAGGTTTGTGGGGACATATGTCTGACAGAGGTTTGTGGGGACATATGTCTGACAGAGGTTCGTGGGGACATATGTCTGACAGAGGTTCGTGGGGACATCCATCTGACAGGTTTGTAGGGACTTACATCTGAAAGAGATTTGCGGGGACATATCATGACAGACGTTTTACAGGGACATAGGTACACGTATGTTTTGTTTTCTCATCTTTCTATAAACACAAACTTGGTCCTAACCCTAAGCTGTAACAAGACTGTTGCTAGGCAACTGATGTTAAAAATTAATGTTGTCATGTTCCCTTAGAAAACAGGACAAATTATTGTGTCTTTCGCTTCATGTTTATGAGAAAATAAAATAAAAAAAGTAACTTCTGTGGTTGCCAACCTTTTTAAAAACACTGACTCACATTAAAACTGGGAACCTCAGATACGTGAATACTAAATCAGGTGGTCAGTCAAATGGACTTTTGTCATGTACACAGTAAAGGCACCACAATTACTCGTGAGGTAACTGAGCTCTGACTGGTTTCGACCAATCAGCAGCCAGACTTTGCTGGCATCTGATCAGGAAACCAAATGCCCTCTGTGAGAATGGAGAAAGAGGAATCAAAGCTTCACACGATATCAAACCCCTGTTACTCTGTTAACATCCTAATAAGGTGTTGTCCCCTCCCACTCCAACAGGTACTGGACTGTCCCCTGAGGAGTGACACGTCGAGCCAACACCTGGTACCTCTCCCCATTGGTCAGTCTGCCTGCCACTCCAAAATATGAAGAGATGGAAGAGTGGAGGTGGGAGGAGTCAGAGGCAATCTGGGAGTGGTCTGACAGGAAATGGGATGAGTCTGTTGTCAGGTGGGTGTGGTTCGTAGCATCCTGGTCCTCCAGCATCCCAGAAGGCTCCTCTCCACCAAGCTCCTCCCCTGCCTCACTGCGATTGGCCCATTGGCTGTAGCTGTTGCTAGGTAACTTCCTCTTTCTGCTGCCCACCCTCCTTCTGAAGACAGAGCACAGAGGTTAAAGGTCAGAGACAGACTTCCTAAAGGGAACGAAGTAGACAGAGATCTGGGAATCTAGAGAACTAGAACTAGAACTAAAGAACAGACTACAGAAACAAACGGTTAAATAGGACATGCAGACAACAAGAGTCAAACCAAACAGCCTACGTCAAGGTTCTATGGTTAAAGGCCACAGAAAACCAGCTACTGAATGAAAGAGTGGGACAGGTCCATTTCACCATTGAAGCTCTGAATAAATCACATCTGCCAGTGCGGTCTTAGAGAAGGTCAATGAATACATTGTGAAGGCACAACTATCTCAACACAGCAAAAGCAGGGACAACCTGCAGTCACAAACTAACAACACTAGGAAAACAGAAGAAGAACAAGAAGAATTTACCTGGAGGCCAAAAACAAATAATTCCACACTGGAGGAAACATATTACAAATGGGTGAAGAACCTGTCAGACAGGGATCGTACCCAACAGAACAGGATGTCCTAGCCAAAGGATCAAACTTTGCCATCAGCCAAACAGCAAACATTACTGAAAACAGTTAGTCAGATAGCGAAGCTGCTGAATTATATGAGGTTTGTGTGTTTGATGAGCAGAGTCGAAGCTACAGGCAAGCAGTGGAGGGGAAGATCTTGACAGAGGCAAGGATTATTCTGACCTGCTCATACTACATCACGGTCAAGTCAAAGGTGTAGAGTTACATCTAAGTTAATGTAAGGCATGAAGCATTTTTTTCCATAGAAAAAAACCTTCTAAATATGTCATTTTGATGGACAGAGATCGTTGCTAGGGGTTTAATCAATGTCACAAGAGGAGCCTATCAGATGCTTCAAAAAAGTTAGAGTTACAGTTACATTAATTTAAAAATGTGCTACTTTGGCTCTAATGTAACTGCCTTTATGCCCTGTCCACAGCTGGTTGCACGTCATGTGTACAGGCCTATCAACACTGAATAGACAATAGATATCACAGTCTGATCATCTGTTTCTATGATGACCAGCATGTCCAGTTTCCCAGTTACACCAGTGAAAAAAATCTGAGCCTGCAGGATTTCACTTAGTTGAGGAGAAAGAGACGATTTTAAATCAGTCGCTCTTTATTAACCCACTCATTGCGGTTCAGAGTTACCTATTGTCTATTGTATATCACTCATAACAAAAGGCTTGCACTCTTTATGAATTTATAGTCTGAGTTTTTAAAGATAATTGTACAGTACTTCGAAACAAGACAGGTCTGAGCTCACATGACTCATCTGAGGATTTTCACTGAAAACATTAACTGAAAATGATCCACAGCTAGAGCTGTTATAGCTGAGGAGGATGAAGATAGAGGATGGGTCAGTAAACTGCTGGTTACCTGAAGTGATAGGAGGCGCTGGTCGTGGCAGAACCTGAAGTGGAGGCATCAGTGGAGTCTTGATCAATACTGACTGTCCTACTGGAACTACTGAGAAGGAAAATCAAATGGTAGCAATATGATGATATTTTGAAAATTGATTATTGGTGAACTGATGATTTTTGTTTCACCTCTTGAGACTCTGCAATTCGTCAAGGGTGAAGTCAAAGATGTTGGCCATGTGATGGTTGGACGTCCAACTGCAGGACAGTTCGTTCTACACACACATTTACAGTAATGAAAACCAGCATTGAAATATAAAAAGGAATAAAAGAAACAGTGGGCAACTCTTACATTAGGAATGGCATCTTCGAGTAGCCACTTGGACTTTCTCTTCTTCCTCTCAGCTGATGCACTGCGTAAACGTAACACACACACACACACACACACAGATGTTTGGTTTCTATTACAACCAACTGACAGAACAGATACATTCCTATTTTAATTATCCAGCCCTCTACACCACATATTTTTTAACTTTAAGTAATTTTCTGTGTCAGTTTGAATGATAAAGAGTGTCACAAGGAAAATAATGAGAAATACCTGTTCCTGACCACGCCTTTCTTACGGCCCCGTCCTCCATCGTTCTGAGCACGCTCTGGAAAGAGCTTGGACGGGGGGTTCGGAGGGACTCTAGTCCTCAGACGAAAGATGCACTTCCTCTTCTTAATCTCCTTCCCACACAGAAACCTAAAGGCAAACACACACACACACACACTGTCATTGACAGATACAGTACAAGCATATTGTTAAGTACAGTATAATGTGTGTGTTTCTTACTTGCTCTTGTATTTATTCAGAGCGTCCAACAGATGCTGCCCTCTCTCTGATGGAGGAGTGTTAGACAGCTAAACAACCACCAAACATACAAACAAACAGATAGACAGACAGACAGACAAGCAGGTTAAAATCACACCAGGGTCCATCCAGCTGAAGTAATTGGATGATTTATTTCAGTATAGTCTGAACTGTGGTCTGATCAGTTTGGTTAATTTTGATGCAGTTTGTTACCGTAAGTTTAGTACCGTTTGGTCCAGGTTTAGTTTAGTATACCTTCCCAAGCTGTAAGTGCTCCCAGTTAGCAGAAACGAAGGCTAGGATCTCATCCAGCTCGAAGTATTTCTTCTTGCTGCTGACTGACAGGTTGTAGAGAACCAAGTGAACCAGATCGACCCACCTCAAAGACAGACGACGGACATACTCTGATCCTTTATTACACGCCGAACACAGGAAGAGGTAAAACCTGAGGAGGAGGAGGTGGTGGTGGTGGTAAGATATTATCAAAAATTATGGACAAAAACACTGTATAAAAGTATAACTGTATAATCAATATATAGAGGAAAATAAACAGGAGCATATGGGTAATGAGGAGAAGATAATGAAAGAGACATAAAGAGAAGTGTAAAGCCAGTAGAGGAGCATAGGAGGAACATTAGAGCAGGTGCTGTGTCACCTGTCTCCAAACATCATGGACTCCTGCAGGCACTGAGTGCAGGCTTCATGGAACCACTGCAGACACCTGAAACACTGCAGCATCTTCAGGTACCACCTACACATATAGCACATGAGTAAGGTTTGAGAGAGATCATCATTAATGTAACATTGTCAAGTGTGTGTGTCTCTGATTGGCCAGTCTTACTCTCCGGGGCCTCCACAGTAACAATAACACTGCTGCTGATTGGTCCGATGTTGGGAGTCCCAGTCCAAAGAGTCCAGGTCATACGGTAACACTTGCTTCATGGCTGAAAGTGCCTTGGCTATAGGACCTTTCTTTAGAGCACCTCCTTTCTGGGGTGGCGGTGACAGGACAGCAAGACCAACAAACAGACAGGAAGTAAGTTTGACAATTTTTCCTTGTCAAATTAGTCATTAGTCACAGTCACCTCATTCAGTGATTTGTCGGCTGTGTGGGGGAGACAAAGTAGGTGGGGTGTGGTCTTCTCTCTCTGCGCACTTTTTTCATTCTTTACACAACTGTTTCTGATGCTTTTTCATGTGAACACCTGATGTCAGGACTATGAATGTCTTCAGGAGAGACTCTCTGAACTTGTGACAAGTTATCTGCTTTTTTTGTTTTTGTTAACTAACTTCAAGCTCATTCTCTGTGCATACCTTTCTTAACTGAACATTAGCATCACTAATGAAGCTCGGCAATTTTGGTGATAAACATACATATCACATATCACACATACACTTCATGTATCCCTGGAGGGTTGAATCTACTGAAACTGGATTTGGTTGTAGATACTTCAAAACGCTTCACCTCTCATCTGAGGGGCTTCTTCAGTTGTGACTGACTGCTGGAGTCCCAGCTTTTAACCTCTGTGGGGTCGTTATCAAGGTCATTGATCCCACCTGGTTCACTGATGCTCTGGCTGTTGGAACGACAGGGATTAGATTCATTAGATTCGTTGGAGTCACAGGAGGCCAAGTGTAAATGGTTGTTCGGTCTCCTGGGAAGGAATGAAAGGACAGTGGTGTCACAGACCTCCTCCTCTGTTGAGGGAGCATTTCTCTACTTTGAAGTAAACAGCCTCCTTCACTCCTCTTTCAAACTGTCTGCCTTCTCTATCCAAAACATGAACGTTGTTGTCCTCCAGAGTGCAAGTGTCAGTGAAGACTCCTGTCCTCTTCAGTGTTTACAACACAGTCCACAAGGCCAAGCTGTTGTTTCTGACATCCTCTCATATAAACTTGATGTTACTCTCCACTGATTTCATGTTTTCAGTGCAGGCTTTCACTAGAAGACAAATCTCCTTGGATGAGAGGCAAAACGTTTTTTTAAGGCATCTACAACCAAGTCCAGTTGCCCCAGATTCAACTTTCCTCAGACAACCTGGATAACTGACAATCTTCACAGACACACATTTCCTACAGCTGCTTCATAACAAAAAGTCTTCCTCTGATTTGGCTGTCTGAAGTCTTTTAATGTGTAGCAGCAACAGTAAAGCAGATGTGTGTCATTGTTTTGTTCACATCCCAGCGGGGATTTTAACCTGACTGCACATCAACACAGGGGGACTTCCTGTCACTGTGAGGAAAAAACTGAGGTCCCCACAGGTCACAAGTTTGTGTGTTTGTGTGTGTGTGTGTGTGTCAGTGTGGTTCAGTGTGTTTATACCCTGACAGCCAGAGCGAAGACACAACGTCTACAGAACCAGGGACTGAGACTGGTGCTGCCCTCTACTGGAGGAACGTGACACTGCTGGTGAAAACCTGACATACAGAGGGAAGGAGACAAAGACAGGGAGAGAGACAGAAAGAGACCGGCAGACATACAGTAAGATGGACAGACAAGCACAGACAAAGACAGGCAGACAGAGGGATTATTCAGTCAACCACATGGACAAACTAAAGCCCTGTCTGTACTGTCCCCTATAGGCTCTAATGTTCATTACACCCAACAATAACTCTGGCAGGAAGCTTCATTTGGTTAAAAAGCTCCATCACTGCTTTAAAAAATATCATTAAATGATTTCCATCAAACCAAGCATAACAATACAATTTTTTTAATATCTTCTTTTTTTGGAGTTTGTCAAGTGCCAAGGTGTTCAGTGAAGAGCTGAGTCTTTAGTCTTTTCTTAAAGACAGAGCGACGACTGAGTGCAAACTGAACAGAGTTCAACTTGTAACTTGTTCCACCACCGGGGAACCACAGAGGAAAAGCGTCTGGCCCTTTTGAGGTGGTTGTATCAGGTGCCTTTCGTTGGCCGAGTGTAGTGAGCGGGAGGGAGTGTAGACCTGAATGAGGGTGTTCAGGTAGGAGGGAGTCGTTTTTGTTGTAGTTTTGTAAGCAAGTGTAAGAATTTTGAATTTGATGCGAGCAGCAACTGGAAGCCAGTGGAGCGATCTGAACAGTGGCGTGACACAGTGTTGTTTTCGTCAACAATGACGATGACAAAATTATTTAGTTGACGCCCCCTTCTGTCATGATGATAACAAGACGGTGACGAGCTAAACATGGCTCTTTGATGACTAAAACACGACAAGTCGTGTGTGAGTTTTCGTTGATGAGACGAGACTGGACAAAAATGTTAGTGGGTGGTCTGTCAGATGTTTAAAATGCAGGACATTTCTGCCTATTGTGTGTGTAATCTGTCAGTCAAAAGCTAAAAAGTATCAGCAATGCTGCTGCATCCTATCTTTGTTTGGTCACGCCCACCTCCTGGCATGCAGCGCACATTCTGCACCACACACCGGTCACTAGTCACACACACAGCACGCCAGCATTGCATCTCCATCAATGGGAAAGTCTTGGCTTGAGCTGTCAGTCTGTAAGGAATCTGGTTATTATGCAAAAACCTCAAGGTTAACTGTTGTTTTATGAATTGCAATACTTGATACAACCTGTCAACCTTGATTCTAATTTCCAATACTTATTGACATAAATTCATTTGTTAAAAGACTAATACTTTATTTTTTTTTTGACTAAAACTGGACTAAAACTATCACATATAGAAATGACTAAAATGTGACTAAAACTAATAAGCATTTTCGTCCAAAAGACTAAGACTACGATGGTTGCCAAAAAAAACACTGGTGTGACATGTGCTGTCTTTGGCTGGTTGAAAACCAGACATGCTGCTGCATTCTGGATCATCTGCAGAGGTTTGACCGTGCATGCGGGGAGGCCTGCCAGTAAGGAGTTGCAATAGTCGATGCGTGATATTACGAGAGCCTGTACCAGGAGTTGAGCTGCCAATACACACAGGAGAGGAGAGGCCACAGTGTTTAATATGATTTAAAGATCAATATTATCTAATTTAAAAATGCCAACTATGTCACCAGTGGTAGAGCAATACAGCCTTATATTTATAAAATTAGAGCTCCACTGATAAATCAGCTGATGTCAGCTTACTTCAGATCATGTCACAAAAGAAATGTTAAACTGTATTGAGCTCATTTTGAGTCTCTGTTACAGTTTGTCCACTAAAGAGCGCTGACAGCTTCACATATACACTGTAAAATGTTAAGAATAGGGGTGGTGAAAAAAATCGATTATCGATTAATCGCGATTATGTTATGGACGAGTATGACTTGATTATTAAATTTTCAAAAATCAATTATTTTTGGCATTATTTTATTTTGTACAAATGATATCCCGCGGTCAACGCACGCTCAGTTCCTCAAGTACGTGCAGCAGCCGGAGCCTGTTTAATGAAACATGCTCACCGAGCTAGCCGGCTAACCCGGTGGTACCGGCCGGCTTTGGCACCGGTTACGGTACTTTAATAAGCCGGTGTAACGTTATATGTCAACATCTCAGCCTCCAGCCGATCACAATCAGTCAGTTTCTGGAGGATAATAAACTTAAAATTTCTATTTTAGCAATACTATAAATATAAACTTACTGTTTAGCTTCAATAACCAACTCCAGCTGAACCAATAACAGCATCTGGGTCAATGTTATTTCTGAAAACATTCAGAAATGAGCTGTTAATATTTTGAAGTTACAAAAACTTTATTGCATTTACACACAGCTCAGTTTAAGATCACATAACGTTAGTTAACAAACGTGGAGGGTTTTTATTTTCCAACATCAATAGACGCCTTTTATTCTAAAGTATTCACACAAATTATATAACTTGTTATTAAGTTTTGACTTCAGCAGCTTTAATAACTGAAGCTACCAGACGCTCTAGTGTGCTGCGGCACAGTGGTTGAAAAACATTGTACTAGTAAATGAAAAAACGAAAATCAATAATCGGTAATCGAGAATCGTTAATAATCGAAAATCGGTTGGTAATCAAATTGGGACCTCAATAATCGTAATCGAATCGAATCGGGAAATCGGACAGATTAACCACCCCTAGTTAAGAATAGATCTGAGAAAGCAGTTGTCCTCCAACGGGGGGTGGGCATAGAGCAACTGCAGGGGGCACGTAGATGATCAGGGGAAAATATGGAATGAAACTAAGTTGAATGAATACGTCGGGGGAAAAAAGGAGTTTGCTGATGCTGTCTTGCAGACCTTTAAATTCAACTTTGATCCTTTAAAAATCATTGCTTCCCCGATTAGTGTTAGATTGATAAAAATTGTGGGTTGGGGGACATGAACTTTTTTTGGGCTCTGAAGGGGGGCATGACAGAAAAAGTTTGAGAGCGACTGATCTAAAAGGTCAATATCAAGATGGTTGATGCGTCTATGTTAAATAAATCAGCTGATATTTCATTATCAAATTTTTTAACCGCAATACAATAATATACATGACATATCGTGAAATAACACAATGTAACATGATGTAAAACCATCTAAGACACTCTAACACGATCTAATACGATGCAACGAGATATAACTTAACATAATACAACATAGAAACATCACGTATTAAGTTCTACTTCTTCCAGTCATGACATATAGAGTCTGACAGTTTAACTAACCAGCTGTCTGTCTCCTTGCCTGTCTCACTCACCAATGCCACACTTCCCACATATCAGGATGTGGTTGTTTTGGTTTAATTGGCTGTCAGAGTTTGGCTCCACCTCCCGACACACAGAGCAGCGAGGCTCCTCCCCTGGCACTCCAGCTGCAATGTGATTGGATGAAAGATTGTGATTGACAGAAGAGTGAAGGCAGACGTCATACATACAGAAACAGCATAATGGTGAGACACATTTATAATGATTTTTAGGACTTTGTCTCCGTCTCTCATTCTGTCTACCTGTCACTCCAAGTTTCTTTATCCGTCTGTCTGTGTACCTTACTGTCTGTCTCTCTCTCTGTACCTGTCTCTTGCTCTCCACCTGTATTTCTCTCTGCCAGTCTGTCTGTCTTTATCGGTCTGTTCCTCACATTGTTGGATGCCTTTATCTCCACCTTTATCGCCCTCTCTTGCTTCGCTTATCTGCTTCTAGCTGAATTGGATGTCTGTCTGCCTCTCTCTCCGTCTGTCTCTCACCATGTTGGATGTCCTTCCAGAGCACCCAGAACTTGGAATTGTCCTCAAATGTGACAAAGCAGCTCTGCCTGGGGGGGCTCACCTGTCCAACAATAACGACACAGACAGTTATACCAACCAATCAGAAGAGACTGTATTTTTGTGTGTGTGTGTGTGTGTGTGTACCCTCTGTATCTTGCCCAGGTAGTAAAGACCATCTGACCAGTGACAGAGGACGAACTGTCCAACGCTCAGACTGGACTCCTCCCCCTCCCCTTCCTCCAGACCTTGTCCCCCCCGACAGGGCCTGTCCCCCGTAGACACCTGAGGCTCCAGACCACAGAAGGCTTCAATCAGGTCCTCAAACATCCTGCAGAGAGACAGACAGGTAGTGTTTCATCCACTGTCCACACTCACGAAGCGAAATTCATGACGTTTCATTCAGTGAGTCTCAGCGATCACGAAGAGTTTGTATGTTTCTCTTAAAGAAAGTATCTTCATCTGCAAAAAGGGGGAACAATCAGTCTACGCTGCTGCAATGATGCTGAGTTGTTAATACTGTTCACTGTTAAGAGTCTGTCTGTCTGTCCACCATTTCTGTAAACTGACTGAACAAATCTGTCTGTCATACAGTACAGAAATCAGTTCATACAACCAGAAATCTGTACAGACACACAGACAAATAGACATGCAGACAGGCAGACACGCAGACAGGCAGACACGCAGACAGGCAGAGACACAGACAGGCAGACACACAGACAGGTTGAGGCTGTGATTCATTCCTGAACTGTCAGGGGGATTTTGACATAGCGGCGCATGCGCAGTGCGTCCTCCCATCACTCACCGTTAACTGACTAACTGACAAACCAACTAACCACTAACTAACCCGTTAACTACCCACAAGGAACCCGAGCCGGGTCACAGTTCGTGAACGTTAACTGTGGAACTGAGCCGAGACCGAGCCGTGATAGCGGTGTTTCCTGTCTGTCTGTCTGCGGACACAGACCCGGTCCACAGAAACCGGTCCGCAGACCGTCCACGGAGAAACCGGAGAAACCGGAGCTGTCTCACCTCCTCTGATCCCGTCCGTCTCACCTGTCCTCCGAACCACAGACACACAGTCCTTCTCTCTGTCTTTCTGCCTGTCTCCTCTTTCGTGGCGCTGAGCTTCAAACTTCCACCGTCGCCATTTTTTCACTTTTCCCGCGAATCAAAGGAGGCGGTTTTACACAACTCGTCATCACTGCGTCATCATCATCATCATCATCATGTCACCATCAGGAAGTCCAGCGCGGCATCACGTGTGTTTATAAGGGACAAATAAGATTTTATAACATTTATGTCTGAAGACATCATGAAACAAAGCGATAATAAATCTCTGTTCTCTTCAAGTCTGAAAGTGTTTTTTCTTGGATTCAATTTGCACATTGGTACATAAATGAACCCTGATGACAGAAAAAAGTGAACTCACACTGTTCTACTTTAAAGAATTGCTTCCTGTTGCCCCTGGTTAAAGTATAGTGACTTTTATTCATGTTATTGTTTATTCTATTAAGATACTTTCTTTTTTATATTTGTTTACTTTTTCAATCTTTCATTTGAATGATATCTATTTTGTTTCACACACTATAATCTTGTACTTGAATGTCTGTCCATGTCCACCGACTTTGTGTCTGTCTCTTCATGATGTTCAATAGAGAGAAAAAAAGCACCGCTTCAAATTATTGCAAAACTAAATTCACTTTTTCACAGATTTTACATGCGTCATCTTTAATTCATGCCGTTGTTTTATCACAGAATTTTGGACTGATCAGGATCTTCTGTTGGCAAAAAACCCATAAATGTTGATTGAAGAAACTTCTCTTCAGCTATATTTGACAAATATTTTCACATACACTATATAATTTATATTCTATTATTTAGTATTGTAGCATATTCCATTCAAGTTCTGTTTGTAAAACTAAATGGTCAGCAAAGACACCATTATTTATGTGAAGTGTGATTGAATGACGTATGTATGATTGAAAACTTCAGAAAAGCTACTAAATAACATTGTCTTCTTAACTATGTAGGACTGAAAGAACTGGGGATCGACTCTAAGTTCACACTCCTGCAAAACTCTGTAACAAGGATTTATATTTTTGTGTTTCATGTGATCTGAGTTCAGATCTCATCCAATCACAGATGATCGATCTGAACTCTGATCTGATATTGATAACAACAGAGGGTGTACAGATGGTGGCAGAGCTTAAATTCAGTCACAAAATCTTTAATAAACCATCAGCTCTACATTCACATCAACTCTGACCTCATCAATATGAGAAGTTATCGATCAGAACCTGCACCGAGCTGGAAACAGAAAAGTGAAATAATTGATTTGATTTTTTAAGAACAAATTGACACACAGCACACAAACAGATAGCTGTTTTTTTCTGAAGCTGCTGCAGAGAGTTAGTTGGGGTCAAAGGTCAGTTCAGAGCATCAGTAGTCAGGTTTCGGTCAGATGTCAGTTGTAGCGGCGGGGTTAAAGGTCAGGGGTCAGATTTGGTGTCACAGGTCAGGTTTAGGTCAGGGGTCAGGGTTTAGGATCATGGTTTAAAGTCAGGGGTCAGGTTTAGATTCAGAGGCTCATGAGTCCAGTTTCCTATTTGGTCGTACTTTCATCTCAGTGAATCTGAGCGAGTACTGCCAGCCTGTCCAGCTAGACCACTCCACACCGTCAGCATAGGAGGCGTGGCCTCCACTCAAGTACTGCCCATTCAGGTTGGAGGTGTGGCAGTTACGGTACCACCATGCCCCCTGGTAGTACGCTGCACAGTTGTTCTCCGACTGGTCCTGGTCCCGGTCTTTGGTGGTGAACTGCATCCCAGAGTGCTTCAGCAGGGAGTCACCTAGAGGACATACGAACACCTGTTAGTTTTGTGTAGTGCTGTATAGTACTGCAGTAGAACAGAAGTAGTACTAGTATTTGTACCTGCTGTCCCTGAGTATTTGTCTACGGTCAGCGGGTATCCATCCTCCTCTGGGTTCACCGAGTCTCGACCAACAGAGAAATCAGCATAATGAGCAAAAGCTGTGGCATTGTCAAAGTCAGCCATGTCGATCCGTAACTCATAACCACCTGATCCGGTGAGAGAGTAGATCCTCTGGAGACCTGAGGGACAGACAGAGAAAGAGAGACAGAGACAGATTGGTGGTTTGACAGGACGGTAGCTCCATCTGCTCCTTGTCCTCCAAGACACTAAAAGACAGCCTTCTTCTGACAGGACTTTTGCTGAATGGAGTCTTGTGTTCTTTAATCAGCAGATTCTGAATCTGTGATGAAAGTGCTTTTCTATCTCTTGGGTAACTCAGCCTGATGTATTGATCTTCTGATGGTCTGATCACTTTGGGTTTGGATACAACTGATCCAGTTTCTGCACAGTGTTTTAGAGTTCCATACACTGAAACCTTTAGTCCAGCCATGATTTGACTCTGAGAACGCTCCTCTTTCCTCAGAATAACATTCTGACACTTTCACTTAGTTCTGATGCCAGTCATTAAGCATCAGTGATGGCTGCGTTGTGTTGAAGACACTAGAAAACTCACAGTGCTCCCAATGGTGACCAACAGGTGGTGGTGTAGCATTGGCAGTGACACAGTCTTCCTCACCTGAGGAAGAGTTGCTCTCCTGTTTTTCCTCACATATTGCACAAATGCACGAGCATCACACTCATCAGATGTGCTGTCAACCACAGTTTCCGACCTTATTTACTGACGTCTCTGCCATTGATCTAAATGCAGAGGTCACTTCAGTCACTAAGTCACTTTGATCTTTTCTTCTTGATGCAGAATCAAAATCAACTGGACCTGCTCAGCATTTTCATACAGACCACAAAGTATGATGGGATGTTTACTGTTTCATTGTACCATTCAGAGCAGCTGTGTGGAAACATCTGCAGTTGTTATGTTTCTCCACTCATTTATCTAGCTCATTTTTCACCTGTCTGTATCTCACAGTGGATAGACACCACCTGAAGTTCAACCTGGACAAGACAGAGATTATCTTCATTCAGAGAAAAGATTGTTTACACTGAGAACTGTCCATCACCATGACAACACTGTAGTGATGTCAGCTTGGACAGCAAGGAACCAGGGAGTGGACAGGGAGGAGAGGTGGTTTGAAAGAGGAGTGGAAGAGGCTGTCTATGTCAAAGTAGAGAAGCCATCAGTCAACAGAGGAGGAGGCCTCAGACATCACCTGTCTCCCACCTACAATGCTGTCTTTTCATCTCTTCCCAGGAGTCACCTGTGACAATGTCAATGGTCATTCACACTTGGCATTAGGTGACTCATAACGACCCTCAGCAACTGTCGTTAAACATCCAGGAGCACCAACATACTGATCAATGACTTGGTTAACGACTCCACAGACGATCGTGACCTGGGTTTCTCTGACAGAACTGAAGAAGCCTCTCAGATGAGAAGTGAAACATCTTCAAGAGCCTACATCCAATGCCTTTGATTCAACTCTTACTTGAATACCATGACCTGGGTGACAGAGAACCTTCGCAAACATTGTGGCTGTAATGAACCCTGCATCCTGTAGAGGGCACTGACAGCACTTTGCATTCTGTGTGTGGGTGTTGCACCTAGCCAGTGCTCTCCTGTAGTTTTTCCGAAACCGTCTCTGTACGCATCCCAGCCTCGGAAAAAATTCACAGAGCCATCCTCCCTCCTCTGGATCACCTGCACACGCGCACACACACACACACACACACACACACACAGAGTGTGATTGTTCAGTAGATCATCTGATCTGTTTATTATCAGAAACTGTCATTCATGATGTCTGATCCAGCTTCATCATCCATCTTTCTGCTGTTTGAGTGCAAACATAATACAACTGTCTACAAATAAATATATTAATCTTAATCAAAGTCTTCACACCATGCTAATACACTAATACCGATATGGTCAGTGGTTTTTTAGGTACTTGTTCGTTGCACTGTATGTTGTTTTGTTGCACTGTACGTTATTTTATGTCATGCTATAACCTCGTTGTTTAATGTGTTATGTGTTGTGTTGTTTTGTTTCAACTGTAGCTGCTCCAACAAAAAAATTTCCCTGTTTGGGACAAATAAAGTACATCTATCTATCTATCTATTTATGCAGTCCATCTGATGACCACCAGAGGGCGCTCCTGCAGTCTGTGTGTGAATGTTACGTACCGTCCACCCTCCTCCATCAGTCGTCATGTCACAGTAAACCATGAAGCCGTCAGGGTCATGAGTTGGAAACACAGAATAAACTCCATCCTGAGAACTTCCAGATGCCAGGACATCGCCACAGTCTCTGGGTCTGACAGCTGAGAGACAGACAGACGGACAGACAGACAGGGATTTACTTCCTGTTGACCTACTGTGAACACCATGGTGCTTCTTTCTAACTGATCCCAGCAGAAAAAACAACCTAAACTTTAGTTCACCTGTACACTTGTACCGCTTCATGTTCTCTGATTGGTCAGCTCTTTGTTCTTCCTGTTATCACCATTATCTACACTTGCTATTATTTGTTTGTTTTGTTTTTGTTATACAATGCACACACACACACACACACACACACACACATATTTATAACTGTACATTGTAGTCTAATGTCTATGTTTACCTTGTCAAGCTTGTTGTCCTGTTTTACTCCGTATGTAAGTCTAATTCTGTGTCTGTGCACTGAGAGCAAAGAAAAACCGGAGTCAAATTGCTCGTATGTGTCCACATACCTGGCCGATAAAACAGATTCTGATTCCCTTACCTGTGTGCGTGTTATTGTTTTACTGTATGTGCATATGTGTGTGTTATGTATTAACTCCTTTGTTTATGTCTCTCTCTCTGTATTTTACTGTGTGTGTCTATTATTGTGTGTTAGTGTGTATACATGTATTACAGTGTGCTACCTTTGTACTTGTTGTCTCTCTGCAGGTCACTGTTAAGTTGCTTCAGACTTTCTGTCTCCCTCTGCAGGCTGAGCAGGGAATCACTGAAACCTGCAGCCAACTTCAGCACACCTGAGTGACTGTCAGACAACACCTGTACAGGTAAGAGCGGGAGAGGCAGGAAGAGAATTAATGTATTTCATTTTATTTCACTTTATTCATGAATTAATTCGTTAATTTATTTTACTCAATTTTTGAAATTCATTTCATGTGTTTTATATTTGACATATTATTTGATAATAAAAGAACCTGTATGATGCGACTCTGCTCACTCTGCAGTCCGTCCAGTCTTTGGTTAAGAACACCTTGACCTCTTTTCAACAAATCAGCTTCCAGCCTCAGGTTGTGGGCGTGGCCTGATAACACCCTCAGCTCCTCTGCCAGTTTCTGGACCAATCCCGTCTCCTGCCAGTCGTCTGCGTTGTGATTAGACAGTGCTCGCAGCAGAGAGCTCTGCAGCGCCTCCCAGCGCAGGAAGTTCTCGCTGTAGTCCGGACAGTTCGGGTCCAGAAAGATGCTGATTGGCTCTCCATCTGCAACACGGGAGACTGACACCAGGGCACCCGACTCTTTGGGATTGGTCGAGATCACAGGTGAGGAGGAAGAGACTCCGCCCCTGTTACTATGACAACAGTGGCAGACAGACAGACAAATAGGTAGGACAGACCGAAAGAGAGACGGGTAGGTCAGACATGTGTGTTTACCTGTTGATGAAGGGCAGAGGATACTGGTTCAGGTACAGGATGGTGACTGTTGCTGTGATGACGGCTCCTATGATGACCAACATGACAATGGACCATAACAGGAAGCTGCAGCATCTCTGAACAAACACACACACACACACACACACACACACACACACACACACAGTGTGATAATTATGTGTGTGTAAAGTCTCATCAAAAAGTAACACACTGAGAGATCAGCTGATCAGTTCAGTCATGTGACCTGCTGAGTTTAATGATAGTGTTTAATGTTAAGATAAGATAAGATAAATCTTTATTCGTCCCACAGTGGGGAAATTTGCATTGCACAGCAGCAAGGAGATAGACAAGTTAAATAGTAAAAATGAATATAAACAAACAGAAAAAAAGTATTTACAAATTTAACAAATTTACACGGGATTCTTTACAGATATACATGAGAATATGAGATGAATATGATATATATGACCAATTAGCATGCTGACATCAGTTCCTAGCAGCCAGGGGTGAACATAACTTCCTGTCTTTGATGGTGTCTTTCTCTCTGTCCTCCTCTTCAGCTTCCTGGTAGATGATGAGGATGCACCTTCCAGTCCATGGTTGAGCCTCCGATTAGCTGTCTCCCTCCACAGGTCAACAGCTGGCTTTGGGTCAAATGTCTCTGTGGTTGTCTTTGACAGGTGAATGTGTGTTAGGGCTGAGGGACGAGGAAGTAACGGACGAGATCTGTACTTGGTTTTATTTTGCTGAGATTTGAGATTCCCCTCTAACATGCTGCACTGCTCGAAGTGAGTGGAAGACACAGTTTAAGGACCTTGCTGATGTTGGAGTAACAATCTGGATTGTTTGGCTGTAGCTCAGGAGGTAGAGCGGTTGTTGAAGGTTGGTGATTCAATCCCTGGCCCCTGCAGTCTATGTGTCGAAGTGTCCTTGGGCAAGATACTGAACTGAACCCAAATTGAATGTGAATGTACGTCGCTTTGGATAAAAGCATCTGCTAAATGAAATTGTAGAACTGGATTGCTTGTATTTACCATGTGGACTGAGTCACCCAGATGACCCTGGCCACTATTTTCCTGCTGCTTTAAGCTTGTCCATTGTCTCACAGTTCAGTCTCTGTCGAGTTACAAGGTTTCCTCATATTTATGAAGAATGCTGTACATTCTTGTGTCGCCAGAATGGTGGAGGTCTTACATTTCCTGAGACCAAGGTGAAGGATCAAACACTAAAAACTGATCACATGACTTCTTGAATTAAACTCCTGAGTGTGTCTTGTCCCTGTCAGCATCAGCATTAGAAATAGAACTCCACATAGTCAAAGCCCAAGCAACTGACTTTCTGTCACTTATAGCATCTACATTTGACCTCAAGCAGGTCTCCACTCCTCCCACACACAAAGCAACATGCTTTACCTGAATTTCTGTCGAAACTGCCCCACAACAAATCTGTGTCACTCCACTTCATCTGTCAGACCACTATTTTATTCAATTCACTGTCTCCTTACTGGAAGACTCTCCTGTTCTTCCGCACATGGTCTCCTTCTGCCACAATCTTCGGTCCCTCACACTGACCCAGCTCTCTAATGAGGTCCTGGCTTCCCTGCCTCCTCATAACGAATTTTCCTCACTCCCAGTTGATGAGGCTACAGACACTCTCTGTTCCTCACTAGCTTCCTCTCTGAACAATCTCTGCCCTCCAACATCCAAACCTGCTCGTGTCTCCCCCCAGTCCCTGGCTCGCTGAAGTCACCAGAAAGCAAAGGGCGGGGCTCAGAACAGTCTTCAGCTCTTTTGCTGTTGGATCTGCTGCCTTTGACACGGTTAACCACCAAATCCTCCTCTCCACACTCACTGAGCTACAGAGTATCTTTGAAGGGAGAAGTGTCCGAACCACACAGCCAATCCACAGGGGTTCCTCAAGGGTCAGTGCTCAGTCCCCTCCTCTTCTCAATATACACAACCTCATTTGGCACAATAATCCACTCCCATGGTTTCTCATACCATTGCTATGCTGATGATACCCAGTTCTTCCCCCTGGACGACCACACGGTCTCTGCCTGGATCTCATCATGCCTTGCAGATATCTTGGCATGGATGACTGAGCTCCTTCTCATCCCAGCCAGTCCGTCTTTACAAGAAGAAGTCAACATCAAGCTTGAATCAATCCAACTCAAACCCACAAAAGTCTGCTGGAAACTTGGTTGACCAACTAGCCTTCAAGGCTCATGTGGCCTCTGTTGCTCGGTTGTGTCGATTTGCTCTGTACAACATCAGGAAGATCAGACCCTTCCTGTCTGAACATGCAGCACAACTCCTGGTACAGGCTCTCATAATATCACGCATCGACTACTGCAGCTCCTTCCTGGCAGGCCTCCCCACACTCATAGTCAAACCTCTGCACATGATCCAGAATGCAGCAGCACGTCTGATCTTCAACCAGCCAAAAACAGCACGTCACTGTTCAGATCGCTCCACTGGCTTCCAGTTGCTGCTCGCATGTTTTGCGTTTTATCTACTCTCAGATGTACGTCGCTTTGGATAAAAGTGTCTGCTAAATGAAATTGTAGAATTGTAGAACTCACCATTAAAATAAAGTATGAACTGTCCATCATGACTTCATCTTTACATTCGCCAATGGTCAACTGTTTCATCTCAAACCTGTTGAATGTGCTCTTCAAAATGCCACCAGATTACAGCATGTTGTCCAGAAAACAGTGGAAACAGGTCTCTGTTATCACAGTTTTTGTACATCAAACTGCAGCAGCTTGATTAAATGTCTTAATTAAATGTCAGAAAGAAACCTTACAAACAGCGGATGTTGCTCAGTTCTCAAGGGTGTGTACAGTGCACGAAATCAGCACATCCTCTACCACAACCAGCTGCCTTAGTTTTGGTAAAATGCTGTTGTACAGGCCGTTGTTGACAGCTGCCCTGCCTGTGAACTCGGCGACCTACTTTGTCATGCAGTTCATCCAAAACTGCATCACAGAAGAACTTCGTAAGTCCATCCATTATGGCCCAGTTATGTGCACCCCTGTTTATTACTGCAGGTAACAAGATTTTGTTTGGTTTGGTTAAAGGGGTTAACTACTACTTGTGAATGTCCTCACTGTGGGACGAATAATGGCTTATCTTATCTTACTACAACTTCACTGAGTACAGTACTTCGGTAGTACAGCAGTATTTGTGTGTATAAATCTGGAGGAGTGTGTTTGGGACCTCATCAACATAGCAGGAAAATGTTCTCAGATACTTTATTTAGAATAGGAATAGCATAAACACAATGTAAAAATACTCAGTTTCAAGTAAAACTCCTGCATTGAAAATGTAACTTTGTATGTAAATATTATCACCGAAATATAGTCAATGTAACAAAAGTCTCATTCTACCTCATGTCCTACCACCTACTCTATACAGTATATCTGTTTTTTTGTCATATAATTTGTCTTTATTGTGATTTTTTTTGCTGTCCCCAGTGAGTCCTATATAATAATATTACTGTTGATTGTGCATCAGTGTGTAATCATATTTTCATCAGATGTTTCTTTCTAAAGTCTCAGTCTGTACAGTCATCAGTATTTTTTTTCCTTTCCATCGTTGCCCAACACAAACAAACTATGAAACTGCAGAAAAATAATTAAAACACATTACAGATTATGATGCAGGTGATAATAATGTCAGTACATGAGAATTACTGTAAATGACTGTATTACTGATGAACTATGGAACATCATGTTTCTTTGATAGATTTTGTTCTTTTCTGTCTTACAAACATGCAGAGAAGTTTGTTTTCTAAACCCTCAGTTTTATCTGCGAGTCTCTCTGTTCCTCCACCAATAAGAGGGTTTCAGCAGCTTGGATGTAGCCAGACTGGGGGTGGGGGTTATTGGGGGAACATGTCCCCTGTAGTGTAAAGCATGTCTGTGTCTGTTCCTGTAGTGTTTAATCTGTAGATCCCCAGTCAATGTCAGTGAAGGCGACAGCTGCTGCAGATTAGAGACACTCTGATCTGACAGTTTAACTCCAGATTAACACGAATTAACTCTCTGTAGGTCTGTTACTGTCTGTTTCTCAGCAGCACGTTCTTCTTTCTTCTCCTCAGTTTGTGACATCCACAGTTTTAACAAATGGTGAAAGACTCATGGGGAGGCGGTGGAACGATGGTGGGATGGTGGTGGGACGGTGGTGGTGATGGTGGAACGATGGTGACAGTGGTGATGGTGGACGGATGATAGTCAGGGGTGATAGGGGACTCCTGAGCTCAGACTGGGTGTAGTAATAAATAACAGCTAACTTAGCACGTACCTTGTGGTTGTTTGGTCGTTTGCTGTCAAGCTCTGAGCTGCTGTTGTTCATGATGGTCCACCTGTCATTCAGCATCATCCTGAAAAACAAACATACCTGAACCAGGGTCCACCTCCTGGAGTCTGAGGACACTGCCTGCTGCAGAGATTCGGGGGAGCTGTAGTTGTTCAAGGTTTTATCCATCAGCATTAGTATTTCTGATGTTTTACTCATTTATATGCAAT
>JAFREQ010000199.1:0-167500 GCA_025331565.1 Holacanthus passer | reverse complement strand
GAAGAAACACAACCTGAGTTCGAGCAGGAAGAGAAAAAGTGAGCGGTTCGTCCGACTGGTGGTTGGTAACTCAGTCAGTCAGTCCGAATATTGATGGAAGTTTCTATGTGCAGCAGGAAAAGGTGAGACTGAATCTGAACCTCAGTTCATTTGAACTTTGTTTGAATTGTGCCATAGCTGATGAGTCTGCAGGAAGAAACTTTGTATGATGATAAAATTGATTTAAAAACATGAAACTACTAAATATTTTATTTTATTTATGGTGTTTATGATATATATAATAGTATAAAACTAGGCTCCCTTCAAGGACTAAAGAAGGTTAAACATGAGATTTATTGACTTAAGTTCAGAGCTGAAAATTCAATTATTTTTCTAATGAAAGTAACGTTCAGGTACAAAGTGGGACAGAAACTGTTAGAAAATATGAAGATAGATTGCAGATTTATAAAGTGAAGTTCAGAGTGAAACTGTTTCAGTTCATTAAAAGATGAATGATCTTAAAGTTTCTGTCTGAATCAGAGATCATCAGCATCTGGCTGCTTTTTTACTGCTCACATTGTTTGAATGAAGGATTGTAAAAATGACAGATTTGTCATTTATAATCACAGTTTTATTTCTCCTGAAAGTTAAACAAACACAGTCAAGTCTTCGGACTTTAGATGAACGAATGTTTTAACACCGTGTCTGTGAACGTTTCTGTTTCTTTCTGTTTCCTGTCTCTGTGTGTTTGGATGTTTTTGAATGGTTTTGTGTATGTTTGTGTTTAATTGAGAGATGAATGAAACAGAATCAGTTTTAATGCATCTGTACATTGACAGTGAACTGGACTCTCAGCAAATCCATCTGCATGTAACTCTCATACAAATAACAAAGGGTAGATCAAGTGTTTGAATCGAACTGAAAGTAAAGTCAATGAAGGAGGAATGTGATGAGTGAGGGGCCTCACAAGAATACAAGTTGGTGTGTGCGTGTGTTAATCTGTTAATCCTCCTCGTTAACTTCAATCAGTGTGACGGGCAGCAGCTTCACTTCCTGTTTCAGCTCGTTTCTTCTTCAGGTTTAAACTGAAAAAGATCCACAAACTGAATCTGAACCACTGCACACAGCAAACTCTGAACCATCACTGTAAACCGGATCACACACTGTAAACTGTTCCTTGGTTTTATGAAATCAACTTTTATGGTTACGTTTAAATAGTTAAATTAACACTTTCAGAACTTGTGATCCTGCCTTCAGTTGAGTAAATGTCTGATGGATTGTTTACTGTACTCATTAAATGAAGTTAATTAGAAACACTGTCGGCTTATTAACAGATTTTGCAGCATACTTGGGATTAATTTTAAAATTCTCCGTAAGTATTGAAAGAAAGTGAGATCACGGTTTGTTTGTCTTTTTGTAGATGACATGTCTCCGATATGCCTTAAGTCTGATCGAATAACAAACCATGATGAAGTCTGCACTTCACACGAAATAAATGATATTCACTTAAAAAATTACATCTCAAGTCGATATATAAATAATGAATCGTCAACACAGAATTCAATTTAATTGAGTTAAAACTCTTTGCTTTCGGTTTCATTGGATCTTCAGCTGAGAAGAAAACAACCATGTTCCTGCAAACACACAAGATAAAGAAACACACAACAAATAAAGAAACACATCAACACACTATATCAAGACAGGAACCAAGAACATGTTAAAAACAAAACCATAATGTTGATTTCAGGTTGAACTTTCTGTGTACAGATATTATTGGAGTTATTTGTTATAGTGTTACACTGCTAACTGTTAGCATTCTGCTAACCACCTGCTCCCCACCTGCTGGTCACATAAGCCATAACACCTATTCTCCTCTGATAGGCCCTGTGGTGGAGCTGTCCTCCAACTGCACCAGGAGCCCCGGTGTCAGCCTCCAGTCCGTAAGAGGAGGCACAGAGAGGAGGTAGAGGAGATGAAGAGGAGGAGGAGGAGGAGGAGGACAGCAGGCAGCTGTGAGGAGAACAGAGATCCAGGAGAAGATGTGCAGAGGAACATGAGAAGACAGGCCCTGAAGAGAGAACACAGGTGGTGAGAACAGAGACATCATATTCATGCTCCATTTTTTATTAATATTATTGTTGTTGTTAGAGATTATTGACACATTGTATTTCTGCAGGTTTTCACAGTCTGTAACCAAAACCAGGACTACAGTCATGACTGGTTCTGGATTCAGGTCTGGAGGTGAGATCCAGTCCTGCAGACCTGAGGTCAGTGTGGCCATGATCAGGAAGACCAGGATCCAGGCTTCAATCCAGAATTCAGTCAGGTCTGCGGAGCACAAAGGGTCTGAACTGGTTCACGATTTGATCCTCACGGATCAGACTGATCCAGGATCTACTGCAACCCAGGTGGACCAAAAGAGACCAGTCCAGGTCAGACAAACCAGGACCATAATGTCCACCTCTGAGGTCAGTTAGGGATATACTGGGTCTCTGTCTGATCCTGGTCCCGAACTGCCCACTGATCTGTCTGTCTGCTCTGATCTAGGTCAGGTCCAGGTCCACAGCAGGTCTATTGAGGACTGCAGGTGTGGTCTCAGGTCAGCCCTCAGAGAGAAGGACCAGCAGGATGAGGTCTCAGAGAGTCCTGGGTCCAGAGTCCTGTAGAGGAGACAGGGGGGCACCCAGGATCAGGTCAAGGTCTTTGAGGAGGAGAACTGAGACCGGGAGGAGGATGAAGATCCACCCTTCTGTATTCAGAGGGAGAGGTGCGATCAATAAATCAATCAATAATAAATTAACCATCATTAGACCTGATCTTAATAGATACTGATCACTTATTTAAAGTCATCAGAATGAACCACAGCAAAAGTGATCACTGATCAATAAAATCTACTGATCACTGAAACAGGCTGTCAAACATGTCTGCCTCTCTGTCTACAGGCCAGCTGCGGCTGTCAGTCACTCCAGAGGCGGGACAGCTCATCATTCACAGTAAGTGAACCAGCATTGAGTGATTTCTTCGCTGGAAGCAAACCAGTCACGAATCATTTATTTTCACTTGTCTCTGTGGGTGAGTCAACACTCACACAATATTTTCTTTTAAACTCAGCACCAAATTGCTTCCAATGGTTCCATTGGTGTGTGAATGGGTGAACCATTTCTGCCTGCCACTTTACGTTAGCATAGCATTAATTTGGTGGTTGACACAGGCTGTCGTGTACGTGGGAAACCTATATGCCTCATATGCTCACCACAAGTGACTCTGGCAAAAGAGTATAGAGAAGTAGAGACAATTACACTGGACAACTCAGAACCAAAAAGGTCAAAGAACGAGCATCATCTCTATAAAAAACAACAAACTGTGCTGTGTGTGTAGAGAGACACATGATGGAGCAGCCAATGCCAGCTGCTATTTATCAGAGCCAATGAAATGGCTGCAGCATCCAAGACGTGTTTGAAGTTTGTCAAAACCTGGGAGCTAAAGGCTGCTGAGCTGCTGTGTCCTAATGATGGCTAACATTAGATTGGGAAAGCTAATCTTAGCCACCCCTAAAGTTTCTACAAAGGGTTCTCAGGGAAACTCAAAGGCCATGGAAGGTGTTTTGGGAATCCTTCAACATTATGGGTCCTTGAGTAGTTCGAAAGGTCTTTGGGAGTAGTTCTGTGGGTGCTTGAGGGGGTTCATGATGGTCCCTGAAAAAACTTCTTGCGTGGATTTTATGGGTGCTTGAGCAGTTACAATGGGCCCTTGAGGAGGTTCAAGGACTCCTTAAGGAAAATTGTGGGTCTGTTCAGGGTTTGAAGTGTCCTTGAGTGGGCTGTATGGGATATACAGGAGGAGACTTTCTCCTGGTCTCATCTGTGTCTGTCTCCTCAGTATTGAATCAAAACTTTCTCTCATTTCACTGAAAGTTACAGAAAAATAGTTTTCTCTCTCTCTCTGCAGTCCATGAAGCCAGGGGGCTGATGGGAAAATCTCAGAGGTCATGTGACTCCTTCGTAAAGGTAAAGAAACACTGATAATGCCATGAGCTTAGGTGTTACAGAAGGTTGTACCATGTTTGGTGGTTTCACATGTCTAAACCACAGACTGTATAAAACATGGAGGTTGTCTCCATGACGTCACCCACAGGTTTCTGAAGAGAGATTGTGAGGCCCATTGTGGGCATGTCTGCTGGATCCATCTTGGCAGAGCCTGGCTCCATCTAACTCCCCACTAATCCAAATATGAGCAAAGGGGTGGAGCTGAATGAAGCCTGTTTACTGAAACGCACCCACCTATCTAAGCACGGAGCTAACATGCTAGCTAAGGCTAACGAGTTGTTACCGGTGGTACCGACTGACTCAGAGGTTCCAGCCCACTTCAGCACTGGTTCCAATACTGTGTACGATTCCTCCTGAATTGCAGGTGTAATGTTACATGTCAACATTTCAGCCTCCAGTAAATCACTAACAGGAGTGTATTAAACTTAAAATTTTTGTTTTAGCAATAATATTAATATAAATGATAATACACAAAAGCGAGTTAAGTCGAAGGCAACTGGACTTGGTGTGGATTCTTGAAGATGTTTCACTTCTCATCTGAGAAGCTTCTTCAGTTCTGACTGACTGGTACGGAGACCCAGGTACTTAGACCTCTGTGGAGTCGTTAACTGCGTCATTGATACCACTTAGTATGCGGGTGCTCCTGGGTGTTAAACGACAGTCGTTGAGAGTCGTTTGGGAGTCACCTGATGCCAAGTGTGAATGACCATTAACCCTGTCACATGAGGTCAAGTGGTTGTTTACTCTCCTGGGAAGAGATGCAGCATTGTAGGTGGGAGACAGGTGATGTCTGAGGCCTGCTCCTCAGTTGAGTGATGGCTTCTCTACTTTGACGTAGATGGCCTCTTTCACTCCTCTTTCAAACCACCTCTCCTCCCTGTCCAGAATGTGTACATTGTTGTCGTCAAAAGAGTGTCCCTTTTCCTTGAGGTGGAGGAAAACTGCTGAGTCTAGGCCTGTGATGTTGGCCCTCCTGTGTTGAGCCATCCGTTTGTTGAGAAGTTGTTTGGTTTCTCCTATGTATAAATCTGCGCAGTCCTCGCTGCATGTATGACAATGTTGTTGCGTCTGTTCTTCTTCTCCTCTTCCCCTGTGGCATCGACACTCTTCCTGGATTTTGTGGCTGTTTTCACAAAGGTCCAGTTGGGGTATCCACACGCTTTGAGTGCATTCCTCAAGTGTTTCCGCTCCTTCTCTTGACAGTGTTAATGGTCATTCACACTTGGCATCAGGTGAACTCCCAAACGACTCTCAACAACCGTCGTTTAACACCCAGGAGCACCTGCATACTAAGTGGTATCAATGACACAGTTAACGACTCCACAGAGGTCTAAGTACCTGGGTCTCCGTACCAGTCAGTCAGAACTGAAGAAGCTTCTCGGATGAGAAGTGAAACGTCTTCAAGAATCCACACCAAGTCCAGTTGCCTTCGACTTAACTCGCTTTTGTGTACCATGACCTGGATGACTGAGAACCTCCACAGACATAAATGATAATGTTTGAGTTTGTGGATTGTCAAATTTTATGTTACTGTTTAGCTTCAACAACCAACTCCAGCTTAACCAATAACAATATCTGGGTTAACGTTATTTCTGCAAACATTCAGAAATGAGACGTTAATATTAGCTTTGTCACTTTTGACGTATGAGCCTAACATAACATTACGTTGTTTAAATTTAATTTTAAGGTTTAAAATTATAATCATATAAGATTATTATAATTATATCACTTGTAATATTTAGACTTCAGTGCAGCAGGTTTAATAACTGAGGCTACCAGACACTCCCGTTAGCATTGTTAGCTTAGCTTAACCTCCACCCGAGAGAAACACAGTCAACACGGCAGCACAGTCAAACTCCAGCCATGTTGTTTATCTGGTTTTTACATGAAAAATTATCCAAAAGTCAAAAACAGCACAAACAGCTGAAGATCAGTGACTGAATGAGCCGATAGACAGCTGTCAATCAAAGTGATCATTTTAGATTTTAAACGAGTGTTCAAAAATATCTGCGTGTGTATGTGTGTGTGTGGGTGTAGCTGGAAGTGACCTCTGACCTCGACCACAACATCGCAATGAAAACTTCAACTGTCCTGAACAACAAGAACCCAGAATACAACCACAACTTTTTACTGTGAGACACACACACACACACACACAGAAACACACACAAATGTTTCACAATAAAAGCCTTGTTAAGAAATGAAGGGATTCTGGTCACTGAAATGCTAGAGCGCAGGAAGTCTTGAGTTTGTATTAACAAAATGACAGATCAAATACCATGAGACTTCATACTAAAATATGAGCAAATAATAATTATAAATAAAGCTCCAAATAAAGTGTGTATGTGTGTTTGTGTGTGTGTGTGTGTTTCAGGTGTATCAGTGATGACCTCGTCATGAACAGGTTGTTGGTGTCGGTGTTCAGCAGGTCAGTGATGAAGCCTCCTGTTCTTCTCTGTATTTACTGCTAAACAGCTGGAAATGTGCCCATGGTTCACTGCTGGTCCAGGATCAGGGTCCATGTGGTCTCGAAGATGTTGAGTCATGATCCACATCGTGACATCTGCACACACACACACTGTCACAATATTTTCATTACAGGTTGTGAGTTCACTTCTTTCAGACACACTAACTCTGGAGCAGGAAATGGTGCTTCAAAATAAAGCTACAATTGAAAATCACTAGACTTGTATATTGAATATGTTTTATGAAATTAAGTTGAACCATGTGACCATGACCACTCAGAATAAACCTGCGGTCCACTTTTGGACAGCGAACCACCATTTGGGCACCACTGTTCTATCATAACAGTCCAGTGGCTCAGACTTGCGGCAGTTGTGGTTCGTTATTGCTACCAAAATAAATCAATGTTTTATCTTTGTCAGAAAGCTAAAGTGTTTCTATTATTCTGTCCAGTTCATCAGTGGACCCTCATTTATCTGGAAAACTCGATACCTGAGGAACTGGAGGGGCGGGGCTTCAGCTCTCTTATACTAACACTCACCTGTCTCTCTCTCCAGTTTTCATCTTTAATCGAAGTTACTAAGAGTCATGTTGTGTTATTGTTCCCCTCTCTCTGTCTCCTCAGTTGCAACCACCTGATTGGCTGTATGAGCTTTGGGATTGGTTCTCTCATCACATCCTCTAAGGTCTGTTTAAACCAATCAAAAGACACAGAATCCTTCATCCTGATTGGCTTAGGGAGATCCTTATGTTGCCTTGCAAAACAAAGAATACAATTCTTGACTGTTGTCGTCCTTCATCTTTAAGATGGTGCCGCTCTAGTGGCAGCCTGTTACAGCAGCTCTCGCTCACCGCTGAGCTTTTTCCTCTTTTATTCTGTCTTCTTTATTCTTTTAAATTATTTTTCACTGGCTTGTGTTCCTGAATGCTCAGTTCAACATGGAGTCCAAGTATTTTATTGTCTCTGGTGCAGCATGTCATGTATTGGGTGAAGGTGGGCAGAGCGGAGGATGGAGAGGCATGGTTGAAGTCCCCAGAGAGGAGAAGGAGGGGCTGAGGATGTTGGGTCTGCAGCCGGCCCGTGACAGAGTGGATGACATCACAGGCCACATCGGCGTTAGCAGAGGGGGGAATATATGCAGCTATCGTGATAACATGCGAGAACTCCTGAGGCAGATAGTATGGCCTCATGCTAACGGCTAACAGTTCAATGTCCTTACAGCAGAGTTGCTCCTTAATAGTGATGAGCCCAGAGTTACACCATCTATTGTTCACAAACACTGCCAGCCCCCCTCCTTTCTTCTTACCGCTCTGCTTCGTCCTGTCCGCCTGCAGCAGTTTAAATCCGTCCAGTGTGATGATCATATCCGGGGTCCGTGGGGTCAGCCATGTCTCCGTAAACACCATGATGCTGCACTCCCGGTACTCCCTCTGGTGTCGGGTCAGCGCTGTTAACTTGTCCATCTTGTTGGGGAGAGATCTTACATTCCCCATGGTGATGGATTGGAGGACCGGTCTGTATCTCCTCCTCCTGTCACGGCACTGGGCTCCAATAATTTCACATGACTGAATTGGCATGCTCTCCGGGCAGGTTTCAGTCATCTGTGGTGTCCAACACGCTCATGCTCAGAGCTAGATCCCAGTAGAAAAATAATTTCACATGAGTAGTAATTTCACATGAGTCATTTGTCTCTACTGACCTGTTTTCAGACAGGTGACGAGTCAAAGCAATAAGAATCAGCTCATGATTACTTGATTAATTAATTGGTCAATTGAAAGAATTTTTTTTTTTCAAGCAAAAATGCCAAAACTTTTCTGGTTGCAGCTGCTAACTTCTTCTAAAATCAGACATTTTTTACTGTTTTCTGATATCTTATTGATCAAATGATAAATTGATTAATGGAGAAAATAATTGTCAGATTAATTATTGACAAAAAAACTCTGTCCAGCACAAAGACATGTGGAGGGTGAAGCATTGTCAGGGACTCCTCACCTGGTCCCCCTGCAGGACTCAGGAAGAGCTTCCTTCAGCTGTCACCTTAATAAACTCTGCTTTACCCACACAAACAGCTTTAATGAGCTTTTGGCCCCACCCCCTCTGTGTTGGCAGCTTGTCACTGGTTGGTTCTACCTGCTGGGGGAGGAGTTTGGGCAGAGCAAACACCTTAGAGTGACATCACAGCAGAACAAACCAATGAGGAGCCTGGGGGACAGGACAGCGGAGCATGTACCAACACACTGTGGTGAGTCAAAGCTACCTGATGATGTTGTCACGTGAACGTGCTCATGGCTGAATGGTTAACTCAGAGATGATGATAACCACTTATCAGAATCAGAGTTCATGAGCAGCCAAGTCTTTAAAACTGATCAGATCAGTTGTGATGCAGGCGAAATGAAACAAACTGGTTGTTATGGTGCAATCTGGAGATGCATATTTTCATCAACCAACAGCATGGCTCGAGAACACAGAAACACCCTGTCACAAGTGTGTTTGGCATGAAAAATGAAACAGCTAACATTAGCATGAACTTCCTGCTGTTTGCTCCACATTAAGAACACAGACAGTGTTTCATAATCCCATTGTTTCCTCAGAATATATCAAGGTGAAGGTCAAAGGTCAAAGTGTATATTGTCATGTGCACAGTTAAAAGAAACAAGTTTCCCTGTACAATGAAATTCTTCCTTCGCCTTCCACTATGAACACCACTTTGAAAAAAAAATAAAAATAAGAATAGAAATTACAAAAAAATGGGGAATTAAAAAGATATGTACAGGAAAAAATATTTACAATAACATGGATGTGCAAAAACATGGATGTGTATATATCAGTTGAAGTGATATTACAATGACAGTACTATACAGTATGGATAAGGAGATGATGAATATGAATATAAAGGAATGTAGTAGTATTGCATAAGCAGAAGTAGATGAAATACTGCATCAACATCAGCAGTAGACACACTGACCACTAACGTGCTGTGTGAACATCAGTGAGAGGAGCTCAAAGGAAACGCTTGTTTGCTCTAAAACTGAAATATAAATTACAATGAACTTGTTGGAGAAGGTGAAGATTACATATGGCTTAATCCAGTGCAGTGTGAATGTCTGTCTCCCCCTTCTGGCTGTGAGAGTAATTACACAAACACTATCGACGTGCTCATGATGCCGAAGGCTCCACCGTCCTCTTAGTTTCTGCAGCTTCCTCTGTCCCCTTTCAGCTCTGACAAAGCAGTCATTGCTGGTTGATGTAAAACTCGTCCCTACCAGTACGTCAGTGTGGAAGCTGGAGCAGTTTATGTTCATGGTTAACTGGAGGTTACTCTGTGTAAGCCCCACCCCTCCGCTACTATTGGTTGAGAAAAATGATTTGACATTAGGAAGAGCCAGATTATAAGCATCTCAGTCCGCAGGTCGACTGTGTTTAGAGACCGGAGTTCACCCCGATGATGTTCTCTCTAAGATATGGATTTGAGTGTCTCTGCCGGCTTCTGGGTCCAGACGTCTCCGCAGCCAGTGGCCGGAGTGAAGCCTCACTGTTGGACACACAGTGTATAAGTGTAGGCTACACAACACATCTGTCCTCAGTGTTAATGATCAGGACAATTCATACACACCTTGATAGAATATTTGTATATTTCATCCTGACCTGTTGTTAGAATGAAGTTCTTGTTAACAGCAGCTTTACATTCATACAGGTCGGTCTACAGCCGAGGAGCTTTAGGAGCAGAGCTTCATTCATTAACACAGAGGAACGGCTCAGTTTCACAGATGGAGCCATGTGGAGGCTGGAACTGAATCATCCTCATTGGTTTCACATATTCACATTATTTAGATTTAGACTATTTTACGTGTCCTTACATCTCAATCATATTACAAATGAAAGAAGAGTCCGTAAGACAAATAGAGACAAGAAGACTGTCCTGATGAATTTACTGTGTCTGCAGTCAACAAGCCTCCCTGACTCTGTTTCTTTACGTTTCTTTAAACTCTTCATATCCTGACATGATCAAAGTGCTTTCTTTTGGTGAAAATCACGGAGCACAAATCATCATCATCACAGAAACTGTCTGCGCTGCTGAACACGCCTCTTTTACACGAACGCGCACAGACTCAGATTAAGTTAACACAGACTCAACAAACCAACATCTTCATCACCGTCATAGTACCGATTAACTCCAGCTGAGACGACCAGAGTTTGTTAACCCTGACTTGCCTTGGTAACCCCGAGTTAAATCGGAGTAGGTTAAACCCGCTTCGTAGTACAGCCCACTTGTGGTGATTGGCTTCGTCAACATTGTATGAACTCGTTTAGGAAGAGAGTAAATGTAACAGAAGTCCTGATCTGCAGGTTTAAGATAAAAAAGATGTCCAGCTGAATACCCTTCCTTTAAGTAGGAGACATCAGCCATTCACAATAACAAAACAGTTATTGTTTAGTTAAACAAATAGAGAATCCTCCTGCACCTGGATGAAAGTTACCCTGAAATAAAGTCACCTTTATGCTGAAGACCTGGTCCTGCTGGTCCTCCCCCACAGATGGGCCCTGACAGTCAAGAAACCCAAAACCAAAGTGCTCACTTTCTAAGAAAAGGTCCAGACTACAAACAATGAATGTTGAACAAACAAATCAATTATACAGATTTACAACTAAAAGACAACTAAAAGATGTAGCAAAAAGAACTTTTTCTGCCATCAAGAGAAGAATAAACTCTGAACTACCAATTAGAACCTGACTCAAAATATCCAGATGAATCATTGGAGCTGTTACATTATATGACGGTGAGGTGTGGCAAACACAAACTCAAAACAAAATTGAAATCCTGCACAAAGAGTTGTGTACAGGTATCGTCCAACTCTCAGTTCAGACTGAGTCAGAGGAGGCATGCAGCGACAGACCTGCTGTCCAGAGAGACCAGGCTGTGATCTGACTGTGACCAGAGAACTGAAACATCATAAACAAAGTGGGTTAGTGATCGACAGTGAGCAGGATTGTTCTGGCTTTTCTATTATTCATAGCGGAGATGTTACCTGTGTCTGCAAACATGTTAGCTTCATTAGCTCTGACAGAAACCCTCAGGGCGTACACACACACACACACACACACACACAGTGTCCCATATGTAAATCTATATGTTTATTCTAGCGAGCTGACTCCTGCTCTCTCTCTGTCTCTCTGTCTCTCTCTCTCTCTGTCTCTGTCTCTCTCTCTGTCTCTCTCTCTCTCTCTCTGTCTCTCTCTCTCTCTGTCTCTCACTCTCTGTCGCTCTCTCTGTCTGTCGCTCTCTCTGTCTGTCTCTCTCTCTGTCTGTCTCTCTCTCTGTCTGTCGCTCTCTCTGTCTGTCTCTCTCTCTGTCTGTCGCTCTCCCTCTCTGTCTCTCTCTCTCTGTCTCCCCGGGGGTCCACACAGTTACCATGGTGATGAGAAGCTGCCTGGTAACCATGTGACCCTCACAATACCTCCGCCCCCTCTTCATCTATCTATCTTAGTGTAAACCCCTCCCCTCTCTCTCCATCTCTGTCTCCACTGTGAATCTATGTCTCTCTCCCCCTCTCTCTCTGTCTGTTTCTCCCTCTCTCGCTCTCTCTCTCTCTCTCTCACATCACACTGAGATCTGACACTCGTTCGCCCCAACCGATCACAGAAAAGAGAGACGGGACGAAAGAAGGACAAAGAAGAAGAAGAAACAGACTTCTTCTCCTTGTTTGCTTGTTTGTTTAATGTTTGTTTTCTGGACGTCTGTATCTGCAGCTGGAGGAGCAGCAGCTGTACTTGTAGTATCACAAGTACTGTTGGTAGTAACATCAGTGGATGGAGTATTCATCAGTTGTAGTCAGCAATACTTGTCCTTGTGATTTTATTATCAGAGCTGCAGGATTGTCTAATGAAGACTGATTTTGATATTTTCTGTCCAAATCTCTTTCATTTTGACCTTTTTTAGGTAAAAAATAAAATGAAAGAGATTTTTTGAGTTAAATTCTGCATCAAGTAGCAAAGTTAAATTTACATTTAAAAAACTCCTGGTGTGAATCCAAACAAGGCTGATGGCTTTTTGATTCTGCTTTAACATCTTTTGGCTGTTGATTCAGTATCTGAATGAGTCGCCGACCTACATTATCGTCTTTCAGCTGAGTCTACATCAGACATCCTTTAAGAACGTCTGTTGTGTCTGTTTGTTTGTGTTTACATCTTTTGTTCACCGTTTGTTTTCTGAAAGTTTTGTACTCGACTCAGGGAGTTGAGTTTTGATGCTGGTGTTGATGTGGACCTCTTCAGGGGAATCTATGTGGACGCTTTAGCTTTTGTCTCTGTTTGTAGTCGCCAGCTGCAGTTTTGACTGTGATTCAGAACCACCTGTCTGCCTATCTGACTGATCTAATCTGGTGCAGTCGGGTTTGGTCTGAGGACAGTCAGGATGTTCTGGAAGAACACTGCCTGGTCATGGGATGATGCTGCAGGTAGTGATGATGATGATGGTGGTTATCTGCTTGCAGCAGACCTCAGGAGGACTCCGGACTCCACTCCCGATTCTGACCTGAATTGCATCACTACCTCCGCCGCAACCAACCTTTCAAACAGAACCACCATCACCACTGCTGGACTCAAAGACTCGACAAACCACAGCCTGACCTCCAGTTGTCCCCAAGGCTTTGAGCCCAACAATGCTCACAGCAGCTATGGCCCGACCAACGCCAACTACAGCAGCTACATCTCCACACTGTACGCCAACACCAACCAGCGTCAGGCAACCCGAAACAGCAGCAGTACCCAGCGACTGACGGTGAGTCACATGACACAAACTCAAATATTTAACTACAGATATCATCAACAAAAGTCTCATTAAGTAGATGAAGTTGGACTTTGATCTTGACTTGGAACTTTTTGGTCTTGAGTTAGGTTTTGTTGGTCTTGATTTGAGACTTGACTTTGGACTTTGGACCTTTGTTGACCTGGGACTGACCCGCCTTCATTTGCTACTTGACTTACTTGTGTTGATCCTGGACTTTCCTTTGGAATTATGTTTTTCTACTTGGTCTGGTCTTCGCTTGGGGCTGACTTTGGATTTATGCTTCTTGATGAACGATTTAACTCAGGTCAGTCCAAAATAAGTTTCTAATTTGGACTTACCTGACTTGACTTGTTGGACTATTTATCACACAATACTAGGACTCAGATTAATATACATTTTGTGAACAGTAATTATTCATAAAACGTGATGGTGCCAGCATTTACAAAGTGGTCCTGGACTTGTCTTTGAACTTGTTGATCTTTAATTGTGACTTGGCATGGGATAAGCTAGTCTTGACTTGGAACTTGCCTGGGACTTGATTCAAGACTTGAGTTAGGACTTGATTGGGGATTGACTTGGGACTTAAATTTCTTGTCTTGGAACTTACCTGTGGGACTTGGCTGTCTTGATTTGGAAATAGTTGGACTTAATTTGGGACTCAATATGAGACTTTCCCGCCCTGACTTGTGACTTGTTGGACTTGACGTTACTTGTGACTTTATCTTATTCTACAAGTCTACAATTTCATTTTTTTGTTTAGTATTTTTTAAGAAATATGGCAAATATGAGGAACATTGTCACATAAAATAAATTGTAAAATTCAACAATTTGAGAATGAGAGGCACAGTTACTACCGAAATAGTAATATAACAGTGTCATCAAGGTACTGTGTATTAAAATAGATCAAAGGGATCTCCAGCAATGTTTTGTAACTTTTTAAGGTACAAGAGTACAAAATGATAACAACAAATAAATGAAAAACCAGACAATAATGATAAGAGAAAGATTGAAGAGGATTGACGAACGTTATAAATGATTGACGCTTATTGAAAAACTTTTCAGAATTACCTCTCAGTGGGTATTTAATCTTGCCAATGAGTACTGGAAGGAGCCTTAGTGGACTTCCAGTGGAGAAGGAAATGGCGTCTTGCAAGTAAGGAAGTGAAAGCTAGAACATCCAATTGTCTGGAGGTATAACCGTTATAGTCTTCTGGACAGCCAAATATGGCTACATGCGGAGAGATGCTTATAGATATCGAGAGTATTTTAGACATGATGTCAAAGTAGCTCTGCCAAAAATGAGTTATGAAAGGACAGAAATAAAACATATGAGATAGACTGCAAGATGAAGCATGACATTTGTCACATCTGTCTGTAATACTAGGATAAATTTGTGACGAATGAGCTTTGGAAAAGTGAATCCTGAACAGCACCTGAAATTGTACGTGTGTGAGGCGTGCGCAAGTTGAGCTTGTATAGATTCTTTTCAAAGCAGCATCCCACCAGTTGTCCTCCAGAATCAACCCCAATTCATGCTCCCAGTCTGCTTTGACTTTGGTGGTTGAAGAATTGTCATAGGACAGGAGTCTGTTATATACCTTTGAGATGAGTGACTTCTGAAGGGGGTTGAAGGTGAGAAACTCATCACACAGTCGATTTGGAGGTAAGGAGGGAAAAGCTGGAAACAATGGTTTAGTGCAGTGTCTAATTTTTTCGAAGCTGTTCATTACCAGGTGTAGACACTTAACTAGCTAACATGCTAACATTATAGACATACCGACCAATCAGAGATGATCAGAAACAGACACACTCTGCGGCTGAATGCATGTGTGTGTGTTTTACTGTTTTCCTTTAAAGACTCATCAAAGATTCACATGTGATGAATTATAGAGTGAAGCTGCTTCTGGTGTTCACACAGTAAGTGGACCACACACATGTGTACTGTTATACTTGTGAGATCTCTCACAACCATCACCCTCGTAACCAAATGTCCAACCCTGAACTGAACCTAAACCTGAGTCTGAACCCTCAAACAAGTGTTTGAAGAAGTGAGGACAAGGTCTGGAATTCAAATTGGTCCTCACAAAGATAGAAATACTGGATCAAGCACACAGAATTGAGCCATTTAAATGTTGTTCAATTTGTCAGTTTGTCTGTTGTCCATTTGTTTATTGCCAGTTTGTCTGTTGTCAGTTTATCCAAGTGAACCAGCTGCTTTAGTTTGGATCAGTTTCAGATGTTTTACCTTTTGGCAATAGGTTGGAACGAACCTGGTTGATTACTAATTGATTTACTAATTACTAGGTGTAATTAACAAATTATTAAAATTTTAAAATAATTACTGCAAGATGAAGCATGACATTTGTCACATCTGTCTGTAATACTAGGATAAATTTGTGACAAATGAGCTTTGGAAAAGTGAATCCTGAACAGCACCTGAAATTGTACGTGTGTGAGGCGTGCGCAAGTTGAGCTTGTATAGATTCTTTTCAAAGCAGCATCCCACCAGTTGTCCTCCAGAATCAACCCCAATTCATGCTCCCAGTCTGCTTTGACTTTGGTGGTTGAAGAATTGTCATAGGACAGGAGTCTGTTATATACCTTTGAGATGAATGACTTCTGAAGGGGGTTGAAGGTGAGAAACTCATCACACAGTCGATTTGGAGGTAAGGAGGGAAAAGCTGGAAACAATGGTTCATAAACCAGGGACAATTAATCAACCTCTAATCAGTCTCAATTCAAAGAACTTGGAAGGCGTGAACCTGAGCACTGACCAACAGCAAATGTCTCAGTCATCAAGTCAAGTCAAATCGTTTATTGTCATGTGCACAGTTAAAAGAAACAAGTTTCCCTGTACAATGAAATTCTTCCTTTGCCTTCCACTAAGAACACTGTTTGAGGGAATACAATTTAAAAAATAGAAATTACAAAAGAAAAAAAAATAGAGAATTAAAAAGATATGATATTTACAGTACCATGAATATGCAAAAAGACACAAAAAACCCCACAGAGGACTGCTCCAGTGTTTATGAACAAATGTTCATTAAAAAGGAGTTGCTCAAGTGAAACTAACAACTGGTGCCAACAACAAATCAGGTCAATCAACACTGCATAATTGTCCAACACTGCAGATAAACCAGATAAGTGTGTGTGTGTGTATATGCACGTGTGTGGTAGGAAGAGGGGAGAAGAAACAGCAGATGTGATCTCATGCAAAATCACGGAAGTGTCTACGTCACACCAGGTGTGAAAAGGGGGCACACAAAAGCACAACTTCTTAAAAAAAGAAATAAAACAAATAACACACTCTAACTGACTGTCTCTGCCCAGACAATAGCTCTCTTACTTGGTCGCTCCATGCGAGGACTGTGTAACAGTGGGAGGGCGGCTGTAGCGTCCTACCGCACTGAATGGCACGGTCCTCTTCAGGGCGGATGGCACGGCAGGTTGACCGGTTGAAGAAGCGGGTCTTGGCAGCTCCTTCTCCTTCTTGGAACTTGTTCCGCTTCTGCAGGTACTTGAGGAATGTCTGGTTGCAGGAAGTTCTGCTGCAGATCCGAGGCGTGTGCACAATAGTTAAAAAGAAAAATGACAGTCTTTTCCTTGTCCAGCCAGTCAAGATCTGCGGCCTAGGTCTGGTAGGTTCAAACGTTTGGTGGTGGTCACTCCCTTAAGGCAGGCGGTGTGTTGAAGCCGGAGCTCTCTTGTAATTTGTCGTCATAGGCTTTCCATGCGATGTCACCATAGCTCCTGCTGGTCTCAGCCACTGGCTGCTCCATGTTTGAGTTTTAGGGTTGTTAAGTCGCACCTGGGTGTGAATTAACGATTAGTGGGTCCTGGTGCTCTTTTTCTTTGACTCTTTGACTTTATATTTTTGAAATTGTGTAAATTTTGATTTTGTGGATTTTGGATATCTGTTTGATATTTTACATTTGCACTTGTTCCTTTTTCCTCCTTCAAGATAAACAAAGTTCTAACTGATTTCACTTTTTCCTTGTACAGGACTCACAGATTAATCTGTATCTAGTGAACAGAAATCATTCATAAAACACAATGTCCTTTGCAGTGTAGAACATTATTAGAACACTGAGGGTGAGCAGGACCAGGAAGGACCAGGTTCAGGTCTACAGTTTAGGTCTGTGTGGGACTTGCTGCAGTCCAGAGTAGAAAACAGTAAAATATCCTGAATGACAGCGTTCACACGGCCGTGTGTGTGTGTGTGTGCGTGTATGTGTATGCGTGCGTGCGTGCGTGTGTGCGTGCGTGCGCAGGAAGTGTGTGTCTTATCGCCGGGATACATCCAGTGTTTTTGTGAGTCTGAATGTGTGTGTGTGTTTCCTGCTATTCTTCTGTCTGTTGGTTCCCACACACACACACACACACACACAAACATCCAGTATGCCGTTGAACCTCTCACACACTGGTTCACCTGGATCAGCTGGACCTGGTTAGACCTGGTTTTGTGAAGTCTGGATTTAGATTAGTCTCAATTCTTCTTCTCTGAAGTCTGAACCTGGTGTAAATCTACCTTTGTAAATTTGGATTAGATCTATTTTTTCTGTCTGGATCAGAGCAGACTTTGTTCTGGTTCTCTAAACCTTGACCTGGATTCAAATTGCCTCCTCCTTTAGACCTTGTACTGTGTTAGTTGTGGGCTGGGCTCCGACTTTTGTGAAGTCCTGGATCTGGCTCTATAAATCTGTCTGGGATTATAGCTGGATCTGGAACTGGATTTCATCTGGTTCTCTTTCTGTAAGTCTGGACCAGGTTATACCTACTTCTCTGAAATCCAGACTTAGATTTGCCTTGGATCAAGCTTCATAAATCTGGGTTTGGATTAGACCTGACTCCTGGACCTGGATTTGACGTGGTTTAGCCCCCCTCCCGGCTGTGCTTCAGTTCTGTTGGAGGATCAGATGGACCAGTGGAGTTGCAGGACTTGAACCAACAACTGGGCCTGCTGTCATGCACACGATCCACCGTCTGTGTCGAGTCTGCATTGAACAAAACCTGCCTCAGGTCTGAGTCTGTTTACTGATTAAAGGACATGTTCACAGTTTAAAGTTGGTGTTCAAACAACAGGCAGGCGTCCAGACAAACCCTGAAACAGGTTTTTCTTGCTGTGACCTTTCTGTTCAGACTGAACATGAACATGTTTCTAATGGAGGACAAAATCTATATTTAATGTGTAAAATATATTCACAGTTAATATGATCAACTCCTCAGATCTTCTAAAGTTAAAGTCTGATTAGTTCAAATTCTCTCTTTATGTTCCTGTCCTTCACTGCACATTTAAGGCAGTAAATCTCATCTAAGTGATCTGAATATAAGTGGATATCTGGTTTTTGCAGCATTTATATGAATGAGAACTTTTTCTTTTGCTCCTCGCTTCAAACTCTGCCGCAGGTTCAGAATTTCAGAGCGTTTAAGAGTTGAAGCAGTTTCTCAGTCTGATAGACAGCAGAGCTGAGTTCAGTAGAGATTTAGTAGAGTTCAGTAGAATTTGTTATTAAAACAGCATTGATTGAGTCCAGTGTTTATCAGTGAAATCAGGCTACAGATTTGTTGCCAGGTTACTGCATTTGCCCGTCAACTGTCTCCTACAAAAATCTGATCTGAACCATGAACAACAAACACAAAACTCACATTCATGTGGAAACAACACAGCAAGATGCCTCTTCTGATTGGTTACACAGTGTGATGTCACTGCTGGCAGCAGTTTCCTGTGTGTGTGCGTGCGTGCGTGTGTGTGTGTGTGTGTGTGTGTGTATTTCTAACCCAGCATGTCAAATAAATGTTTAATGTCTTCATCTTTAAACCAGCTGCATTGTGTGTGTGTGTGTGTGTGTGTGTGTGTGTGTGTGCGTCAGGTCGATCAATAATTCACACACAGATTAAAACTGAATGGTTTTACTGAAAAACTGCATCTGACAGGAGAGAGCGAATAAGATAAGATAAACCTTTATTCGTCCCTCAGTGGGGAAAAAGACAAGAGGACAGTTAAATAGTAAAAAATGAAAAATATAACAAGCTAAAAAGTATTCACAAATTTAACAAATATACACAAGATTATATATAGATATACATGAGATATACATGAGAATATGGGTATGAGAAATATGACCAGTAAAATTAGACTTTGCATAGAAGAATTTGATTTGAAATATTAATTATCAAATATGAAATATGAAATATTGCACTTGAATGAAATATTGCACTTGAATATAACAAAATGAAATATTGCACAGCAAACTGAATCTGGAATAAATAGAAATATGCAGGCATGAAAATATACAAGCATGAAAAAAGAGTATTACACAGATGAAGATGTATAGTCTACTGGGAGCAGTGCTGTTGTACAGTCTGACAGCTGCAGGAAGGAAAGACCTGCGATATTGCTCCTTCACACACTTCAGGTGAAGCAGTCCATCACTGAAGGAGCTCTCCAGAGCTGTTAAAGTGTCCTGCAGGGGGTGGGAGTCATTCTCCAACATGGATGACAGCTCAGCATCATCCTCCTCTCTCCCACCACCTCCACTGGGTCCAGGGGGCAACCCAGTGCAGAGCTGGCCTTCTTCATCAGTCTGTCCAGTCTCTTCCTGTCCACAGCTGAAATGCTGCTGTCCCAGCAAGTTACTCCGTGGAAAATGGCTGATGCCACAACAGAGTCGTAGAAGGTCTTCAGGAGTGACCTCAGTCTCCTGAGCAGATAGAGTCTGCTCTGACCTTTCTGTAAAGTGCAGCAGTGTTATGAGTCCAGTCCAGTCTGTTGTTGAGGTGAACACCCAGGTACTTATAAGATGTCACCATCTCAATGTCCATTCCCTGGATGTTCACTGGTGTTGGAGGGGAGTGAATGCGCCTGCAGAAATCCACCACCAGTTCTTTGGTTTTCCCTGAGTTGATCTGGAGGCGGTTCCACTGGCACCAGTCCATAAAGTCCTGTGTCAGTTCTCTGTTTTCCCTGTCGTCCCCATCTGTGATGAGGCCGATGATGGCAGAGTCATCAGAGAACTTCTGCAGGTGACAGGTTGGTGAGTTGTATGAAAAGTCTGCAGTGTAGAGGGTGAAAAGGAACAGCCAGAACCGTTCCCTGTGGGGCCCCCGTACTGCAGACAACCGTGTCAGACACACAGTCCTGTGTCCTCACATACTGTGGGTGGTTGGTGAGGTAGTCCAGAACCCAGGATGTGAGATGCAGGTCCACCCCTGTGTTCTCCAGCTTGTCCCCCAGAAGTGCTGGCTGGATGATGTTGAACGCACTGGAGAAATCAACAAACATGATTCTCACAGTGCTCCCAGGTTTCTCCAGGTGAGAGAGAGCTCTGTGCTGGAGGAAGATGACAGCGTCATCCACCCCAATGCCAGGCTGGTAGGCGAACTGAAGTGGGTCCATCGAAGGACCCACCAAGGGGCAGAGATGAGCAAGGACCAGCTGCTCCAGGGTCTTCATAAGGTGGGATGGCAGCTGTAGCTGCTGAGGTCATTGGGGTGCGGCGTCTTGGGGACAGGTACCACGCAGGATGTCTTCCACAGCTGTGGCACCTTCCCCGGCTTCAGGCTCAGGTTGAAGATGTGCTCCACAACCCCACACAGCTGGTTTGTGCAGGTCTTCAGGAGCCCAGAGCTGATGCCGTCCGGACCCGCCTTGAGCTGATGAGGTGAGCAGTGGGAGGTGGCTGTGAGCTGAGAGTTGCAGGAGGGGAGGTGGGGGTGGAGCAGTCCACTTGAGGTGTCGATGAGGGGGGTTGCAGCAGGGAGGGCTGGGCCGGGGGAAGGGCAGATCAAATCTGTTGAAGAATTTCAGCTCATTCACCCACTTCTGGTCCCCTGCAGCCTGGGAGTCCGGCCCCTTGTGGCCAGAGATGGTTTTCAGGCCTCTCCAGACTCTGCTGATATTGTTCAATTCTTCCTTCTGTAGCTGTTCTTCCCCTCCTTGATCTTCCTCCTCACCTCCATCTGCACAGCCTTCCGTCCAGCCTTATGTCCGGATTAATCCAGGGTTTGTAGTTGGAAAAACACTGTACAGTCCTGGTGGGTACAGTGTTATCCACACAAAAGTTTATATAGTCTGTGACACAGTCAGTGAGACTGTTGATGTCGTCCCCGTGAGAATCGCAGAGTTCCTCCCACACCATCATGTTGAAACAGTCCTTTAGAGCCTCGTCAGCCTCGGCGAACCATCTCTTCACTGTGCGGGACACAGCTGGCTGCCTGTGTACCAGAGGTTTGTACACAGACTGGAGATGAACCCAGTTGTGGTCTGTCTGTGAAGGTTCTCAGTCATCCAGGTCATGGTACACAAAAGCGAGTTGAGTCGAAGGCAACTGGACTTAGTGTAGATTCTTGAAGACGTTTCACTTCTCATCCGAGAAGCTTCTTCAGTTCTGACCGACTGGTACGGAGACCCAGGTACTTATACCTCTGTGGAGTCGTTAACTGCGTCATTGATACCACTTAGTACGCGGGTGCTCCTGGGTGTTAAACGACGGCCGTTGAGAGTCGTTTGGGAGTCACCTGATGCCAAGTGTGAATGACCATTAACTCTGCCACATGAGGTCAAGTGGTTGTTTACTCTCCTGGGAAGAGATGAAAGAACAGCATTGTAAGTGGGAGACAGGTGATGTCTGAGGCCTCCTCCTCTGTTGAGTGATGGCTTCTCTACTTTGACGTAGATGGCCTCTGTCACTCCTCTTACAGGTTGTGGTCTGATCTTCCCAGGGAGGAAGGGGTGATGAGGTGTTTGCCTCCTTGGTGTTGGCATAACACAAGTCCAGTATTTTATTGTCTCTGGTGCAGCATGTCATGTATTGGGCGAAGGTGGGCAGAGTGGAGGATGGAGAGGCATGGTTGAAGTCCCCAGAGAGGAGAAGGAGGGGCTGGGGATGAGTGTGTGTTACCTTGTGTGAGTGTCTGTGTGTGTTTGAACAGGCGGAAGTCATCCATGTTTTCCACCTCGACACAAACACTCAGCTGTTCAAACAGCAACTGATTCACTTTAGCTCTTCAGTCTCATGTTTAATGTTTTCACCTGATTGGTTCAGATGTTGGCGTGAAAGCTGCCAATCAACCTGATTTGTTTCTGCTGAAGCCATCAGGAGACCATCTGACTCGACTTCATGAGTCGTCAGAAACTCATGAACAAAGACTCCAACACACTCACTAAAAACAGTGATGAAGAAACTCACCAGCGTAGCAACATTATGTGACGGGGAGTGGGGAAGGACTCAAGTGCAACACACCAGGATAGATGATAGATAACGTCTTTTAATGAAATGGCAAACAAAATCTCAACAACAAAAATCACTGACAATGATAGTGTCCAGGATAGTGCAAAAAAAAGCCTCATAAGAGAAAAGGTACAAATCCAAAAAACTGACGAGAGTAATCACGGGCATGAGGAAACAGCAGAAAAGGAGAAAAAACAATCCGGCAAGGGCTGACAGAAATGAAGTGGCTTATATAATGTCCTGATTAGTTGTTGGCTGCAGCTGGGAACACAGGTGACAAGATGAGGTGGGAGTGGCTGACAGGTGAGGCAGAGGCGGGGTGAGTAGAAAAGTACCAGGACCTGAGGTGAGAAGCTATGGAAGGTGAATAGTGACAGACTGACAGAACTTAGACAGGTAAACAATGACAGGTAAACTAAGACATGACTATAACTGACAGAACTGACAGAACACAGACAGAAAGCCAAGACATAGAACTAAGACAAAACTACAACGCAGAACTAAGAAACAGAACTAGGACAAGACTACGACATGACGAGACCGACAGAACTGAAAGAACTATGACATGAACAGAACTATAACAGACTAAGGTCAAACAGAAATTAAGACTGAACTAAGACAGAACATGGCAGGACAAATAAAAGACATGAACACAGACAGGGACTGGAACAGAAAAGGCAGGGAAAGACTAAGGCTGAACCAAAACACGACAGGCAGAACTGTGGCAGAACAAAATCTAAGGCTGAACAAAAACTAAGGTAAACAGAGGCCTGGCTGGCAGAACTGTGACACATTAAGGTCACAGACAATCCATAATGCAGCTCTCTGTAGGAGACACTCTGATGTATGAATCACACCTAACCATTTAGTCTTCAAATCTACTAAACAACATTTACAGGCAAAAATCTAATTTATTAAAATTAATATTAATATTCAGGTCACATGTTTTTTAGGAAGTCGTCTCAGTCGTCCAGCATCAAGTTCGACTGCATCACTCTGTTGGTTGGTTTGTAATCAGTGTGAACAGGAGGCTGATGTGAACAGCACCCTGTTTTAGTCTCATCCAACTGTAGTCCAGGTGAGACAGACACACCTGAGGAAAAAACTTCTTCTTTCCTGGTCTGATGATGTCGCAGTGATGTCACTTTAAGTCTGTCACTGTATTGAAATGTCAGCTGACTCTGTGGACATGGGAACCAGACTGATCCTGTAGAGAAACACAAACAATGAGTTTCTCATTCCTCTTTAAAGAATTCTTCCCTGATGTTTCTCCTCAGACCCTGCAGGAGTTTTAATATCAGCCTGTCATTCTGAACTCAGGGACATTTACCTTCCTTTGTGGAGAGAAAACTCTCAGGGGGAGTCGACCTTTTCTCTGTCTCTCACTGTTTACAGAGTCATGGAAACAGCTCAGAGACCAGGACCCACACAGACCTCCAGTCTGGATCTGGCAGAAGACTCCTGACTCTCTGTCAACATGACTAAAGACCAGTAGAGTCTGGACACAGCGCCCACTTTGGGCTGTGAGCTGCACTACAGCTTACAGGGGAAAGAAATAAATTCAGTAAAGGAGACATGAGCTTCTTAGATGATTATCAGGAGATGATTATTTCTGGATATCAGTGAGTCCACTACACTCTGTGTCAATATGAAATGTATCATTAGTGATAAAGTGTCAAGAAACAACAATGAATTTCATCTTTTAAGCTTAAAACAGCTGCAGACGTCAAATCACAGGTGAGAAGAGAAGCAGGACAAAATGGTCTAAACTGGATCAGAACAGTTTTTCTCCTTCTGCCTGTGACTGTTTCAAATTTAAGATTCAAATCAGCAAAAAACGTTTTTTTTGTGAAATCATGGCAGCAGAAACTGTTGATGCTGATGATTTCAAACAGCTGTATCTCATCTGTGGTCTGCAGGAGTGTCTCATGATGATCAAAACAGTTGGACAGAAAAGGAAGAAAATGTTTTTGCTGCACAAATGTTGTTAGATTCTGTGTTTATTTTTAGTACTTTTTAAATAAACTATCCCATATTTGAGTCCTCTCTGGGTTTCTGAAGTCAAATGAAATGAAAGTGTCATGGCTCTGGCTAAATGTCTCACATCATCATAAGCTACATTGTTGATATCCAGCAGATCTTGGCAAGCGACAAATTAAGCTCAATGTCCGCGGGCAAGTAATTTAACGTTACCTGACACACAAATCACAAATATCATGTTAATGTCATCCACCTCTCATGCAGAAACAGATCAGCCTCTGAGGTCTGTTCAAAAAAGCAAAGCCTCACTGATGTTAGTGTGTTAGGTTTTCAATATGTTCTTTTTAATGTGTTATGTTGTTAACATGCACTGTGCACAACACCACCTATTGTTGATTGGCTTGGATAGTGTTGTGTGTGTTTCTCATTTGCGGAGGCAGGACTGGAAACAAACAATTCACTGAATTTAGAATGACCAACCTTTAACTCTGAAATGTTGAGTCTAAGATGAGTTCTTCAGGATTATCTTTTCTTCCAGTCTGAATAGTATTAGAACTAAACCTGTCCAGTTTGTCCTGATGGTTGCACTATAACCTACTGTGATAAAATATAGAAAGTAAAGTGATGCTTAATCAGCAGCCCTAGGATCAATGACTATGTATGTATGTATGTCTATATGTGTAAATGAATGAATGTATGTATGTATGTACATATTGAGCTGGCAGTATGTATCGTCTCCAGGTGAACGTTGTTCGAGGAAAAGATGGTTTTGGATTCACGATTTGCTCCGACTGTCCGGTCCGGGTCCAGGCCGTCGACTCTGGTGAGAGCAAAAACACACACAGAATGGAGTCAAATCATGACTAGACAAATAATAAATGATAATAAGAATGATGATTATTTTGTTAACCTTGCAAAACTACATCTCCCTGAGTTTTTGACATGTGGTATGTGGACTCATGGGAGCTGTATGTATGATGCTGGCATTCTGTCACCTGATTGGACAAAGGCATCACTTGCTGGGCTGTCATTGGTCCGGTCATAAGCACATTATTTTTCCACGTGTGGGGAGAGAAAAGGACCTACACCTGCTGAGTCAGGATTCAGATTATACCTGAAACAACCTGTAATGAGTCAGCAACAAACTTCAGAAGGTGCAAAGCCATGTGATCTAAACATTATCTGATTGGTCAGCTGAAGTCACAGACTGACACCTGTAAATATGGAGTCTGTGAGGTCACTAGTGAGATCATACAGCTCAGTCTGATTTAATTGGTGATCTGTTTGTAGGAGGTCCAGCTCATCAGTCTGGTCTCCGTCAGGGGGACTCAGTCCTGCAGCTGAACGGATTTCCTGTAGAAACCTGGAAGTGTGTGGAACTCGCCCACGCCATCAGGTAACCCCCAACCTCACAGTCTGATTTACCATACTGTCATTTTATTTTTAGCTTGCTGAAAGTGTAGTTTGGACAAATGATCCACCTGCTGGTTGTTGCAGCTGAATCTGAGCTCAGGACCAACTGATAGTTCATGTTTACATTTGAAAAAATATGTCGAGTTTTTTGTACATTTTACAAACATATTTTAGTCTTGTTTTATTTAATTTGTTTAATTTTTGTTTTTTATAAGAACTTTTTCTTCCATTTATTGAATAAGTTGATTTATGTATTTTTAGTTTTAGTTTCATTTTATATGGACTTTAATAACTTTGATGTTTTTATATCAACATTAAAAATCTCTGCGTGTTTGTTTTTGCAGGAGTTGTCCGTCTCAGATTGTGTTGGTGGTGTGGAGAGGTTTACCTGAGCTCAGGTCAGGATGTGAGGCTATGCTCCACCCCTCGACACACAACACAGTGAGTCTTTAAGAAACAATCAGACACCTGCTGGTTTGAACAGGAACTGACAGCTATTACTCAAGTACTATACATACATACAAATGTGAGATACTCGTACTTGAGTATTTCATTTACTCTACTGCACTTCATTAATCTGACAGCTACTGATGTTTCACTTACAAAATCTATGATTAAATGAACTTTCACCATGACATTTAACCGAATGCAGCGCTAAACAATGACCTTTCACCTTAAATACAACATACCTTCCTCATGAACTAGACCATTACTAACTGTTTTTCCTGACCTGCACATCATCCTGTAACAAAACTAACAGGACAGCCCAGAAGTCCCAAAATGATTTTTAAAAAATCTTGCGTGAACAAATTATTGAAATGAAAAATAAATAGATTTAACACTTTAACAAGGACCATGTTCAGTTCTAACAGAGCACTTTTACATTTTAGTTTTGCTTTTTCTGAAGTAAGGGATGTGAATACTTCCTGCACCACTGAGTATTGAGCCAGCCACTTGCTGTTGGCTGGTCCTTGCTGTCAGGTGACACAGCGTTTAACAGATGGACAGCTAGGCTAACAGTCTTTGTGCTAAGCTGATGTCACTGTGTCCCCTCTCTCCTTTGTGTCTCCTAGACAACAGGAAGGAAGCTGCTGCCTCACCCCACCCACAATAAACATGGCCACAGACGGGGTCAGGGGTTGGGGGTCAGGTCCAGTTTGGGAGCTCTGGGTTCTCTGTGGAGGGACAGGAAGGACAACCAGGAGGAGGAGGTGGAGGAACAGGAGGTGACTGAGTACTCATCTCACACCACCACACTCAAGGGCACCCGTGTGACATCATCAAATGGAGACAATTACATCATCCTGTCACCTGTCAATCCAGGAGGGCAGGTGAGTCTAAAGAGTTGACTGGCTTCTCAAGGTTCTCACCTCTGGATCCACTAGAACCCCCCTTCACTGTTCACCTGCAACTGAAACCTTTTGATTTAATGAAAACCTTGTACCTGAAGCAGTACTTTTCATTTTGACCAGGACATTTTTCTTGAACCAGAACATTTTACCTGAACTAGAACCTAACATATAGCCTTTCATCTGAACAATATAGAATCTTTTATCTGAAATAAAACAAAACTTATAACATTTCTCCTGATGTAGAACCTCACCTTTAACCTTTCACCTGAATTAGAATGTATGTCAGAAGTAAACTAATCCACTCACCCTCACAAAACTGAGAACTAATCATGGCACCTTTACCCTCACCAAGAACCCTAAAACCTACCTAGAACTCACATAGCAAGCACTATCAGACAGATCATTAGTATATTGTCTGTTCTGTCCAACACTTGTGTTGTGTAAATGTTTGTATATAAAGCAATAAAAAAACTATTCTGATGTAACAGAAAAATGTTCTCCATCTGCTCCCTCTCTGTGTTTCAGCTGCTGCAGCCGGTTTATCATGACAGAAATGGAACGATTGGTACGACATCCACACTGAATACTGATAATCCATTCTGAGTTTTGATAAAAATGTTGATTGTAAACTGATATTACCTTTGTCATTGATCACAAGGGCGTCTGTACCAGACTCACCCCAGCAGAGGTCAGAATCTCCTCCACGACCCTCGACCCAGGCCATCACAGCGACCATTCACTGGCTGTACCTCCACCCTGCCACCACCCCCCTCCATGCCCACGTCCACCTCCTCTTCATCAGCCCTGCCCAGTAACTATGGCAACTACCAGAACTGCACCATCGTCCAGTCACATCTGCCCTGCTCTTATGGAACCTATGTCACCCTGGCACCAAAAACCCTCATCTTCCCCATCTTTGTCCAGGTTGGAACCTAAAACCTTTAACCTACAACCTAACTCAGACTAACCCAGAACCAATCCAAGACCCCTATGCCTAATCTAGAACACAAGCTAGAACGTTTAACCTGCACCACAACTAGAACATCTTCACCCAGGTCAGAACCCAGAATCACTGACTTGACCCAGAACAAAATATTAGAGCCCAAAAGCCTTATCTTTCCCATTTTGTGAAAAAAACTAGAATTAGTAACCAGGCCCAGAACCAACCCAGGACTCTTATATTTGACCTAGAACACAAGTGATAACCTTTGACCTAACCCAAAACAAAATATCAGAACTGAAGACCCTCATCTTCCCATCTTTGTCCAGGTCAGAATTTAGTAGACAAGAACCTTTGATCTGACAAATTACACAATAAAACCTTTAAGAAGAATAACTGAAGACTGACACATAACCTTGATTCATAATGCTAGAGCCAAATCTTTACCACCTTCTTCCACCTAAAATCCCAGAGACCCCAAAGACCCTTGCACCTGTTCTCGAACAGAAAACCAGAACCTTTACCCCCAGTCACTATCAAAGCTTGAACTTTTGTCCTGGTGTAGAACCTACCCTGGAAAGTATGGTCCACACTAGATCACCAAAATCAACAAGTGCCTTACAAAAGAACCCATGAACTAAAACACAGATTTTAAGACACATAAATAAATAAATAAATAAATAAATAAAGACCCTCACTAAACCTTGAATGCAAGTCTTCTTTTCCATATTCACCCTTGTCAGGTGCAAAATGTTTCACCTGACCTAACCTGACCTGACTATGTTGAAGTGTCTGCTCTGAAGTACAGTTTATCCTACAATCATTTGAGTTACAACCTAATTTGGCTCATTTTAAGGTAACAGATTGTGAGTATCAGATAACATAGCCTTAAACACAAAAATATTAAAACTGAAGACTGTCATCAAACCTAGAATTTTACCTGATTTACAATGTTAGAATAAAAAATAACTGCTATTGTGATCCAGATCAGAACTCAAGTTCAATCCAAGACCCTAACTTTTTGAACCTTCTGTTCATACCGTTTATTACTTTTCAGGTACTGACTCTCCCCTTGCTGCTGGGCTATGTAAATTTCCCCACTGTGGGATGAATAAAGGTTTATCTTATCTTATCTTACATCTGACCTAGAACCCAAGATAGAATCTTTTCCCTGACGTGGCACTTATCCTAGATACTTTGTTCCACCTCAGAGCAATTCACCAACATCATAACTTAATTTACCCAGATATTTTGAAACTAAAGATTATGCCCTTGTCAGAACCCAGAACCTAACCCAGAAATAATCCAAGATCCTTACATCTAACATAGAACATATGCTAGATTAGCTGCCTTCCAATCTTTTATAGAGATGAGGCAATTTTGGAGAACAGACATTTCTGAAACATTTTGGCTTAAAGAAAATGTATAATTGAATATCTGTATGTTCATAACAATGGTAGGAGATACCTTTGAAATTGTTATCTGCCCGTGAGGAAGCAAGTAAAAAAAACAAAGACACCTCAAGACAGAACCTTGGAGAACACCACAAAATGGATATAGTTACAACTGTAACTGAAAAGGTCCTGTCTGGCAGGTACAATGAGAACCAATCCAAAGCTGATACAGAGATACCCACTCATTGTCGGAACCTCTCAATCAAAATACGATGGTCCACAATATCAAGAGCAGCACTGAGATCTAATAATACCAATACAGAACATTCTCTTGTATCACCTTGAATTAACAGATCATTTGAGACTGCAAGAAGAACTGTTTCTGTTGAATGCAACCGAAACCAGCCTGAAACACGTCGAAACTGTTGTTCTCTTCTAAGGCAGGTGCTTAGCAAGCGACCTACGCTTTTAAAGGTAACTTAGGAATAGGCCTGTAGTTGTGGGGCAAGGAAGGCTCCAGATTTGTTTTTCCAGAGTGGTTGAACTGCAGCTTGTTTGAAACAAGCTGGAATAATGTTGGAACCAAAAAATGATGTCCAGGTAAAAACTGAAAACCCAGAGCTTGGAAACATTAGAATTCCCTTTAGAGCCGTCCATAGAAGGCAGATCCTTCCTCCCTGTATAAGGTTTGAATCTGAAATTTAAAATCTGTTTATCTGCGTTGTTTATTGGAACAGCCTTTAGTTTACTTCTCTATTGATGTTTGTTCTTTTGTTGTGTTGTTGTTTACAGCCTCTGGATCTGTGCAGTTCAGACAGAACCCTGCTGATGGCAGAGGAAATGGTTCTACACCAGGCTGACCTGTTGCCTGCAAAGGTACCTGTCCTGCAAATGTACTGCCAGTTACTGTAAATAACTAGTAGTGCTAACAGTATTACCGTTACTACTGCTATAAATATTCTGCAAATTAGAGCTGAAACAATTAGTCCATACTTGATTAATATTCAATGAATCTACAACTATTTGGATCATTAATAGTTTCAATAAGTTTAAATAAAACAAACAATGCCTGGATCTAACTTCTAAAATGTGATGATATCTTTGGACTGTTAGTTGGACAAAACTCCACACGAAGACATCCCTTCAAGCATTCTGACTGTTTCCTGACATTTCACAGACTAAATGATTAATCAAGAAAATAATTGGTAGAATAAACAATAGTGACAATAATTATTAGTTGCAACCCTACTGCAAATATAATGCTTTTAATAGTGTCGCTAACAGTACTGCCAGGGTAACCAGTACTGCAGAAATACTGCACACATAGTGTAAGTACTACTAATATTACAACAAAGGTGATAGACAAAGACTCTCAGGCAGATTTCTGTCTGCTGATTATTGATCATTTCTACATCAGAATATTTTTACACATTTTATCCTCAAGAGAGAGACAGAAAGAAGAAAAATATCTGAGAGCCTGAACCTGATCGTGAAAGACACAACGACCTCTGAGAGCTAAACCAGGATCAGTTTCACACTAATGGATCATCCTGCTGACACACACAAATAAGATAAGATAAGATATTCCTTTATTCGTTCCTCAGTGGGGAAATTCACTAAATGTTTACTTAGGTCACTTTTGGGGAACATTACATAGACTTAGATTCATTTCCATGACTTCTGTCTGAATGAACTGGTCTTTGGTCTGAAATGTGTCCCTGAAAGTAGACTAAGACTCACACACACACACACACACACACAGACACACACACACTTAAATGTTTCTTGGAATCTGCTGCGTTCGAGTTTCATGTTTTCAGTAAATTTGAAGTTCAGGAGGAAGACGAGACGTCTGTCTGCTGGTCTGTTAGACACTAACACAGGATGTAGGCAGAGGTCAGAGGTCAGAGGGCAAAGTGACATGATATCCTGACATTTCTCAGTGTAACATGATTGTAAACTCTGAACGTTTACTCTGTTGAAGATTTACTGGTGAAAAACTCAAATTATTTTACTTACAGTCACACTCAAGTTCCTTCACACAGAAATTATTCTTCAAGGCAACAAATAATGAATAGTAAATAAATAATGATAACACCAGCATCCAGTATGTTGGACAGAGTTGAAGGAAAAATTCACAGATGCCACATTTGAGATCAAATACATTTAACATATATGTATTATATAATTATACTTTTCCATCAGCGTTGTTGTTGTTTCCATATTCACGTTCTGTAATATTTACATGAAAATTGTGTGTGTCCGTGTGTGTCAGGTGACTGTGTTGATCTACAGTGACCTGCTGTTGTTCACCAGAGAGGACGAAGCCGGACGCTGCAATGTCCTTCAGAGTCCAGTGTACCTGAACACACTGCAGCTCAGAGAGGGTACACACACACACACACACACTGGGGTCTGTGGTGGAGGGAAGTGATCTGAAGGTCTGAGGTCTCTTGATGATGATTACCGCCATCATAATGACTCTTTGAAGTGTTGGACTAAGATGAAACCGGAGTCTGCCCTTTCAGTCCTATTCTGCCCCCTTGTGGATGTGCTCACATTGCAGCATCACGCCAAAGACTCCAGACATTTGTTCATTAATTTAACAAAACTACAACAAAAATAATGTCTGAATTAATTACACTTCCACCACAGACTCTAAATAATAAACGTATAGTAATATAACGTAATTTTAAAATATTATTCAAAAACTTCTTCTGAACAGAGACTTGAGATAAATTATTTTGTGTTTGTCATTATGACATGTGTTGTGTATAATGTGTGTTGTTTATGTGTGTGTGTGTTCAGTGCCGTCCGAGCCCCTCCAGATCTACTTCCTGCAGAGCTCTCAGACCCGTTGGCGTTGCCTCTTCAGTCTTGAGTCGTTTAGCATTGAGCAGAAGCTCAGAGTCAGTCTCTGTCTCCATGACAACATCCAACTACAGCTGGTCACCACAGAGACCGGACACACCCACCAGGTATGACAGAGATGCTCACACCTGTAAACAGGAAGTAGAACATTATTAACCAGAAAGTGACATCTCTAAGTTTCCCATAGACCGTGAATCATTTCAGAGAGACAGACGGACAGACAGATCTTGCTTTGGTGTAACTGAAGCGTTTATTTAAATGCCTCTATCTGCCCTTCACACTTGATCATAATTTCATAATAAGGACAACATGAACATGTTAGAACCAAAGACCCTCATCATCACTGCCTGAATCTAGATCCAAACCAATCCAGCCAAACTGAATTTAAACTATAATATAGAGCATTTAATCTGAACTAGAAGAGAACATTTTAGAATTAAAGATGCAGACTGAACCACAACCTTGATCCAACGTTGTTGTTATCCAGGTGAGAACATCCACGACTGCTCCAAACCTCAAACATTAACCTGATCTAGAACCAAGAACCAACATGTGAGCGGAGCTGTCTGTCTGTCTGTTTGTTTGTCTGTCTGCCTGTCTCTCTCTGTCTTTCTCTCTCTGTGTCTCTTTCAGATTTCTGAACAATTAATGTATAAAAAAAATAAATGAATCAATAAAATAATTCAATATTGTTCAATAACTCACACAGATCCAGCTGGAAAACAAACACAGGATCAACACATCTCAGTTTCCTTTTGAAACTAATTTGTAACCTCCATCGTAGAACTTGCAGCATCCAGTTTTTCACAGACGATAGTGTGTGCACAATCCACAGATGCGTTTTGGGTCAGAGTTTTTCAAACAGACCTGAAGGTCTCAGTTCAAATGAATGAACAAAATGCCTGTTAATCGTTAATAAATTTCGTCCTCTCTCCTCCTCTTCCTTTCTCTCCCTTAGCTCTCAGACCTCCCCTCAGACTTTGGCCTCCTTTCTCTACATCAGTCTGACCTCCTCAATTGTCCTCCCTCTTCTTACCCCTCCTCTGAACCTCCCCTCCTCCCCTCCTCCTCCCCCTACTCCTCCCTCTGTGACCCCCTCAGACCTTCCTCCCCCTCTCGTTACTCCCCCAGCTGTCCCTGCTCCTCTTCCACTCCTCCTCCACCTTTCTCTCTCTCTCTATACACCTCCTCCTCACCTCCTTCCAGGACCTTGACCACTCCATCTCAGCTCCTTCCCCCACCTCCCCCCTCCACCTCCACCCAGAGGAGTCCGGTCTGGAAGGAGAGAGGAGGAGCAGAAGAGGAGGAGGAGGAGGACAGGAGGAAGAGGAGGCGGGAGGAGGTGGTGGAGGAACGGCAGCAGGGGGAAGGGGAGAGTGCATCGGAAACATCAGAGAATGTGGGAGGTGCAGGGGGGCAGGGCCTCCTGCTCAGCTCCCATTACTTTAACATGAAGGAAGACGAAGAGGAGGAGAGTGATGAAGATGAAGAGAAGGAGGAGGGAGAAGGTGCTAAGGAGTTTTCCTCCACCTACCGACCTGAAGGTCAGTCTGACTGGCTGTTCACTGTTTGAAAACCTGGAGCTCAAACGTGTGATTTAGTTAAAATATTGAAAGAATGTGAAGTGGTTAAAATGGAAGTGTTTGATGATCTCGATTTAAGCACTGAATAAAGTTCAAGTGTTGATTTAAATATGAGCACCAAAGTGTCAAGTGTCCACCGAATTAAGTGACAATTTAAGTGTGTGCAAGGCCAACTGTAAACTATTAAGTGTTCTGGGAGTGTCAGTGGAAGTGGAAGTCCTGAAAGAAATAAGCGCCTTTATACTTCCAAAGTATAAACTGAAAGACAATGTTCGTTGTACTATTGACTGATAGGTAGGCACTGAAAACAGTTAAACTGTGTCTGGATGGCGGAAGTTAGTTAGTTAGTTAATTGTTCAAAGGTGAAACCTGATATCTGAAATAGGAGGAAAGGGCTACTGAAGCACTGAAATATGTGTACGCATTGAAAGGAGTTGAAGTATCAGTTGAAATGAAATCACTGACAGCAGATTAATTGTCCATTAAAGAAGATGAAAACAATGAAACTGTCATCTGATACATAAATGCTGATAGCTGAAGTGTCATTTCAAAAATAATTTGATTCTTTCGTTTCCTGTTCCTATACATGTTTGTCATTCAGTTCTGCGTCGCTCGCTTTCGGAGGGTTCTCTACTGCAGGAACCTCGATCACCTCGCTTCCTTTCTGACAGCACCATCCATCGACTCACCCGCCCAACGAACTTTGACCTCAGCCGTGACCCAAGCCCACGCCCCCCCTCCATCCACACCCTGAGGAAACAACTGACGAGAGAGGGGGGGTCTCTGCACCACATGCTGCTCCTCCTCAACAACACCAAGGTAGAGACCAGAACAGACCAGCAGACAGCAGTACAGACCAGAACAGACAAGAAGAGAGCAGTAAAGACCACCAAGGACTAATAAAGACTAGGATAGACCAGCAGAGACCAGTTAAGACTAAAAGAGTCCGGAATGGACACCAGAAGAGGGCAGCAGAGACACTGAAAGTAGAAGAGAGAAGCAGAGAACAATAAAGATTAGCAGAAAACAATAGACACCAGTGAAGACCAAGTGCAGTGGAATCCAGAAGAGTCCAATAAAGTCCAACAATGTCCAGTATAGACCTGCAGAAGAGAGCAGACCAACGGAGAGCAGTAAAGAGCAGTAAAGAGCAGTAGAGTCCAAACGAGTCCAGTGGTGAGTCCAGTAGAGGTCAGTAGAAAGTAGTCTAAAAGACTGTAGACACCAGTAGAATCTAGAGGAGACCAGCAGAATGCTGTTCTGCCCCTATCAATGTAGATTAAGGTGTTTACTGTTTATCCTGTGTAATATCACAACCCTGTAAAAATCCATGTACAAGTGCTAAAGCAACATCTGTAAGTATAGTCGTCTGGCAACATATATTGACATAACCACAAGATGATTTTGTGTCTGTACAAATGTCCAAGCCAATATTCCTATATAGTACCTAAATCAACATGTGGCTAAGCTAGCTCCCTATCTCTATGCTATCTGCCTAGATAGTGAACTCACCATAACCTGCTTTATGCTTATTGCTCAGTGCTGTTTAGGAAGGAGTTTTTGGGAGCGTGTAGTTGCTTGGATAGCTAGTGTCATCAGCTAGTGAGGCCGACACAGAGAACAGAGTCTAATAGAACCAGGCAGAATCTGACATTCAGTCGTTGTTTGTTTGGTTCAGGATACCGAGTTCAGAAACCTTCAACTGAGGAAGAAGACCAAGAGTCTGTAAGTATCAAAACACATACACTGTAAACTGACACTACTGAGGATGTGAGTCATACAGCTGTTAATCGAACAACGAAGATAAATAATAATAGTAATAATCAACAAACTAAAAAAGCAAGTTGAGTTTGAGTTGAATCAGCAGCTTTTGTTAGACTGAAGATGCAGCAATTTTGTTCCCCTGACACATTGAAGGAACTAAGAGAAAAATGTTAACAACAAAGATGTCCGATCTCTCAGTACTTTATTTGACAATCATTGGTTAGTTTCATGCAGTTTGGATTTTGTTTAAGAGTTTCAAACAGTGCTGATGGTTTATTTCCAGTATCTGTTGTACAGCCAATCAGTGACTATGAATCAGAGCTTGCATTATTTGTTTGTACTGCCTGTCGCTCTAACTCACTCTCTTCGTCTCTTCAGAGCCGCTGATGTTTGGAGTCACCTGCTATTTCTAAGACGACGGAAAAACAGTACCTGTGTCTATGGTAACAGTTTGGAGAAAGCTCTGAGAAACAACAGGTGGGAACACAAAACACAAATGTTTATACTGATGAGGCCCCTCATATAATGCATTCCCTAATCCCTTATCCTCACAATCACAACTAAAGCCCTACCCCCAACCCTCGCCGTAAACCGGTTCAAACAAATTACCGTTGGTTCCAGCTGATTCCAACAGAGTCCTATGGGTTCAAACAGGGTCTTCCTGGTTTCAGCTGGTTCCAGCAGTTTCCACATGGTTCTAATAGTTTCAGAGGGATCTTTTTTTTTCTTTTAGACTGATTCCAGTGTGTCTTAGGTGTGTTTGTTTTGTTTTTCAGGCCGTCTAAGATGGAGGTGCTGAAGTGGGCGGAGAGTCTGGAGGCTCTGCTGACCAATCAGTGTAAGACACAACACTTTCTGTCTCTGTGTTCAACCCATGATCAGTTAGGGGATGAGCCTACATGATGACAGTCTGTCTCTATTGGCTGAAAAGTCTTTTTCCTCTCCTCCTATTGGTCAGATGGTATGGCAGTGTTCCGTCACTTCCTGAGGTCAGAGTTCAGCGAGGAGAACCTGGACTTCTGGTTGGCTGTGGAAAGATTCAAAAAGACATTGCCCCTCTGCAAGATGACTGCCAGAGCTGCAAAAATATATGATGAATTCATTTCTACCAATGCAGCGAGACAGGTATCTGTCTATCTGTCTGTCTGTCTGTCTGTCTGTCCTCTGATTTGTTGAATTACTGGACATGTGACACTATTACTCTCTGTCCCCAGGTCAACGTGGACTCATCTGTCAGAGAATCGACCAATCAGAGCTTGCATCTTGGCGTTAACCCCACCACCTTTCAGCTGGCCCAGGATCAGATTTTCAACCTGATGGAGGCTGACAGTTACCCCCGTTTTCTCAGGTCCCGCCTCTATTCCCAGCTGGCCAATCAGGGCACACAGATGACCACAGACTCAGCCAATTAGAATGGAGTTATGTTTGTATCTGTTGGTCAATCATGAGTGAGGACAACACCTGGGTTAGGCAGAGGACAGATTGATGTTCAGCCAGTCAGAGGCTCCAAAATCAGAGGCACTGATTGGCTGTTCAAAAGCTCCAGTTTTCCATTCAGAGAAGAGCTGACCAATGAAATGAAACTATCCAGTTGTGTTATGGGAAATATAATATCCTGTGTTTTGGGATTAAAAGTCAGGATATTACCAACAACTACTTTATTTTTATAGACACCTTTATTTGTCTTTGAATAATCAGTTTGTAAAAACTATACTTGAATTAAATGCTTATTGGTTTTGTTCATGAAAAATTTAAACTGAGTCAGATTTTAGTAATATTTCAACTTGCCATCATTTATTTCAGCATGAGACACTTCATGTTGAGTGAACATAAATCAGAATATTAAATCATCACCCAAGCATAAGACATGTTCTGTTACAGATTGGAAACAGATTTGGAACCTAAGATTTGAAATCTTTTTAAGTTGTCACTGTTGAGTTTAAGAGTTAGTGTTTTAGCCATGCTAGTAGCAGGGCTCTATGGATGGCAATGGCAGTCCACCGCTTTGGTCCAGACTGAAATATGTCGGCATCTACATGGTAGATTGGTGCAAAATGCACAGATGTTCATGGTTCCCAGACAATGAATCTCAATGATGACTTTTTCTCCAGCATCACCATGAGGTCCACATTTGTGGATTTGAATGAAATCTCTCAGCAACCAGCGAATGGATTGTGATAAAGTGTGGTTTAGACATTCATGGTCCCCTCAGGATGGACTGTAATAACTCTGGTGATTCCTTGACTTTTAATCCAGCACCATCATCAGATCAATTTTAATCTGTCCAATACATTGTTTTTTGACCAAATACCTGCAGAAGTAATGACATTCCCATCAGCCTCAGCTGAACTGTTTACTACTAGTTAGTGAATATTAGCTTGATAACACGCTAAACTAGGATGGTGAACAGTGGTAACATTTTACCTGCTGAACATATTAGCATGTTGATGGCAGCGTCTAACTCTTGTGCAACCTCTCAGAACTGCTAGCATTGCTGTCGACGCAGTGGTTGTTTTTCTGTGTGAATGTTGCTCTACATGAAGAACATCCAGGCCTGAAAAATTAGAAGCAATAAAGCTGTTTTTTTTATTCACGTTTTAAATGCATGCATTAAAACTGTAGACCTTCATAGACCTGACTTCTAAACTTCCGGACTCTGATTTTTGGAAAAGGAATAAACAACAAGTAACTTTTTTTAGTGCTACTTGTAATGAAATTAGTGAAGTTTATGTGTATTATTGTTATTAGAGGAGTAAAATGTTGCTACTGTAACAAAATATTATAAAAAAGTGGATCTGTGGTTTGTCTGCTGACCTGTTGGATAAAGAGACAACGTGATGAAGTCTGATGCAAACTATTATAAAATAAATGATGATGTTGGACGTTGTGCCGCTGCTGCTTCATTAGTTTTATTTGCAGCAGCCTCTGGGTCTTGGTGCCACTCTCTGCCCACCAACAGGAAAACTAAAAACCAGCAGGTGGTGTGAGTTTAAAGGTGAGAAAGAAAGTTGGTGTGTAGTTACTGTTACTAACAGTAAATGTGGTGGAGAAAAAGTACATAGTCTCAAAATTGTACATACTGAAGAACGAGAAGCCACAGAACTTGTCTAAAATGTACTAAGTTGTTTGCCACATGTTTATCAGTTTTCATTGATCAGTGATTATGAGACATGGACAGTAAAGTAACTCATTTTATACAAAGCAGTGTATATCAAGAAATATTAAAACTAAAACTTGAATCTATAAAACTGAAATGAATCGGTTTTGTCATGAATAAAATAACCCCTCTACAAGATAACAGGCTTTATTATATGAAAATGCCTAATACCAGTTACACTGAGTTTGATTTGAACTCACACACAGCAGACTGTAAAATTCACACAAAGTTGTACTTTAAGAATGTTTAACAGAAACAGAATGAGTCCGGGTCAAAAATGACTGACTCAGTTCGACTCATCTTGAATCGACTCATCACAACCTGATGGCGTGTTATTCTGTGTAAGCTGGAGCTTTCACTTGCAGCCAGGCCGAGCAGCCACACCACCGCTTATGGATCCACGCATGCCAGTCGATCCCACAATATACAGGACACAAGATTATGTAACACCACAATACAACCTTTGAAAGACATCTTAGGTCAAATCAACTTCCACTGTTTCAGTCAACCTTCTCTAAGATATTCCCATTTTTCACAGGCAAAAGTCCCCAAGATGTACGCCAATATATTTAATCCCTCCTTTATTCCACACCAGGCCTCCTGGTAAACACTCACACAAACTGTGAATCCAGAATGTTGTTTGATAAATATACCTCATGTGTTTGAGGCAAAACACGTCACATCTGCAGTAAATCTGGATATAAATTAGAAGCATAAAGAAATGTGATCAGTTCATCCTGCTTTCCTGCTCATCCTAGAGTTTACTGTCACTTCATAAAGAACTGGGGAAAAACATAAAATCTGAGAAGGACTGAAAATGTTTTATTGGATAGGCAGAGAGTGTAGAAACGTACAGAAATATACATTTAATACAGCAGAGACCTCAGTCCTTGAGAAGAAGAAGGAAAAGAACCCTCAGTGTTCTCTACCCAGCCAGAATGTGTTTGACAAACTCGGTGTAGTTGATGTGTCCATTGGTGTCCTCCTGTCCCACCATCAGCCTGTCCACCTCATCCTCAGTCATCTTCTCTCCCAGTGTGGAGAGGACGTGGCGGAGCTCGGCCCCCATCACCGTGCCATTGCCCTCCTTGTCGAACACTCTCAGACCCTCCACGAAGTCCTCAAAGGTGCCCTGTTCTTTGGAGCGTGCCACGTGCTGCAGCATGGGCAGGAAGGTGTCAAAGTCCAGCAGCTTGACATGCAGCTCCTCTGCCTTCGGCCTACCGAGCAGCTTGAGCACCTCGTCGTTGGTGGGGTTGTGACCGAGCGCTCGCATAACATCTCCACACTGAGCGAAGGTGATCTTCATCTCACCTGTGGGCGTCTCGTCAAACAGCGTGAAGGCGTCTCTGAATTCTTCAATCTGGTCAGGGGTGAACTCTACCACAATACTCTTCAGGTCCACCTCAGGAGGTTTGGACTCTGGCTCTGCAGGTTTGGGAGGTGGAGGAGGCTCTTCCTTCTTCGCCTCTACCTTCTTCACCTCCACCTTTTTTGGTTCCACTTTCTTCGGAGCCATGCCGCAAAGAAGACAGACGGAGATGAAGGTTGTGGACATTTTATACTAGCTTGAGGTGGGGCGAGTGAGGCAGGAGAGAATGACACAGAGGGGGGAGAGAGAGAAGAGAGAGCAGCCAACCAAACATGGAAGAAAACTGAAATAGAAACACTAAACCGATGATAAGAGACCGAAGATAAGCTTCCAGGAGAAACTGAACCAGTCTGAACCAGACCCTCTCAGAGGCTCTGAGTCAGACCTGCAGGAACAAACAGGAACAACTTTATTGAGCCAAGTTTCATCAAAATGGAGCTCAAATGAACTGAAACTGAATTTCCAGAAAATGATCAAAGAAAATTAATTAATTAAAAGTTTCTTTCCTCTAGTCTTGTGGAGTCTCATGACAATAATCACCCACACAGTCAGACATACATTCACAATGCAACATGTTGACTGATCATTTCCTGCTGTTCTAACACACAAGGCAGATTTGTTTGTTTCTTCCTCATTTATTCTTTCCATCTGTGTCTTGTTCTTCTTTTAATGTTTGTCTGACTGTCTCTGTCTTCCTTCAGTCTATTTCAGTCTCTTTATGCCCTTAGGTGTTGTCAGATATGGTTTCATTAACATTCCCTGTTGTGATAAGGACAGTGATTACCCATGATGCTCTGTGTGTCCTTCAGTCTTTAAATAACAGTGCTGATAGTGTTCTGCAGATTGTTTTGGCTAATACCAAAAGATTTTTCTCCAGCTTTAAGAAAAAGTCTTTTTCAGAGAATAAAGTTGCTGTATGACAACACTGTATTAATGCAATTTTTACATGAAATGTGATGATCTAAAGTTATAGGTTTCACCTATAAGAGGTTATTTTAGGATACTTAAATAAATGGAATCATAATAATAATAATAATAATGATCTAATCTAACCAATTTGATTATTACATATGATGTGAAAATAAAACATTTTTTGACTTTATAATAATGACATTGCAGCTTTTTCCCCTATCATATTACAATTTTTTTCAAGAATTACTGCTTCATTCTCATATTTTGACTTTTACATGTTTGCTGTATCATCAGTGACCCAGTTACAATAGTGACAGAATTGCTAGATATGTGTGAGTTGAGATGCAATTACATCACATTACATTTATTCAGTTGACACTTTTATCCAAAGTGACTTATAATAAGTGCATTTGAACATAAGAATAAAACCAAAGAATTGCAACAACATTAATTTCAACAAAATTTCAATTAAAAACCTGGATGACCTGCAATTTTCTACTGTTAGACTCAGACAAAACTGAAGTTATTGTACTTGATCACAAACACCTCCGATCTAAAGATATCAGCACTCTCGATGGCATTGCATTGACCTCCAGCACGACTGTAAGGAATCTAGGAGTTATTTTTGATGAGGATATGTCCTTTAATGCGCGTATAAAACAGATTTCACAGACTGCCTTTTTTCACCCCCGGAACAAAATCACATCCACACACACACAAACACATCCTGTCTCAAACAGGTGCAGAAAAACTAGACCATGCATTTGTTACTTCTAGGCTGGACTACTGCAATTCTCTATTATCAGGCTGCAGCAATAAGTCGTTAAAGACTCCAATTGATCCAGAATGCTGCTGCACGTGTTCTGACAAGAACAAAGAAAAGAGATCATATTTCACCCATTTTGGCTTCTTTGCACTGGCTCCCTGTCAAATCAAGAATTGAATTTAAAATCCTTCTGCTGACCTATAAAGCTCTTAATGGTCAAGCACCATCATATCTTCAAGAGCTCATTGTCCCCTATTTTCCCAATAAAGCACTACGCTCCCAGAATGCAGGGTTTCTTTTGGTTCCCAGAGTCTCCAAAAGTAGATTTGGAGCCAGAGCCTTCAGTTATCAAGCTCCTCTCCTGTGGAATCAGATCCCAGTCTGGGTTCAGGAGGCAGACACCTTTTCCACATTTAAGAGTCGGCTTCAAACCTTCCTCTTTGGCAAAGCTTATAGTTCGGGTTGGTCCAGGTGAGCCCTGAGGCATCCCTTAGTTCTGCTGCTATAGGCCTAGACTGCCGGGGGACTTCCCATGATGCACTGAGCTTCTCTCTCCTTCTCTCTCTCCTCCTCCTGTATCCACCAATCAATGCATCTTACTAATGCAGCTTCTTCCCTCTCTCGTAGTTTTGTCTCTTCTCTCCTGTCGCTCTCTGCAGGTTCGTGTGTCACTGGATCTGCAGAGTCTGGACTCGTGTTTACAAGCCTCCGACTGCACACGTGTCTCTGTTTAATACTGTTATTATTATCATCACATCTGTGGATTGCAGCATTGCATGTTCTCTCCCTCCCTCTCAGAACAGAATCTGGTGTGACTCTGTTTACTCCTCCAGAGCTACCCGGCTCTCGACAGCTGTCGGTTGGTGAGCAGCAGGTCTGTCCCTCTACTCTGCCTGGTCAAACAACATTTTGCGATATGTAATGTGAATTTTGTGCTTAAGTTGAATATTTCAAAAATTTCAATTTCAATGTTAACACAAAGTTTGCATCTTTGTGTCATTTGTGTTGTGTCATTTGCATCGCAAGGCACAAATTTGCATCTATTCGTGTCTGTGCATTGACTTCATAATTGCGCCTCTTAACGTCCGGGCTCTGAGAGGTCGGCAGCCTGTTGCAGCAGCTCCAAGACAACAATCGCTTATTTTGATTTTTTTTTTTTTTTTTTACTACTGACTGTGACTGTTTTGTTATTGCAGTGTTGAAACTACTGCAGCGTATTAGTTGTGGCATTACTGGTGGAATATACTGGTCTTTCTTCGGGACTTTTTTGACAGTGTGGAAAATGATAACGTGCACATGCGACGAGCTCCTGCACTGCCGGCATGGAGCCGGGGTCCCCTCTACACATATCCCAGAGGAGATACGGAGAGGCAGCCACCGAGGGAAAAAAGCCGATGCTAAAGTCAGAGAGAGGATCGAGAGGGTCTTTTAAGTCTTTCTCTTTTAAGCTGACATGAATAACTGAGGTTAGCAAACAGTTGTTTATTTCTACATCCAGTAGCTACAGAGTAACATGATTTTTCATTGGGAATCATGTTTGTGTTGCCTGATGAATCTAAATCTTCAGTCTCTTTTAGCTCTGTTTTTGGTCTCCACCACCTCCCGAGGGAAATACCTGGCTCTTTATGGGCATCTATTTTCTAACAAAACGTGTTGCTGCCAATGTGAGTCAGTTTTTTTATTGTAATGTTTTTCTAACAACATAGCACTTTATCTTGCTATGTCACAGAACTTTTTAAACCATTGTAATTTTTCTAGTTCATGTAGGCTAAAATCTGTCGGCCTTGTTGTTTAAACACTATATGGACGAGGTTTTTTTGTTTTTACTACACATCAACTTATGTTATAACAAATCAAGTTTGTTTTACTGTTGGTTTTGTGAAATAATGCTGAAAACTGTAACGGGTGTGGTAGAACTCACTTCCAACACACAGTGACACGGATCGTCAGTAATGTCCTTTATTAAAGGCAAAAGAAATCTTCAGATACAAACTCACAGAAGGGGTTGTGTCCAGGGATTGCCAAAAGGCCACAGGGACAGGCAGACAGGAATTATGAACATGAACTATGAGCAGAGGCAAATCCCAGAATGCCTCGATGCAGGCTAATCCAAAAAGAAGCAGGCAACAGAGAGTAGATGCAAAAAGGTTAAACCAAGAGTCAGACATGAGCATGAGGGAATGAACAATCCAGCAAAGAGTGAAGTGGAGTGGCTTATATAAAGTGCTGATTGGTGACTGAAAAGAGCTGAGTGCACAGGTGAGATGATGAGCTGCGTGGTGGCCTCCCCTGCTGCTGGGTGGTGGCAGCAACAACTGGTGGCACAAGACCTGGACACAGGTGCATTAGTCATTCTGATCTCCATCCCAGTGTACAAGAGTAACTGCATAGACCCTGAGTTCCTCTTAATTGGGGATTCAATTATCAGATTTGTAGAACAACTCAGGGGAACTGTTTCTGGTACCAAAACTCTGGATATTTTTATCTTTTGGTTGTTTCCTGAATAATTAATCATAGAAACTGTGGTGCCTGACCATAAACCATTTTTATTTTATGTTAAATCCACTATATTTTAACTTCTTAAAAAGTCACTTCCTGATCCAAAAAATCTTGGAAAAATAGTTGCAGCTCATCGACCACATAAGATAAGATAAGATGTACCTTTATATGTCCCACAGTGGGGAAATTTACATTGCACAGCAGCAAGGGGATAGTCAGTAGTTAAATAGCAATAAGTGGTATAAACAGAAGGTATTGAAAAAGTATTAACATTTAACAACCACAGGCTAAGAAAAGTATTTTCAAAATTACAATTTACAAATTTATACGGGGCTTATTTACAGATGTGCATGAGAATATGAAATATGTGATCAGTATATACACTATGAGACCGGATGGTATTAAAGATGAAATTAAATATGAACAGATATGAAGTATTGCACATTGAGGTAATGAAATATTGCACAGTGAAAAATATTTTGCACAGTGAATGGAGTATAGAATAAATAATAAATAATAAATACACTGACATAAAAACTGGGTGTTGCGCAGATGTAATGGTGTCAAGGTTTCCGGTCTATTGGTAGCAGTGCTGTTGTTCAGTCTGACAGCTGCAGGAAGAAAAGACCTGTGATATCGCTCCTTCACACACTTCAGGTGAAGCAGTCCATCGCTGAAGGAGCTCTCCAGAGCTGTTAAAGTGTCCTGCAGGGGGTGGGAGTCATTCTCCAACATGGATGACAGCTCAGCATCATCCTCCTCTCTCCCACCACCTCCACTGGGTCCAGGGGGCAACCCAGTGCAGAGCTGGCCTTCTTCATCAGTCTGTCCAGTCTCTTCCTGTCCACAGCTGAAATGCTGCTGCCCCAGCAAGTTACTCCACAGAAAATGGCTGATGCCACAACAGAGTCGTAGAAGGTCTTCAGGAGCGCCCCTTACACTCCAAAAGACCTCAGTCTCCTGAGCAGATAGAGTCTGCTCTGACCTTTCCTGTAAAGTGCAGCAGTGTTATGAGTCCAGTCCTGTCTGTTGTTGAGGTGAACACCCAGGTACTTGTAAGATGTCACCATCTCAATGTCCATTCCCTGGATGTTCACTGGTGTCGGAGGGGAGTGAGTGCACCTGCAGAAATCCACCACCAGTTCCTTGGTTTTCCCCGCGTTGATCTGGAGGTGGTTCCGCTGGCACCAGTCCATAAAGTCCTGTGTCAGTTCTCTGTTTTCCCTGTCGTCCCCATCTGTGATGAGGCCGACAATGGCAGAGTCATCAGAGAACTTCTGCAGGTGACAGGTTGGTGAGTTGTATGAAAAGTCTGCAGTGTAGAGGGTAGGACAACCATGTTAGACACACATTGTCCTCACATACTGTGGACGGTTGGTGAGGTAGTCCAGAAGAATGGCAACAGGCTCTTTGATAGATTTCAGTTAGGTCATAGCACTTATTAGAAGGCTTAATGATGCTTTTAGCAGCTGACGATGGCCAAACATCTGTTTTATTACTTTTAGATCTTACTGCAGCTTTTGATACAATTGACAGTTTGGTTGTAATTGAATGCCTTAAGCACAGGGTTGGTATTCTTGATACAGTTTTAGACTGGTTCTATTCCTGTCTTTCTAATAGGAAATTCTGTGTGGCTATTGGCAACTTTAAATCCTCCACCTCCCATTTCTCCTAGGTAGTGCCTCAAGGCACAGTCCTTGGCTCTTTATTATTTCTCATTTATATGTAACCTCTCAGTCAAATTTCTCATATGTACAACATCAGTTTCCATTTGTATGTGGATGATGTGCATTTATTTCCCATTTGATCCCAGCAACACAGCACAAGTAGTCAAAATACAATCTTGCCATACAGATGATAAAAACTGGCTCTCTCAAAACTTTATTCAGTTAAACTGATATTTGATTGAATGATTTGTTTCTGAAAGGAGCAATAGCATAAAGAATATTTGTGCATAAGTTGTTAAACCAAGACATGAAGTCATCAACAGAGGAATCAGCCTGATCGAAGGCACTGGGAGCTTAAAAGGCCTGGTTGAATTGCTGAGCTGAATTTGGGTTAAAACAACAGGATTGGAAGCAAGCAGTGGGCTTTGGAGCAGGTGGAGAGAGTAACAACTGCAAAATGAACCGCCTTGTTATCAGAGATGGGAGAGTCGAATCGGATCAGGCCAGAGAGAATGAGATCAACAGTGTGGCTCTTAATATGGGCAGGGCCATTAACTGAAACCACCAATTGCACCAATTGTGCAACATTCATATACTCAAGGAGCTTTAAAAAATCAGTAGTACAAGATGAAGGAGTTAGACTGTTGATATGAATGTGAAGAAGAAAGCCAAAAACCTCAAAGGCAGTAAAACTACCAAAGGAGAAAATGGGGTATCCTTCAAAGGCTTCGTATAGGAGATAATGTATGGCAGTCTTTGCTGTTGGAGGCAGGATTATTCTGGGAGGCAGGTTTCATTATCAGTTGGAGTCAGTGATCAAGATTATTACTATATCAATTCTACTTTCATTTATTATTTATCTGGTCCCTTCTTCAACTTTTGTTGAAGTTTTGTAAAGCACTTTGCAACTTAAAAAAAAGCTTCCTAAACTTAAAAACTTAAAAAGCTATTATTATTATTATGAAAAGCAGTAAAATTGGGAATATTAATGTTAATGTGAAGTGAATAAAACAGTGTTATGCTGCGTTTCTAGACAATAACTGAAACATAAGAAGCAGAAGACAGCACAGACACATAAAAGCACATACAGATCATAAACTACAACAACACACTGCAGGAACATTACAGATTAACAATGGTTTCATTTATCTGTTTCTGACAGATTCAGCTAATTATATTCATTTGTGGCATTACACTCTCAGCTCTACTAATAAATTCATTAGAATAAATTATGTCAACATCATGTTTCCTTCTAAACATTTTTATTGTTGCAGTTTTATAGAAACGTTATTCGTAGTTTTTGGTATCTTGTGTGTGTGTGTGTGTGTGTGTGTGTGAGGCCCACAGCAGAAGAGCAGAATTCTCTGGGTACAACTGAATGGAGCTCAACAATGCAGGAATGTGTGTGTGTCTTTCTGTGTGTGTTTTAGTGTGTATGTGTTTCTGTGTGTGTGTTTGGGAGGCAGGATTTGAAAGCCTCTCTTTGGTTGTTATAGAAACCATGATGTCAGCCCAGAGCGAGAGTTTGTCCTCTCTCTCTCTCTCTCTCTCTCTCTCTCTCTCTGTGTGTGTGTGTGTGTGTGTGTGTGTGTATGTGTGTATGTGTGTGTTGACCAGCCCACAGCGAGATTTCATTCGGTAGAGAAACAAGACAAGAGGAAACAACTGAAAGAGAAGAAAAAGGACAGGAGTGAACATTCGACATGAAAACCTGGAGAGAAAGTTAAAGAAAACTTTGTGAAATTGAGGTGAAGTAACGCAAACAGAAAACTTTATTTAAACCATTTATTTAAACAGAGATTTTCAGCGGTCTGTCTCATCGGCTCTTTGTTGTCTTGTTTCTTTAAAGAAAACACTGAAACTTTGTCAGGAAACAGACTTTTTATGATTAATTGTAGGATTCTGCCGTTAAATTTTGAACCTGCTGAGGTTACACAGTAACTGTCTGTGTGCAGTTTCCTCTGGTAGCCACTAGGTGGTGCTGAAGACTCTTTTTTTTTTTTACTGTGAAGTGAACACAGTGACACTGTTCATTCATGCGTGTGTGTGTCCTTTGTGTTGTAAATGTGATTAGACACTCTGTGGTTTTGTGTCGTTGTTGACCTACTTCTGCTGAAGCTGAATGAAAGCAGACCAGAGCCAGTCTACTGGACCACCTGAAACCAGATGGCTTCGTAGTTATAGTTTGTGGCTGATGTTCTGTTTGCCAGTTTTTATTGTTGATGTAGTTTTTAATTTTGTTTTTGTCTAATTATCATACACTGTGAAGAACATTGAGGAGTCAATGTCTTCTCATGTCACAGGGCTATTATATGTCTAACATGTTGAATATGAGCATGTCTCAGATATAGATATAATAGATCCACAACCCCAAGCTCACCATGGCAGGTGTTTTAGCGTCCTTTTAGCTGTTATGCTAGCCTTATGCTAACGTCAGTGTTTACTGAGTTTTATCCTCACTAAAATAAAACAGGTTGCAGCTCACAAATGTTCTTATGTTGAGATAAGTTGCTACTAAATATTTACAGCCACTAACTACAGGTAGAGCTGTTGTGTAGCCAACTGAACCAACTGACAAAGCTAATGATATAATGTTAATATCTGACCCACAGACTGAGACCAAGGAGTAAAATGGGTAATATGAAAAATGGTCAACTTATGTAACTTGAAGCTATTAAAATACAGTTTAAAAATGATGTCAAATGGCAAGATTTTACAACAAAAATAACACAACATAACTCAAATAACAAAACTTTATGCTAGCTTAGGTTAGCATGATTGGATATTTCCCATTCATTATAAACTGCATGAAAACTTCTATGTTTGAATCATAAAATATTTCTTCATGTATGCATATTTAAAACAAAACAAAAAAACAAACAAACTGCTTTAACATAGACAGATTTGACAGATCAATTTAATAAATCATTTGGCCTCTTAAATTTTTTTTGGAAGTTCTGTTACAGCTTGTGATTCTATAGTGACTTCTTGTTTACATAGCAGATTGCTCTCGATTGGACATTACATTTATTTAAATGACACTTTTATCCAAAGCAACTTACAAAAAAATCAGCCCTTGTGGATACAATCTGAACTTCAAATAAGCTGATCTGCTTTAGACAGACAGATAGATAGATAGATAGATAGATAGATAGATAGATAGATAGATAGATAGAGCTACAGTATGAATTGAACACAACATAAAACAACATACAGTGCAATTAACAAGTGCAAGTAGAAATACTTGCAGGGTGAGGAGGAGTGGTGTAGTTTGGGACAACTTAGGTAGTTTGAGGAGCAGCTGGGATGCTGTATTCTGGATGAGCTGTAGAGATTGGATGGTTCATGCAGGAGCACCAGCCTGTTGCAAAGTCAAGAAGGGTAGAGAAGATAGAAAACAGGGGTTAAAGAAGAAATAATATATATTGTGTTGAAAGAAAGAGCTCAATCAAGCTAACCAGTCCAGAGAGATGGCTGCCCATCTTGAGCCTGGTTCTGTTCAGAGGTTTCTGTCTGTTAAAAGGAAGTTTTTCTTTGCCACTGTCTCTAGGTTCTTGCTCATGATGGGAACTCTGTAAATAATATTATTAACAGTTCAGTCTAGACCTGCTCTGTATGGAAAGTGCCTTGAGATGACTTGTGTTGTGATTTGATGCTATAAAAATAAAATTGAATTGAATTGAATTAAATTATTTGGGGTAATAAAAAAGCTGATTTTTAAAAGACCAAACATCTATTTAAGCCAACTCTGGATAGAGGTCTAGGTCTTCCAAGATTTAAAGATTGCAACATCCTCTGAGGAACAGAGCAAATTCCTTCAGGGCCTGAACATCCTGTCTTAACAGCAGGCCATGCAAATACCTTGTCCATGTAGGCCGTTGCTATCTTATGTTCATTTCCAAAGTGTTCTTTCAAAAGACCTTTTGCTCTTTGATAACCTTGTTGTGGTGTCATATGAAGACAGCTTCTCACCAGTTCTCTGGGCTGCCCCCTGGTATATTGCTCTAGAAAATACAAACAGTCTTGGTAACTGCTGGTCCTCTCTTCAACACAATGTTCAAAAGTTCTAATAAATGAAATACATTGCATTGGGTCACCATCAAAAACTGTTATTTCCCTTTCTGGCAAAGTAACTAACATTTGCTGTTGAACAAGCATGGCGGTGATTTCATTTCACTTTTACATAATTCCACAAACATCATGACATCATGCTCAACTGTATTTTACAGTGGGGATTGTCCATTTTGAAACCTGGGCAGTCGTTGCTCCTGTGCGGCTACTGACCTGAGGGGTACAGCAGTAGAGGCTGTGAGAACATTTTGAGGTTGGTGCTTTAATGGAGTTATATGGAATATCTCAGCCTTTGGTTGCAACTGTGACCTGAGTGCATTATCCATTCCTGTTGGGGCTCCATGTTGGATTTGATCCTGTGGTTGTATTTGCATGTTCACCTTTGGTCGCACATCTTGCTTAGATAAGACAGGCGGCGCTGTTGAGCCTTGATACAAAGCAAGGTCTTTTCCTTTTGGCACAAATTCATTTGCATTTGGGTTGAATTCCAGTTTTTGTTCTTTAAGTCCTTTGCTGACGTAAGAATTCATTCCATTTGAACTGGACCTTTCTCCAATATCACTGCCTTCCAGCACAGAGAGTCTTGCAGCAGCAGCAGCAGCTATTTCTGCATCAATGTTCAGCCGCTCCTTAAGTTTCCTCAGTTTCTCACTTTCCTGTCTGAGTTTCTCCTCTTGTGCCTCAAGTTCATGTCTCCTTTGAAGAGCAGCAGCTTTCTCCATTAGAGCGGCTTTCTCAGCCTTTGCCTGTAAGCGTGCAGATGAAGAACTAGATGTGGCTGATCTAGAATAGCTTCTCCTGCTTGACCTTTTACTTGGCACATTAGACACACTATCCTCAGCATATTGATCATCTTGGCCCTCAGATTTTGCATTTTTATCAACACCATCATTTTCATTGTCATTTTGATCAGCATCATCATTTTCATCAATATCACCACCCTCATCATTAAATATTCCATTGTTTTTCAACCATGTTGATATTTCTTCAACAAACACGTCATTGTTTGACCTTTTAGCCTGAAACCATGCTTCCTGCTTTCTCTGCTCCTCCTCTGGGAGAGAAAATGGAGTGAGAAATGTGTCATGAAGCTCAGAGGCCCTTTGACAGAGTTGTTTGAAACTTTTGAGATTATGTTGAACAGCAGAGACATTTTCCCTGGATGCCAAGAGAGTTCTGATTTTTGTCTTTGCTTGCCTGTGCAAAATAATTATTCCTTTCCTTTTGGAGCCGTTCAATTACAATCATCATTCCTTTAGAAGTGGATTTCCTTGTCCTTTTCTCCGAGACATGGCTTCTCACTGTTGAGTCGGTTTCGGCATTAACACGTTGCATTTCATTCATTTTTAACGAGAGCATATCTACTGATGCTTCAAGGAGAAGACGCTTCAACAGAGTGCTGTGCTAGGTTGGCAGCCTGCATGCGCACACCGTGCGCACCTTTATCCACACCACACAATCGTGGTCGCACATTCAACTTAAACGATTCTCTTTCTTTCAGATTCCGTCAGTTCACAGGGCATCACAATGAATAAAATCTTGACGTCCACCCGTGGAGACCTGATGCAACCCACAAAAATAAACAGATGTGGCTCCTATAGAAGCTATGGGGTTTTATAGTCAGCAACACAGTCACACCAAGTGGTTTGCTGAACTTTCAGTGGCCCTTCTAGACTGGAGGCAAAGGATTAAAACACCTCGCTGATTTTATGTTGATTACTGAGTCTGTTATTTACATCAAATGCTTTCACAGACTGCTGAAATACCTTGTTGTGGCTTGGTAGCTACATTTAGGTTTCACTACTGGCCAAAAACATTCATTATTTTTACCTCAAGTTCTCTTTGAAGAATTGACTCATACTGTCATCTCTGTGCGATCCATCAACTGGTTAACATTATTTTTTATTTCTTTTTTGGCTTTCTGAACACAAGACAGCCGATGTCATGCACACTGCTCCCGACACCATTGATTGTTTACATTGTTGTTCCCAGAGGTCGGTCGCCTGCACCTCCAGCAAGTGGTGATAGGTCAGGGAGCAAAGTGGAGTCTGTCATGTCTCTCGAAATGGCAAGAATTCATGTCTTTATAATTGCCTGATCTGACACAGTGACCATCGTAACAGACAAAAGTATTGTGCAGGCTGAACCCCTAGCTCTTGTGTTGAGTGGGGTAGATCAGATCACAGAAGTTAAAGTGATGTGTGGTCTGTAGTATCCACGAGAAAGGTGAAGTACAGAAATGGAAAGTACATACATGTCAGATAAGAATAAAGTTGACAAAGCAAAAACATAGTTAGCCCTGGCAATATTAACCCATCATCTCACTTGTCCTCCAACAAAAGACACCATCTTCTTTGTATTATTACCACTTGGCTCAAGGTTGGCAACAAAAAGGAGGCCACACACATATATGTCAGTTAAAAAGTAATTGATTTAACTCTAAAACTAATACACTGGTGTGAAGTGTAAGTGGGAGAGAAATCCGTCATGTTAGGAGTGTGTGGTTGAGTGAAAATATGGTGTGATGTGTGTTGGCTGGTGAAGCAAACCAAACAAAGGTTGAAGGCTGAGGTGGATGCAGAAGGCCCAGCCAAGACACAGTGAGACACCTAGAAGGCTTGTGTCCTTTAGGCCGTGATGCCGAATTCAAAGGACCATGTTACCTGAATTGTAACTCGAGGTGGATCTGTGCCTCACTTCCTGCTCCACTCTGTGTGTCCAGGTTCAGCTCCTCCCACTCATGAGAACAGTGATCTAGCCCCACCCACACCTCCACAGCTCCAACATGGCAGACAAAAAACTTTCAGGTTTACCTCCTCCCTCCCTGTCATCACCTTCTCACCATAATGGGAGGATCAGAGGGACAACACCCAAGCGTTCTCCACCCCCACACCACAATGGCCTTCTGGAGACCAGACTGGGGTGTGGTCCCAGCAACACCAGTGCTGTTCCTCAACCTCACTTTGCTCCCAGCAGTAGAACCTCAGCCTCCACCTCACCCCTCAGGACCCTGGGAGGTCTTGTGACTCCTATACCGGGTCCTGAAGCTCAGGGTCCTGACGACAGCTCCACCAGGCCCAGGGGTCAGAGCCTCGGCTCTGCTCTGAGCTCCAGGAGCAGAGCCATGACTTTGAGGAGCGAGGTAACTATCATAAAGCTGCCAAAATTAATCCAGAATGTGAAAGTGAACTGGTTTAAAGTTTAGGATCTTTGATCAGGTTGTGTAATCTTTGATTCAGCTGCTCTTTTGTGGTGATAACAGAAACTGAAACTGAAACACACAGAAACTCTGTGTGATTGGCTGCTTGCTAGCGAAGTGCATCTTCAGAGGTGTAGTTAGCTTCTCTTCATCATTATGTTCACAGACTTCATGTACCTTTGAATTTTATTTTTGATTTTTTTCACATAGTTGTTTGTCTTTTGTTCTTATTATTTATGTTGTCATTGTCCATGAGAAAATGAATCATGTCATGAATCCCCATGTTGTTGTAGTGTCAGAGCAGCCATCAGCAGGAGCCAGAGGCCTTGTTGGATCTTATTCTGGAGTGTCAGGGTCAGAGACTGGAGGACCAGAGAGCCAGCCTTAGCCTGCTGCCTGACCCAGGACCAGCTGCTCTTTGTGGTGCCTGCAGCCCTGACCAGTCCACCCTGCCTAGTCTGGACTTCTACTACATGCTCATACACTACCAGGTACCAGCATGTCTTATCATAATATTCTTCATTAGCAGAGTTTTAGGGGGTGGGGTGGGGGCACTCCAGACTGTCAGTCAGTGCTGCAATGTGGGGATGAGGTTGCTCCCAGAGTTTGATAAACAAACAGCTTCTGGTCTGAAACAAGATGTGACTGTCACGATTCAAGAATGTACAACAGAGGAGAACTAAATACAGAGACACGCTAGAAGGTTGTATTAAAGGAATTTTACTTGAATCAGGGTTTGATAAAAAGTCATTCAGTTGACAACATGAAGAATGTCTAAACAGGCAAACAAGGAAGGCAGATCACAAATATGTCAACAATTTCCCAGATTGGGATGAATAAAGTCTATCTATCTGTCTTTAGGCAGAAGGTCTATACACAGTTACAGTGGGCAACAGGTAGGTTTACAAATCAGGATACAGAGTACGCGAAGGAGCAGGTTCATGATATCTCTCTGGGAGCAGGATACCTCTTCCTGGGTACCTTTACCCTGGAACCAACCATCAACCATCAGGAAACAGGGTATGATGTACAGGCAGGAACAGAATACAGCATACAGCCAGCAGAGGGCGCAATTTGTAAGACAGGGCACAGGCAGGAACAGGGTCCAGACAGGAACAAGATACAGGTAGGAACAGGATGCAGGATATATTTACTGGTTAAACTAGCTGAAGGCTTAAGAAGGGAACAAAGGACAGACGTGTTTCACTGAACAAATGAAGAACAATGTCCAGGTAGGAGCAGGATCAGGAGACAGGTGGACAGGAGTGGGGGATTTCACCGGTCTGTTCTTCTCTGTCTGTCTTACTCCCATCTACCTGTCTCACTGTCTGTCTGTCTATAGTCTGACAGGATGGAGGACCAGAGGTGTTCCCTTCCTGACCTGGATGATGTGGTTAGTTTGGTTCCTGAAGGTCAGGAGGATTTCTTCAGTTTGATTCAAAGAGTTCAGTCCCGGAGGATGGACGAGCAGAGAGCGTCACTTCACACACACACTGCTGGCTCCTCCCACCACCACTATCATCATCACTGATGAAGAGCAGAGTCTGAAAGTGTTCTTCAGAGCCCCACAGGGACAGGGTTTTACTAAGTACTTTAAATATTACAAGTACTGTACTGTCATCAGACTGTGGAAGTTTGGATCTTGTTATCAGGACATTTTGTCTTTTTAAGTCAGTCTGGCTGCAGGATTCAGACTGAAACCAGAATCGAGACTGTGTTAATGTAGAAACCTTTGACTCCAAACAGAAAACTGAAACTGATTAAAGTAAGCACATCCTGAAGGTCCGACCTGAGGCCAGTCAAATGTGTTCCCACTGCTGACCTCTAAGTTTGGTTTTATGGCCCAAAGTCATTCAGGGTTCCTGTGGAGTTTGTGACCACTAGTTGTGCTATAGATCAATGTTTTTATTAAGTGGGTCCCAGTGTTAGCCAGTCTCACATATTGAAGAAGACTCCTTTTCCAGCTCGTCACAACTGTTGACTTACTGGGAGTTTCCACAGTATTTTTATTATTTTAATTGAATTGGCATATTCCATGAGTCTTTGTGCAGCTCTCTGTCCAGGTCGACATCCTCTGAACCTGACAGTGTACTACTGTATAGACTATATTATCTATAAATGATCTAATATCTCTGTGACTTTCATGTCACCTTTAAGTCCCCTCTCTATATTAGTCATTGACACCTTTGTTTTAGAAATACATTTTTTCATCAAATTTCATGTTAAAAAATTTTCTCTTTATTTCTGTGACAGTTCAGTTCAGCTCTGATGACACTTTGTTAACAGCTGTATTGTTGATATTTTAACACTGTCACTGACATGATATGTCTGCTGATTTCTGACTCGAAGCTCTGCAGTGTGAAATTCTGAACTTTTACTGTTTAGTAACATTTTTATGAGTGAAACTTTCCCACAAACAGATCAGAACAGGCAGACTGAGTATATGGGACTTTTGGGTTGTACATTATAATATGATAAGATAAACCTTTATTCGTCCCACAGTGGGGAAATTTGCAATTTGCATTATAATAATGATGAAATCTCAAAGATGTTGACCTCCTCATGAACAGGTGACGGTCATCAGGCTTAAAGCAGACATTTATGACAAGTCTATGCAGTTTCATTAGAAATCAAAGTTTAATTAATCTGACTCATACAACCTGACAGAAAAAAGAGAGATTTTGGTGAAGATAAAAATGTGCATGCATGAGATCTCATGAGTTTTGATGAGAAACATCATAAACAGACAGGTAACCTGCAGCTGAGAGGTCACATGACTCACGGGGAGGTCAAACGATAAATGACACAATGAGCCGTTTTCCACTACAGGAACTTAACCACCTGTAACATAATATGTGTTCATTGTCTCTAGTTCTGCTTTTGTTCACACTTTGAGGACGAGTTTCTGCAACAGCAGACTAAAATCACAATCAGAGCAGATCACATGTTTAGATAACCCTGGTAAGAAATTGTCTTTGAATATACGGTCAGAATCCCTGACATATGTTTTGTTCCGTATTTGCCTTTGCAGTGTTGAGGAGTATGTTAAAACCTTATTTTCCAGGAAGGGTCAGGTTTTGTTGGTACTTTAAAAATCATGCCCATGTTCACTTAAATGTACTTTAAATGACATTTAAAATTCATCACATGAAAAAGTGAATCTGTATTTTCTGTTGATGTCTGTGTATGCACAACATGACAAATAATCCGAAATGTTGTGTTTTAAAAACGCAGTTAAAAAAGAAAGAAGCTAGAACCAAAATCTTCAAGGTTTAAGTTCTGTGCAGAACCAGGTTTCAGGTTGTTAAGTTCCTGTGCTAGACAGGTTCTGTGAAGGGTGGAATACAATCACATGACGACACATTTAAATGTTATTTTTCAGTAACAAGTGTTTTGATCTTTTTATTTAAAAAAAATCTGATTATCAGGTGACCCCTCAGGGTCCTGAACCTCATGCTGAGAAACTCTTCTGTGTATTAACCAATCTTGCTGATAATCTGACAGAAACAGAACTGGTCCGGACCTGAACCAGGTCCAGATCTGAACCAAGTCCTGGGGTCTCTGTGCTCTTTTTGTCTTGTTGTGTAAATGAATCAGGGTTTCAGTAGAAATCTTCACTTTTCCTAAAGTAAAAGCATTTTAACATGTTGTTGATGCAGTTTGCAGTTTTTATTTATTTATTTTCAGCAGCTGACGAACAAACACAAAAGCAGGATAGAAGAGAATTTAAACAGTTTTTATTACTTTACAGACAGACAAATGTGTTTTTCAACAGAAACCTGCAAACACAAGCTGAACTTTGAATAAATAAAAATCTTCAGTGTGAAGTTACAGCAGACTGTTTACTTCAGTAAAAGCACAGAAGTATTAAATTCTACATGTACTTAAAGTATGAAAAGTAAAAGTACTCAGCATGCTGATTATTAGTGTAATATAAATGATGTCTAACATGAATAATATTAGGATACACTGATGCATTTATGTGAGCAGTATTTTCATCTCATAAAGACAATTCTGTCTTCTGTAGATCAGTCACAAATTCTCAGCCTGTTTCCATTTAAATCATCTCGTCATAATAAATGAGTGTTTGTCTTCACACAGATTTATTTTACTTTGTATAAGAAAATACGATTCTCGGTCATTCAGGCCATCGTTCCTTCCCAAGAGACTGAAGCCATAACTGTCAGGTAAATGTTGGCAGCAGAAGTATAATGGAGCATGAAATGGGAATATTCATGTAAGTACTAGTACTTAACATTTTACTTAAGTGCAGTACTTGACTAAAAGTATCTGACAGAAAGAACATCGTGTCTTAACCATAGACTGTATAAAACATGGATGTAGCCTCCGTGACGTCACTGGTAGATTTCTGAAGAGCAATTTTGAAGCTAGTCGTAGCGTGTAGCCATCTTGGCAGTGGTGACGTTGTCAACTCCGGTTAATCCAAATATGGACAAAGAGGTGGAGCGAGGGCGGAGCTGAATGAAGCCTGTTTAATGAAACAAGCTGAGGGAGCTAGCCGCTATAGTGATGGGAATTCCAGCTCTTTTTAGAGAACCGGCTCTTTTGGCTCGGCTCACGAAAAAGAGCCGGCTCTTTCGGCTCCCAAGCGGCTCCTCAGATTTTTTTGTTGCTTAAATTAATTTATTTCCAACAATAATGTAAAATTATGCGCAAAATGAATTACTAATGTACAAAAAACATGCATTATGTTTTTCATATATATGTTATATAAATATACCTTTATTCATTCACTCTACAGAGTGCTACAAAAAATAAATTATAAAATACATAAACAAACTTTTAACTATTTACAATTGAACTTTTAGTTTTTTTTCTACTAAACAAATTTAAAGTGAAACAGCACAGAATCACTGCAAAACACACAACACAACAAAATATAAATTAAAATATGTAAAACAAAAAAAATCAGCATCCAAATAACTTTAAGGTTTTTTATCTGCCCTGTTTTGGGTGGACAGTTCTCATGGACAGTTCTCGGGAGCATCTGGTAGCTTCAGTTATTAAACTTGCTGAAGTCAAAACTTAATAACAAGTGTTAGAGTTTATGGCGTTAATACTTTTGAATAAAAGGTGTCTGTGTGAGGTTGGAAAATAAAAACCATCCACGTTTGTTAACTAACATTATGTGATCTTAAACTGAACTGTGTGAAAATACAATAAAGTTTTTGTAATTTCAAAATATTAACGTCTCATTTCTGAATGTTTCCAGAAATAATGTTAACCCAGATGTTGTTATTGGTTCAGCTGGAGTTGGTTATTGAAGCTAAACAGTAACATAAAATTTGACGATCCCCAACTCAAATGTATCATTTATATTTTTGCTAAAACAGAAATTCTAAGTTCATTATACTGCAGAAGCTGACTGACTGTGATCTGCTGGAGGCTGAAATGTTGACATATAACCTTACTCCAACTTATTAAAGTACTGTAACCAGTGCTGAAGCCAGCTGGTTCCACCGGGTTAGCCGGCTAGCTCAGTGAGCATGTTTCATTTAACAGGCTTCATTCAGCTCCACCTCTTTGTCCATATTTGGATTAACCGGAGTTAGGTGACGTCACCACTGCCAAGACGGCTGCGCGCTACGATTAGCTTCAAAATTGCTCTTCAGAAATCTACCGGAGACGTCACGGAGGCTACGTCCATGTTTTACACAGTCTATGGTCTGAACTCATGAAGGGAGAAATTTTCACCTGAGAGGATCAGAGATCCGGAAACAGAGTCAGACCTCTGTTTGAGGAGCCTCACGCATGCGCACCTAGAAAATAGGAAGTAAACAAGCAGCGTCGTGCCTTCCGTCCCGCGTGCAGTATCGGTGAGTCGAGCAAGCGGTGAGTGTTTCAAACAGTTAAATCTGCTTTAATGCCTGTGCTTCGAACCGAGACCAGACTCAGACCTCAGACTCTCTGACAGGGTCTCTGTCGGGTTTCTGACAGAAATATCTTTGAAACTGAAACTTCACGAGTCTCAGATGTTCCGTTTCTGTGAAGAGACGCGAAGAGAGATTCTGTCATATTCAGTATTATATCATGTGATTCGTGTTGGTTTATACAGTTTAGAAAAGTCAAAAATTATTGACAGTAAATATGTGCCAGAAACCAGTTCATGGTAATAATTCAGTGTTGGAAATCGTGTCATGAGTTCTTACTGAAATTTGTTTCTTCTCTCAGAGCTTCAACAACAAACTGATGAGCAGCATTGAGTCTGCACCTCCTCCTTTATCACCTCCTTGGGACATGAAACGTCCTGCAGACTCTCTCTCTCCCTCCCCTCAGAAGAGGAGGAGGTCAGACTGTATGGAGGAACATCCTCCACTTGGCAACATCAACACACCCGAGAGAGTGAAGAAGAAGAAGAAGAAGAAGAGCGGGGAGAAAGAGGTCAGTCTTCCTCTTCTTCCTCCTGCTGACCAAGATATGAGCAGTCAGAAAGAGAAGAAGAAGAAGAGGGAAGGGAAGGAGGTCAGTCTTCCTCCTCCTGCTGCCGATGCTGCTGACCAAGATATGAGCAGTCAGAAAGAGAAGAAGAAGAAGAGGGAAGGGAAGGAGGTCAGTCTTCCTCCTCCTGCTGCCGATGCTGCTGACCAAGATATGAGCAGTCAGAAAGAGAAGAAGAAGAAGAGGGAAGGGAAGGAGGTCAGTCTTCCTCCTCCTGCTGCCGATGCTGCTGACCAAGACATGAGCAGTCAGAAAGAGAAGAAGAAGAAGAGGGAGAAGAAGAGGGAGGAGAAGGAGGTCAGTCTTCCTCCTCCTGCTGCTGATGCTGCTGATGAAGATATGAGGAGTCAGAAAGAGGAGAAGAAGAAGAAGAAGAAGAAGAAAAGGATGAGAAACGAGGAGGAAACACAGGCAGAGACAGAAAAGAAGAAAAAAAAACACAACAGTGAGGGGAGCGTTGTCATGGTAACAGCAGATCACAGAGAAACCAACAACACCAGGATGAAGAAGAAAGATGAAGATGTGGTGGAGGTGATGTCACAGGAAGGAGAGACTGTGGAAGAGATGATGAGGAGAGAGATGACGACAGAGACGAAGAAGAGCACAACAGGAGGAAGAGGAGGAGGAGAAAAGAACAAGAAAATTACAGCCGCTGTAGAAGAGCAGTACGTTTTTTTTTCTTATTTCAACACATCAAGAATAAAGTCGGATATAGAAAAATGAAAGTAAATCATGTTAATGAGACAGGTGTTCTCTGGGCCAATCAGAGTGCGGTGTTAACAGTGTATTTCCTGTCTTGTCAGGCTGGACTTTGAGTTGTTGGAGGAGCTTCAGGAGTTTGTTCCAGACGTCTTGCAGAAATCACTCGATCAGATCAGGAAACTGCTGTGCTACGATCTACAGCGCTTCAAGGACTTCAAACAGCAAGGTACTAATACTGCAAATAGCCAAGTGCAAATACTGCAAACAACAAGGTAGTACTGCCAACAATGAGGTACTTATACAGCCAGTCCACCTGTTCCTTGTCGTCCAGGTGTGTCTCTGCGTTGGGGGCGGTACTCTCAGGAAGAGAATCAGCTGATCAAACAGAATGTTGCAGACTTCCTGGTTCTGACCGGCATCAGCTCGGCCAATCACCTTCTGTTTCCTCAGAGGTTCAAAGAGCAGGAGGTGGAGATCAAGAGGCTGAGAGCGCGACATCACTTCCTGGAGAGGATCGGTATACAAACACATCATCATCATCATCATTGATGACTCAGTTCAGGTGTGATGGCTTTCCTGATCCTCCTCTCTCTCTCTGTCTCTCTCTCTCTATCTCTCTCTTTCTCTCTGCTCTCTGTCTCTGTCTCTATCTGTCTTTCTGTCTCTCTCTCTCTCTCTGTCTGTCTGTCTGTCTGTCTCTCCAGCTGAGGGGATCCCTCGGACATGTCATCAAGTTTACACCAGAGCTAAGAAGATTTTTGACGAGAGGAACTACATGGGAAGGTTCAAAGTCAAAGTTCAGCTTGTTCGTATTCTCTGGTTCTTTGTTCTTGCTGCTGAACCCTTATGTTCTGACTTTGGGTGCCTTTTTTCAGGTTCTCAGAGGAGGAGATGCATTCTCTGATGAAGCTGCAGAACCTCCATGGCAACGACTGGAGGGTGATCTCGGAGAAGATGGGCCGCAGCATCTTCGCCCTACAGAAACGCTTCACCAGCATCGGTAAACACTTACAGCGGAGGCTCTCCGAGGTTCTGTTAGAACTGAACAACTCAGGACCTGCAGATCAGAACCTGAGGAAATCTCAGACATATTTATTGTGATGAGTTCAATTCAGCTCTGAGAGTCACAACTTATTGAACAGTGATCAACATGTTCATACCTGTGTCCGAGCAGCTACAGGTCATGGTTCCTGGAGTCCAGACGAGGAGTCCAGGTTGAAGGGGGCTCTGAAGGCTCATTTGGAGGTTCTGGTCCAGCAGAGTCCGACTGGTTCTGGTCTGACCAGAGACCAGCTCTGTAGCAACCTGCCCTGGAAGGAGATCAGTCAGCAGGTCGGGACCAGATCCTGGAATCAGTGTCGAACCAAGTGGTCAGTACACCTGCTGGCTGCGTTACCAGTACTGTACTGGTCCATGCACTCGCATGTGTGGAGACAGATGCACGTATTTATGATACTAGTAGACCTGAGTTTCAGCTTCGATATCAAAATGCAATACTTTATTTGATGCCTCGCTTTTACAAATATTTTTTGTATTGTTATTATTATGTAATATTTTTTTTAGAAAACACAGAAGTAGTTCAGGTGTTTAGGTGTGTAGGCGTATGACGTCTGTGTGTGTTTCAGGTTCACCATCCTGAAATTCAAACTGTCTTCAGGTGGTATGTTCAAAAGAGGAACTGAAGGACTTAAGGCTAAGGTCTACCTCATCAACACGTAAGATCACATAACACACCCGAACTAAAACACACCTGTATGGTACACTTTCAAGATAAATTCAGCAGCTGCTGTTCCCTGTGGACATTGTCGTGAAAGGTCAATATGTGATATAACCCATATTTTAGCCAAAAGTGGCTTTAATTTAGCCCAAAACTTTAGTTTACTCAATTATTATGATTGAGTTACGTTTTGGTTTTCTTTTTAAAGAAGGGGTTGATTAATTTAGTTAAGGCCATTTAAAGAAGTAAAAAAGCTTGGAATTTATCAAATAAAATGATTCTAGTTTATTCCTTAAATTGCCTAAATTGTTAGTTGAAGGTGAAACTTCAGGGATGATTTTAATGATATTAGTAACATTTAAAGTGTTTATATCACTTTTTTCCTTGTGGAAGTTTGATTTACCTTAATAACTCTTATTAATAGAGGGCTTTTCAGATTGTTTTTAAGGGTTTTTATTGTGTGACATTTGGGGAATTGATTTTAATGAATTCTTTGTGTCTGTGCTGTTTCAACATGACACCCAGCAGCTCCATAAAGAAATGGTTTTCCCAGTTTGTTTTGCAAGAACTCAGGACCAGAACCAGAATACTGGTCTGACTTCAACTTGAAACAGCTTTAGGGTGAAGTGGATCAAATGGAACTAATAATAATGACAACAACAATAATAATCATAATAATCATAGCCGCACTAGAGGTAGAGTAGTTGTCCGCCAATCGGACGGTCGGTGGTTCAATCCCTGACCCCTACAGTCTATGTGTCAAAGTGTCCTTACGCAAGATACTGAACCCCAAATTGCTCCCGATGGCTGTTCCATCAGTGTGTGGATGCATGTACATGGTTAGTGGTGGTGGGGGCCAGAGTCTAGTCAGCCACCGTGTATGAATGTGTGAATGCTGGCTTGCTTTGTGAAGCACTTTGAATGGTCTAAGAAGACTAGAAAAGCGCTTTATAAATGCAGTCCATTTACCACTTAATAACTGTGTGTTTCAGGTTGTACAACATGCGTGTGGAGGACGCAGCAGACATCAACTGGGATGAGGTCGCTCAGACTGTTGGGTGAGGTCAAAGGTCAAACTGTCAGACCTTTTTGTTGGAGGGTTGTAGTCAGCTGATCAAGAGTCAGAGCAGAGACTCACTCAGGTAGTGACCAGGTATTCAGTTCCTCCAGTGAAAACCACAACACTTTCTTTGATCCCTGACCACAATAGAAGCTGTGAAACCTCATCAGTGTTTGTATCAGATTGATTCAAAGGCTTCAGTAATAAAGAGTTTTCTATCTTTTCTGCAGGATTGTTAATTTTTCCTTTAAATGACCTCTTTATTTAATAATGTACACAGATTCCTGCAGTCCTATACTCTTATAGTCCTCTGGACCTGTAGTCCTGTACACCAGTAGTAGTAGTAGTAGTAGTCATAAATGCTGTAGTAGTTTTAGTAGTTAACGTCTGTGATTTTGAGTTTTTATCAAGAACTTTATAACACACAAAAACTTAGAAACAAACTTTTATTTGTCGCACAGGGGACTGTCTGAGGGGACCTTTAAGAATCAGTACTGTATTATTAATGAGTAACAGTAGTGGCAGTAATACAGAACTTGTATTAAGGTAGTACTCCTAAGTGCAGTACTAATAGTACTACTGTCTTGTTGTGTCTCAGTAAGGTGACTCCTATGTGTGTTCAGAAGAGTTTCTACAGACTGAAAGTCTCCAGAGTTCCAAACTGGACCAGTTTATCATATGGAGGTCAGTACTGTAAAACTTTATCATCTTTAATATTTTATCAAAACTGTTCTGTTCACATGAGATTTTGGTCCTCGAGGACTGCAGGGGAGGTGAGCGACTTAAAAGTTTGGGTCCAGGTTGGGAGTGGTTGGCCAATATTTTGCCTGCACGCCCAGGTTCCTGGAGGAGTCAGGGTCCTGGAGAGATGTAAGATTGCAGCCAATCACTTTCCCAGCAGAGTTAATGATCCGCTGCAGTCTGCTCTTGTCTTTGGTAGCAGAGTACCAGATGGTGATGGAGGTGAGGATGGACTCAATGAGGTGTAAAAGTGCACCATCATGTCTTTGACAGGTTGAACTTGAACAGCTGCAGCAGGAAGTTCATCCTCTGCTGGGCTGAGACACACTCAGCTGGGAGAGTTGTTCTGTAGTACAACCTTGGGATAGGTTCCAGGAACTTGAAGTGGAGAGCCACATTGACCAATTCATCTACAGACATGTTGACTTTGTGGGTGAACTGCAGGGGGTCAGTGATGGTTTTGAGGTGGGACAGCTCAAATGACTTAATTACCACAGAGGTCAGGGTGACAGGTCTGTAGTCATTAAGTCCTGTGGTCCCTGTTTTTTGGGGACAGGGATGATGGTGGAGGTCTTGAAGCAGGCTGGCACATGACATGCCTCCAGTGAGGTGTTAAAGATGTTTGTGAACACTGGAGACAGCTGATCAGCACAGTGCTTCAGGGTGGCTGGAGAGACAGAGAGTCTGGACCAGCTGCTTTCCGGGTGTTCTGCCTCTCAAAAAGCCTGTTAACGTCCCTCTTTAGGATTGAGGTAGTTGTCACTTCGGTGGGGGGGTGGGGGCTTCTGGGGTGGGAAGTTGTGGAGAGGCCCAGGCCCCTGCTGAGGTGGGAGGTGGATGGTGGCTGGACTGTCCGATTGTCTTTCAAAGCAACAGGAGAACTCATTCAGTTCATTGGCCAGGGACAAGTCGTCAATGGAGCGGCGGGACTTGAATTGAATAGTTTGTGATTTGTCTGAGCCTCCTTCGGACAGAAGCAGAGTTGTTGGCTGAGAACTGGTGTTGGAGTTTCTCAAAGAAGTTAGCTTCTCTCATCGCGTTGCTGAGCTTGTAATTTGACTCTCTGAACCATCTTATTTATTATGTATTTTTAACTTATATTACTTATTTATACATGAGGAACAGTTTAGACTGTAATATGTCAATCAATAAAATTATACAAACTAAAGATTTCTCCTCACTTATCTGGAGATGTTGATATTAAATATGTCAGTTAAAGATGGTTGTGTAGCCAGATTCAGACAGTACCTAACTTCCTCTTCCTGTCTGATCAGAGATCATCGACTTCCTGCAGCTGAAAGTTGTTCCTCTTCTGAAGGAGAAACTGCACACGTTCAACAGAAAGAATGCGCAGCAGGAGGTACAGGAGGAGAATAGGTACCTGCTGTCTGACATCTTCACCTCACAGGAAGAGGAGGATGAGGAGGTGTGCATGGAGGTGGACAACAGCCACTGATGGGTGTCAAGACAAAAACTCTCCATTTAAACCAAGAGGAATGAAATGAACAGGAAGGTCCGGCATTGTTTCAGTCGGGTTTCCATCCAACTGTATCTCAGATTTTAACCAAATTTCGAGAAAGTTGGCGAAAGAAAATGCAAATGAACGCTTGTGTCCATCCACTCCTGCTATGCGTTTAATTGGAGTTGGTTTATTGAGATAAGCAGTAGATGGCGCCAATTCTCCAGCTGGGTGTGATTATGCCATTATGGAAGAAAGGGGTGTAAAAAGGTGACGTAATTAAATTAGTGTCAGTCAAACCTCAAATTTAGAAAACACAATGAACACATGGAATTTCTGTTTGTTTCTTGTATTCATTTGATAAATATTACACTTGCATTAGTTTTAAAGTTTTCTCCTATTTCTCATCACTTTAGTAGAACAGAGACTTCAGTTCAAGTCATATGCTTCATGATTTATTCATTGTTTTCAGATGCTGTACTGTTAAGTTTCTGGTAAATTGTTTATCAGGCTCATGTCTCTGTAATCAGATGTTTGATATTTTATATCTTAAACTTTGTAAAAAAAAAATAATTTTTTTTTCATGTCACTTGTCTGAGCTGCTTTTTTAACAACCATCTGAACCTGATCTGTGATCAGTAATATTATTGATCAGAACTAGGATTCAAGATGTCATTGAGAGCTGAAATATCTGCAGCTGCTAACTGATTTTAATTCAAAGATCTAAAATATTTTTAATGAGTAAAAAGTTACTTCATAGATATTTAAAAAAAATATTTTTAAATTAATAAAATTATTTAAATTTTTATTTAAGGTGGACATTCAGGTGTTAAAGGATAAATTGATGGATTATAATAGAATCATGTTTTTTGACAGTTGACGAAATAGGATGGCATCATCCCTTTAATCGTAAAGGTCCTATTTATTTGGTCAATTTTAAGTGTTTTTATTGGTTAAAAAGCCCTGAACCATGCAGACTTCATTAGAATAATAGTATAGTATATAAAATATAATTCCCTTAAAATACGTCAATTACATTATTAATGACCCATTAATGGAACTTTGAGGTAAAACAGTTTATTAATTTTCAGGTATTTATCAGGTTTAATCAGAATATGGATTAATGGATCAGAAGATATTAAGGTTTTTCTGCATCCATCAAGAGTTAAATTTGACCAAATAACACCAAAGATAAAGAAGGTGAAATTTAGGGGTTCACTCCAGATTTAATTAACAGATAATCATGTATTAAGGGGTTTTTAATTAATTATCTGCAGGGTTCAACGGCTTTGTTTGGGGTATGAATTTACCAAATAACATTACAGGTACAATTTGTAGGTATAATATATAAGGGTTCATTCCCCTCTTTTAAGATTACCAAAAAACATTAAAGCATTACTGGAAATTTTTTCATGAAATTGAATCATTGAATGCAGATTTAAATAAGATACTCCATCATTAGTCCCACAATGGGGAAATTTTATATATATATATTGTGGAATCAGCCATTTTCCATGGAGTAGGAAGAGACTGGACAGACTGATGAAGAAGGCCAGCTCTGCACTGGGTTGCCCCCTGGACCCAGTGGAGGTGGTGGGAGAGAGGAGGATGATGCTAAGCTGTCATCCATGTTGGAGAATGACTCCCACCCCCTGCAGGACACGTTAACAGCTCTGGAGAGCTCCTTCAGCGATGGACTGCTTCACCTGAAGTGTGTGAAGGAGCGATATCGCAGGTCTTTTCTTCCTGCAGCTGTCAGACTGTACAACCAGCACTGCTACCAAAAGACCACACACCTCTATGAGAGGTGTGTAAAACACTTGGTTTATCTATATCAGTATATTTATCTACATATATATGTATGTATATATTAGTGCTGTCAAACAATTAAAATTATTAATCAGATTAATCACAGTGTTGCTGTGGATTAATTTCGATTAATTATGATTAAATATCATTCTTTTTTAATCTATATTAATCGCGTTTCATTTTGCATGAGCAAACAGACTCAAGAAAGAAGGGAATATATATGAACTTAATGTGTTTATTAAACACCTTTAACAGTTCATGTTAACAAAAAACGTCTCTTTTTCAAAACAAACATTTATCCACATTAATGTGGCCCTGTTACTCCTTTTTCAGCCAGATACTAAGACAAACTAACTTGTTGACATTGTCAGTACCGGATCAACTTCCCATTTGCGCATGCACGGTGGCATGTGCGACGGTATCTCTACTTGGACAAACTGCCCGTAATGTGTTGCCAGGGACGTTTCAGGAATTTTGAGTCATTCTGCGCTGCAGATGGGTTAATTGCGTTAAAATTTTTAATCAGATTAATCATGATGATGGATTAATCCGCATTAACGCGTCAATTTTGACAGCCCTAATATATATACATCTACATTCCATGTGCAATGTTTCTTCAATGTGCAATATTTCATTTAATATTTTTTTCATATTTAAATTCTCCTGTCCATAGTGTACATACAATGGTCACATTTTTTTATATATTCATATATTCCCATGTAAATGTATAAAAATTCCTGTAAAAAGTCTCAAAAAAAAGTCTAAATTTGTCTTTGCTGCTGGACAAGTGAATTTCCCCACTGAGGGACAAATAAAGGAATATCTTATCTCTATCTTATCTAAGATATATATATATATATATAATTTACAAATATTTCAAACCTTTACTAACAGTTTTCAAAACACATAAAAGCTATTTTTGTGAGATCAGGTTTACTCTCGTCTTTAATCATGATTTATCTTTTAAATTTCAAACATTTTCTTTTTTCTACAAAGATTAAAACTCAGACAAACATGGATGGTCACATGATCAGTTTCAGACCAGCAGGTGTCATGGAGGAGACTTTATAACAATCATTCATTATTTGTGCTGTTCGTTCTCTGAGTGAAGAGAGATTATTATTGACAACAGAAAGTGAAACCATCTTTATGTTGTGTGAATATGAAAAAATACATGACCATGGTATGAAGTGAAGGTGACAGGTGAAGCACAGGGGAATACACAGCAATATGCTGTCATTCATTCAGTGCATTGTGGGTAGTGAAGGTCATCTGTCAGTGATGGCCTGCAGGCTGCTGGTCCTCTTCATGATGTTCGGGACAAACAGAAGTCCTGACGCTCTCTCGATGGATTCTATGGGAACCAGGAAACGCTCAAGAGGAACCTTCTCATCTATTGGTTCATTTGGTAAAACATATGACCGAAGCTCCACCCCCCTGCCATCTGCCTGCTCCAGGATCAGCACCTGAGGAAGCACAGGACAGGTGAACTAATCCGCTGTCAGGTTGCCATCATCGTCACAGGCAGACAGGTGGACTCACCTTGAAGAAGTGTGTTGGCACAGCAACATGGTTTCGTCCTAAAACCTGATATCGAACATAGAGTTTCCCATCAGCTTCCTGCCTGAAACAAACACAAACACACACACACACACACACCTGGTGATGTTATCCTAAATACCTCCAACACAGCACTCAAACACCACAGAGGAAGAAGCAGAGAGGTTACCTGGGCAGGTAGAGTGGGCCAGTGCAGACATAGACGTTCAGATAATGTTTAGTCAGAGAGCGACACAGTTTCTCCAAATTGTTCCAGGCGTTCTGGTTCAGGTGAGGGTTCTCAACACAAACAACACAGAACATAAATACATCTTAACTCTGGTCTCTCTGGTCGTTTCAGGTGTTCTGGTTCAGGTGAAGGTGTGTTACATACTACAGACAGGTGGTTTGATGATGAGTCTGACCTCAGGTGTAACATAACTATAATACGAATTAAAATGTAACAGTAATATAATCAATGTATTGTTATCCAGAACATTTACCTGTAAAATCTCAGTGCTTGGCACCTTAAATAAATAAGTTATTGTGAGTTATTTCCTGTTCTAAGACAATTTAATTTAGTTAGGATTTTCACTATACGTGAAAGATAGATGTCATGCGACTGAAATCATATGACTTCATGGGGATGATGTCACAGAAAAGGGAAGGACTAGCACACTGTTACCTGACACCTTCTGCTGTGTGTATGACACTTTTACACTTATAGCCTCATATTAGCTTACCTCCCTCCCATCAGGTAGTGTTATAAAGATTAAAACAGACTGAATCCACCTGCGTGTGTTTATTTGTTTACCTGCGGTGCGACGTTGCTCAGGTAGAAGGTGTCCTCCATGGCTTTCTGACTCCACTTGTGATTGGCTGCAGCAGCCAGGTGACCTCTGTCGAAACCACTCCCCTTGTAGTCAGCATTGGTTGCTCTGTGAAACACATGCACACTGGAGGGCAAAATAACCAAAGTTAAACCTGAAAATTGAAGAAGCTGTATAAACCCTTAATGACAAACATGAACTTTGTAATTTTACAAACATGAAACTAAATTCATTCAAGTTAGTAGTTAGTTTGAATAAATTGACTTTACTACAAAACACTAAAATGTTTCATAACCTGTTGTCCTCTTTGAAGTCACAATACTTCCTGTCTGATGAGCCGATCAAAGAGGCGGGGTTTAGCCTCTCTATTACCCAGGATGCAGTGCGTGTGCGGGGGTCGTACGAAGTGACATAGGACTCTCTGGTCTTGATGTTGGCCAATGAGGGGAAGCCATACTTCACGACTGCTGACCCACCTGGATTCACCTGGACAAACCATAAAATGAGAAATTGATGATCCGGCCATGCTGAATTTTCAGGAGGCAGAACCCCCACAAAGCTGGAGACTGGAGAAACGCCATTTGCCAGCCTGCCTCAAGACCTCCACTATCATCCCTGGGCTCAAAAAGCCAAGTACCTTAATGACAACGGACACATCACTCAGACCTCTGTGGTAATGAAGCCATTTGAGCACCTTGTGCTGCCTCAAAACCATCACTGACCCCCTGCTGGACCCCCTGCAGTTTGCCTACAGAACCAACACAATGCTGTCAAAATGGCCATACACTTCATCCTGCAGCACCTGGATTCTTCAGGAACCTTGGACAGGATCCTGGTTGTGGACTTTAGGTCTGTCTTTAAAACCATCATACCGGCTCTGCTGCAGGACATGCATGAGTCCACCTGCAGGTGGATCACAGACTTCCTGTCTGACAGCAGGAAGCGGGTGAAACTAGGGAAACATGTCTCTGAAATCAGCACCCGATCCCCATTAAAGTTTTTAGGAAAAATGCTTTAGGAGTTCCAAACTTTTTTTTCTCCCCCACAAACACAATAGTTATACCTTCACAAATTCTTCATTGCAGGCGCACAAATCGTCTTCTACAAATCACAAGTTAAGAAACTCAAACACTCACAGTTTTGTTACAGCTGCTGCACTAAATATGGTGCAAAACACATTCACACACCCGTGGCAGAAAACGTGAAGTCATGGACAAAACTGACACATCCACAAATCAGTACGTGAATTCATCTGATGAGAGCTGCACACCTGTAGAATATTTTCTCACAAATAAATATTCTAATATCTTTCCAGCACAAACACAAGTCAACAAATACAACTGTTTGAATCTGCTGCTACGAGTTTGTATAGCATGACTTTTAGTCACTGTCTGAACTGTGTAGCTTGTTCATACATTCTGTTTTTATTATTATTTTCATTCTGTCTTTGTGCTGTGGGAAATTGTGATCATCAGTTATCTTAATGTATTTTAGAAAGATAAACTAATCTGACTATTTAAAGATCTCATATTAGCACAACTGTTGGGGTCTAGGTCTGGTTCATGCTACAGGAGGGTCAATTCAGGAAAAGTGGGACAGTCTTTCCAATTTTGACTTTTGGCACTTACTCTGATATCCAGCCCACACATTAGATCTCTCTGAGACCCCAAACTCTCAGGGGTTTGACATTCACACTCTATGAATGCCAACCTCAATGTCACCTCTTTTTAAAAGCATGATGAAAAACAATAGACAGAGAAATAATATATTAATGATAATTCTAATTCTGATAATTCTCTCTCTCCGTGTCTTTCTCTCTCTCTGTGTCTCTCTCTCTGTCTGTGTCTCTTTCTGTCTCTCTCTCTCTGTCTTTCTCTCTTTCTCTCTCTCGGTCTCACCTTGACCTCGGAAGCCTGAACTGTCGGGACCGGGACCACCGGGACTCGGCTCAGCAGACCGGGTCTCTCCTCTTCCTCCTCGGCACCTCTGACACCCAGCAGGTGGCTCACTGAAGCTCCGAATCCGGCTCCGAACAACAAGGTCGCCCCGGTCCGCCAGAACCGCTTCATACTGAACACGATCGGCTGGCAGCGACGCACTCTGATGACGTCACACGACTCGACGTAGACAGGCGTGTTTTTTCATTTATTTTGAAAATAAGCTGATTTTTCTGTAAACAAAAACGACTTTAAATCTAAAAAAACCCGCTTCTTTTCCTATCTTTCGCTTAAAAAAACTTTATTAAATTCATTGACTTTCTCAAAACTGAATTAACCATGTTTGAACAGTTATAAATGTTAATCATCAACAGTGGGAAAATACAAACTAATGATGATGGTAGTGAATAAAAGTAAAAGAAGAAAACTGAATACAGACATACAGAGAAGCCTGAATCCATCAGGACACGTAAACTTATTCATTTAGATTCTGTTTGTTTTTCTTTTTTCACAAAAAAAAAAACAACCAAGTGATTTTGTTTGTCATGTTGCCGTTATTCCTCCTGAAATAATGACTATTGGATAACTGGAGGCATATTAAAAGCATAGGGAAATACTAATACATTTTGAGGTGATTTTGATTTTTTATTTTTATAAACTATTTGTTTATAATTATTTATAGTTATACACGTGTATATCCAGCTGTGTTAAACATGAATAAAGATGTTTTCTAGTCACTGTATCATTCAGTTCAGAGTTAATACTGTTTGAAATGTGAATGTGTTTAATATATAAATGATCAGACATGTTTCTTCTAGTTTAAAGTGACTCTGCTGCTTATTGTCATTTTGTTCTATATTTTATTATCACATTATTATTATTATTATATACATTTATTATCACATGTTATTCAATTGTTTCTCACAAAGTAGAAAGTTGTGACTTTTGAAACTCAGCTGAAGTTTCTTCTTCCACCTAATTTACTTTTAAACCCTTTTCAACCTGTAAAGACTTTCTGTGATGTTCTGGTGTCCGACTGTGACCCCTTTGACTCATTTTGTTTTGAATATTTGTGTCTGATTTTATTGCTCTCAGTAATAAACACACTTTCACTGTCATCTGCAACATGAGGTTGTTTCCTCTCATGTGAGAACCTGTAGACTTACTGAAATGTAGTGCTTGCCATCTGAGTTGTAATGTTGTTGATATCTGAGCAGCAAACACGATCATAGTCTGAATAATCGAAACGTAATAAATGATGTTAGCGCGTCACGGGACGTCTCTCTCTCAAAAGTGGCTGCTGTCTATTCAAAATGTTGCTCATCTGACTCCTCACATCTGTCTTTAACTTCTCTGTTGAGTCGTGAGGAAGGAAACAAAGAAGCTCTTCAGCTGAATGGAAAACATCCTCACAGGTGTATCGAGGATGATGTCACATCCTGTTTAAACAGAAGCAGGCTCAGGTCAGTACAAAACAAAAAGTAAACAGTTCCTCTATAACAGTCATCTGTCTGAGATCTCACCAGCTTGACCTGGGGTCAATGGGTGTGGTCAGCACAAGGTGGAGGTGATAAGACTGATGCTCAGCAGGTAAAGGTGTGAGGTCAGAGAGGAGGAGGAACCGTCAGCGTTGTCAAGGCAACCGCTCTTCTTCAGACAGACGCTCTTCTCACAGAATGAACCTGTGCACATGACATCATCAGACACTTGAGCTGGGACATTATCTGCCTCCCAGTCACACATCACCTGAGCTGTGACATCATCAAGGTGTGTCTTTACCTGTGAAGTTGTCTGGACAAACGCAGCGCTGGAAGTCGACACAGGTTCCTCCGTTCTGACAAATCAAACTCCCCTCGTCACACACGTTCACTGAGAGAGGCGAGTGATTGATTACTGATTATTAACAACGTTACTGGTAACATGAGATGTGACATCAGTGACACAGGTGTTTCTGTAAACAGCGTGTGAACCCTATGAACCTGTGCAGCCGGCTCCGCCTCCTCTCCAGGTGTATCCAGGTAGACAGGAGTCACAGCGCCGCCCTGAGGCTCCAGGTTTACACTGACAGAGGCCAGAGTCAGAGCAGTGGGGAGAAACACTACGTTCCACATCACAGTCACACTCTGAGGAGAGATGGCGACATCTTCATTTTAAGCTTATTGTTAATTTTTTGTTGAATTATTTTGTGTTGTTTTGTCTTTACTTCATCATAAGCTTTAATATGTTCATCCACATCTGTTAACTTATTTTGGATGCTTTATTGTTATATTCTATTTTTACAACTGTAATTTATGGAACAATCTGGCAAAAGAATTTCCTTCGGAAGTTCTCTCTGATCTTATCTTATCTTACTTGTCTATCAACAGTGTGAAAGTTATCCACCAGGTTCTAAATTAATAGTGTGTGTTACTGACCGACACAGACGTTCTCGTCGTCTAGTGCAAGTGAGGCATTCCTGTAGTAGCCGAGGCGACAGTACTGACAGTTCTGTCCTCGTGTGTTGTGTTTACAGCTCACACATGTAACCACGTTGATGAAGTCAATGTAGCTGCAGCGGTTGGAGTGACCGTTACACTCACAGTCTGACAGAAACAGAGACAGACAGTTTGAAAACTGACCTGATGTCAGTCCTACAACACACAAACACATCTGTCACAACACCTGCAAATAAAACACTGGACAAATTACACTCAGAGACCTGGAGCAGGAGACACGTCTATGTGTGAAATCCTACAGCACTTTTACCTGTAATGTAATTTAACTGAATTAGTGTAACAAAAATAATTTAAAGTAATATAACATAAAGTAATTAATTGAATGTAACATTATGTAAAGTAACATACAGATGTGATGTACCTGAAGTAATATAACATAAATGAAATAATGTTGAATAGCCTATTATAACATAACATAATGTAACGGATGTCTTGTATAATATACATAAACATATATTGTAAAGTACCTGAAGTAACACACTATAACCTGTCATACCGTAATGTATCATAATGTAGGCGAATCTGAATCTGAATGAGATTTATTGCCAAACTCACAGAATTTGTCTTGGTGTTTTAGTGCATAACAATAAACATTGTACGAGAAGATAAAAAAAAAAAAAAAAGGACAAGTACTGAAGGGAAAATTAACAATAGACTATGAAGCATATATATATATATATATATATATATGTTTTTTTCAAGTACAGGAATTATATTTTAGCTACACTTTAGGTTGTAGCTGTGTGTCCCCCTATCCTCTCCCTCCCTCCCTTCCCTCTCACGTTAGGCGGAGTTTTAACAGAAGCTGCTTATTTTTGTGGTTGTGGTACTTTGTCCATATTGAAATAAATTCCAACACTGCTGAAGAAGTTGTTGATCTCCTCTGGACACAACACCAGCTTTTTTGCCTTCGACCGTGTAGCGCAGATGATGGTTTACATCAGTCCTCACAGAAGCTGATGTAGATTGTCTCAGCCTCTGTGAACTCATCCAGACTGTTGGTATCAGACCTGAAAAACATCCCAGTCAGTCCAGTGCGAGGTCGTCTGAAGATCCTCCACAGCTTCACTGTTCCACTGCTTTGATGTCCTCACAACAGGTTTACACAGCTTTAGTTTCTGCCTGTATGCAGGACTCAGGTGGACCATGACATGGACAGAGTGACTCAGTGCAGCAGGGGACGGCGCAATGGACGCTGTTGACTGTAGTGTAACAGTGATCCAGAATAATTTCCTCTCCATTTAATAAACTGTGTATTTGGGGAGTTCATGGCAGAGGTGACTTTGTTAAAGTCACCGAGGACAATAACTAAGAGTCCAGGTTTGTCCTGTGTCTCCACACACAGTGTCTGGTCAGTGAGCATGTGCTGTGTCTCCTGCCTCCTGTGGTCGGACGTAAACACCGATCAGAATGAATGAAACTAACTCACGGGGGAGTAGAAAGGTTTACAGCTGATGGAAACTGATTCCAGGTCAGGAGAACAGTGCTGCAGGATCACTGTCACACCACGACTCCAGACACTGTTAGTATGAAAACAGATCTGTTTTTTTGTGTTGCAGTCTGCTCAGAAAAGGTCCAGTATCAATCCACATAGCTATCTTTCTGTGAAGCATAAAACAGAGATGAAGAAAAGTCTCCATTTCCCCACCAGGAGCTGAAGTACATCCAGTTGGTTGCACAATGGAGAGAAATATTCCCAGTAGTGGTATGCCAAGACCGTGCTGACGAAGACGCATGACTGCACCAGCAGGTTTGCCTCTCCTCCTGTGACGGGGAGTGGGGAAGGACTCAAGCGCAACACACTAAACTCTTGGTAGAAAGTGGCCTTTATTAAAGGCAAAAGAAAATCTTAACAACAAAACTCACTGAAAAGATAGTGTCCAGAAATGTCCAACAGGTCTCATAAAGAAAATCAGAAAAACAGGGACAAATCCAAAAACTGACAAGAGTAATCACGGGCATGAGGGAACAACAGACAAGGAGCAGAAAAGAAGAGGAACAATCCAGCAATGGCTGAGTGGGCTGAAATGGCTTATATAATGTCCTGATTAGTTGTTGGCTGCAGCTGGGAACACAGGTGACTAGATGAGGTGGGAGTGGCTGACAGGTAAGGTGAGGCAGAGGTGGGGTGAGTAGAGAAGAACCGGGACCTGAGGTGGAAGCTATGGCAGGTGAATAGTGACAGACTGACAGAACTTGAACAGGTAAACAATGACAGATAACTAAGACATGACTATAACTGACAGAAACCTGACAGAGCACAGACAGAAAACCAAAACAGAACTAAGACAAAACTACAACACAGAACTAACAGAACTTGGACAAGACATGACAGCAGAGACAAGGAACTAAGACCAAGACAATGAACTACGACATGACTATGAAAAGAACGACAGAACTGAAAGAACTATAAGAGACTAAGGCTGAACAGAAACTAAGATGGAACTATGACAGGACACAGATCGAAAACTAAGACATGAAAACTAAGGCAGGTTAACTAAAACAGAACTAAGGCAGGAGAAAATCTAAGGCTAAACAAAAACTAAACAGAGGCCTAGCAGGCAGAACTGTGACACCGCCAGTGTTTTACTGAATGACATGACATGACACTGAATGACATGACACAAATCAGGTGGAGTTGTTCCCCTGATGCTCATGATCTTTTCTCTGGTGAAAGAGTTCCAGGTACTGAAGCAAAACACTGAATATACAAGCAAAACAAGACAGCCACCAACACACCAAGGTATACATCCGCAGCACCTTCTTGGGTTTCAGTCTGAAGTAACATACAGTATCATTATGTAACTAAAGTATCGCGGGGGGGTGGAGGAGGTCAGGTGAAGGAGTCAGGTGATTAGAGGTGGCCTTACCCTGAAAGGTAACATAGGCAATTTTGGACAGCTGACTGAACTTTGGTCCCCCTGGAATCAGAATCTTCTGGGTTGCTTTGGACACAAAACAAGGTGTATAACCATGGCAACAGACAGGTAGCAGCAGAGGTCATCACAGTTCAGCACCGCTACTGAATTACTCATGACAAGTAAGGGTCATCAGCTCTATTTATTGGAAGTACTGTTACTTCTACCAATACTAATCAAATGTATTCTATCAGCATAAACTCCATTACATGTATCATCTCATTTTCTCATACTAGTACTACTGGTACTGACGCCACACTCCTACTATTGCTACTAGTAATTCTAGCCAGTAGGTGGCAGTTCTGTGATTGTTCGTACATGTACCTTTTTTCTCGTAGCCTTTGTCATCTTTCTCCTTCCCTCCTTCTTCTTTACTTTCCTTTTTAGTTTCCTCTTTGGCCTCAGTGACTGTTTGGTTCACCGTAGATGGAAAAGATTTTAATTTGCATCAAAATATGAATGACATTTTTTTGAGTACAGTTTGAAGGATATACAGGTACATCTCAAAAAATTAGAATATCATGAAAAAGTTCAAGTTCAGTTTTTTGTCATTCATTTCAGAAAGTGAAACCCATACATTATATAGACTCATCACACATAGAGTGAAATATTTCAAGCCTTTATTTCTTGAAATGTTGATGATAATGAAAACCAAAATTCAGTGTCTCAGAAAATTAGAATATTGTGAAAAAGTTCAATATTGGAAAGTCACGGTGTCACACCCTAATCAGCTAATTAACTCAAAACACCTGCAAAGGTTTCTGAGCCTTTAAATGGTCTCTCAGTCTGGGTCAGTAAGCTACACAATCATGGGGAAGACTGCTGACTTGACAGATGTCCAGAAGACAGTTATTGACATCCTCCACAAGGAGGGTAAGCCACAAAAGGTCATTGCTAAAGAAGCTGGTTGTTCACAGAGTGCTGTATCCAAGCATATTCATAGAAAGTCGAGTGGAAGGAAAAGGTGTGGTAGGAAAAGGTGCACCAGCACAAGGGATGACCGCAGCCTCGAGAGGATTGTCAAGCAAAATCCATTCAAGAATTTGGGGGAGCTTCACAAGGAGTGGACTGAGGCTGGAGTCAGTGCATCAAGAGCCACTACGCACAGACGAATCCTAGACCTGGGCTACAAATGTCGCATTCCTCGTGTCAAGCCACTCCTGAACCAGAGACAACGTCAGAAGCATCTTACCTGGGCTGTGGAGAAAAAGAACTGGACTGTTGCTCCGTGGTCCAAAGTCCTCTTTTCAGATGACAGTAAATTTTGCATATCATTTGGAAATCAAGGTCCCAGAGTCTGGAGGACGAGTGGAGAGGCACAGAATCCACGTTGCTTGAAGTCCAGTGTGAAGTTTCCACAGTCAGTGATGATTTGATCTGCCGTGGCATCTGCTGGTGTTGGTCCACTGTGTTTTCTGAAGTCCACAGTCAATGCAGCCATCTACCAGGAAATTTTGGAGCACTTCATGCTTCCTTCTGCTGACAAGCTTTATGGACATGCTGATTTCATTTTCCAGCAGGACTTGGCACCTGCCCACACTGCCAAAGGTACCAAAAGCTGGTTCAATGACCATGGTGTTACTGTACTTGATTGGCCGGCAAACTCTCCTGACCTGAACCCCATAGAGAATCTATGGGGTATTGTCAAGAGGAAGATGAGACACCAGACCCAACAATGCAGATGACATGAAGGCCGCTATCAAATCAACCTGGGCTTCCGTTACACCTGAGCGGTGCCACAGGCTGATCGCCTCCATGCCACACCGCATTGATGCAGTAATTGATGCAAAAGGAGGCCCAACCAAGTATTGAGTGCATAGAAATGAACATACTTTTCAGAAGCCTGACATTTCTGTTCAAAATATCATTTTATTTTTGATCTTATGCAATATTCTAATTTTCTAAGACACTGAATTTTGGTTTTCATGACCTGTAAGCCATAATCATCAACATTTCAAAAAATAAAGGCTTGAAATATTTCACTCTATGTGTAATGAGTCTATATAATGTATGGGTTTCACTTTCTGAAATGAATGACAAAAATATTGAACTTTTTCATGACATTCTAATTTTTTGAGAGGTACCTGTATGTGCTGCTGTTGATTAAACCTTCAGTTGTGCAGCTGCTCTGACAGAAAATCTACATTTACAGAGTTTGTTGTTCTCAGCAGGTTTTCAGTTGTATGTGAAAGACACGTCTGGATTTTTTTAAAGCATTGTGTATCTTCATTTTATTTGTCCTCCCAGTTTACTTGTTGCCAATTGTCCATGTGTAACACTTACATCCTGAGAGGACAGGTGTTACCAGGAGGGTGTAATGGACCTGATTTCCTTTATGAAAATAAATTTGCACAGACTTGACACCTGCTAAATGTCAGTAATCTATCACAGTGAACATCACTTACTGATGTAGAAATTGTTTTGTGGCACCCAGACATACAACCCCAGTTCCCAAAAAGTTGGGATGCTGTGTAAAATGTTGATAAAAACAGATTTTGATGGTTTGCAAATCATTTAAACTATATATTACCATAATTGAAACTAGTGCAAAGACAACATATCAAATGTTGACATAAAAAATATTTATTTTTTTGAAAAATATATGCTCATTTTAAATTTGATGCCAGCAACACATTTCAAAAAAGTTGGCACGGGAACAACAAAACACTGGAAAGGTTGTGAGAGGAACATCTCCCAATAATGAGCATTCCAGAGAGGATGAGTCTCTCAGAAGTAAAGATGGAAAGAGGTTCACCACTCTGTGAGAGACTGTGTGAGCAAATAGTTCAACAAATTCAGAATAATGTTCCTCAGCGTGAAACTGCAAAGAATTTGGGGATTTCATTTTCTACAGTCCATAATATCATTAAAAAATTCTGAGAATCTGGACAAATCTCTGAACAAAAGGGACAAGGTCCAAAACCAATGGACGGCCATGATCTTTGGGCCCTCAGGCAGTACTGCATTAAAAACAGACATGAAATTACTGCATGTGCCCAAAATCACTTCCAGAAACCATTTTTGAACACAGTTTGTTGCTGCTAGATCCACAAATGCAGATTAAAACAGTGCCATGCAAAGAGGAAACCATTTATAAACATGAACAGAAACCTAGGACTGAGGTGAAATGGAAAACTGTCCTGTGGTCTGACAAATCATAATCTGATATTCTGTTTGGAAATCATGGATGAGAGGGACCACCTGGCTGGTTTTCAGCACACAGTTCAAAAGCCAGCATCTGTGATGGTATGGGGGATGCATAAGTACCCATGACATGACTCGCTTACACATCTGGGAAGGCACCATTGATGCTGAACAATATATACAGGAGCAACATATGCTGCCAAGTAGACATTGTCTTTTTCAGGGAAGACCTTGCATATTTCGGTAAGACAATGCCAAACCATATTCTACATGTATAACAACAGCATGGCTCTGAAGTAGAATAGTCCGGGTGTTAAACTGACCTGCCTGCAGTCCTGACTTGTCACCCATTGAAAACATTTGGGGCTTCATGAAATAAAAAATACGACATAGGAGACCCCGAACTGTTGAGTTCCCTAGGCCCTAGGCAAGAATGGCAACATTTCACTTTCAAAACTCCCAAAACTGGTCTCCTCAGTTCCCAAATGTTTACAGAGTGTTTTTAAAAGAAGAAGTGATGCAACACAATGGGAAAGCCCCTGTCCCAACCTTTTTGAAATCTGTTGCTGGCATCAAATTTAAATGAAACAATTTTTTTTTTTATCAGTTTCAATGTTTGATATGTTGTCTTTGCACTATTTTCAATTAAATATAGAGTTTAATGATTTGCAAGCCATCAAATTCTGTTTTATTAACATTTTACAGCGTATCCTACTAACTAAAAAAAAATCCCAGCACAAGTTTCAACTTAATTTTGATTTCATAAGCTCCCAGCCACATTTTCCTATGCCACATGATAATAGCTAACTCATATCTGTGACAACTGAACAATTCCACGTCCAACTCCACTTTCCAAAGGAAAACCACAAAATGTGGTTTGAAGCTTTGGAGACAAAGAGTAAGTTGTACATTTTGCTTGGAATATTTTGTCAAGCAGCTTTTCTAAAGTTAAGAATGAAGCTCAAACTCAACCCAGGTGTAAAAATAAGTTAAGCAAGAATCTCTGTACAGCCAATGTTCTGAAAAACAGTATATTGTACACTATATTATAGTCAGAGCAATCAGTGTCTGATTCTGTACCTTTCTCCTCTTTTTGCTCTTCTGTCTTCTCTTGATTAGCGTCTCTCTTTTCATCTAACTCTGACCCTCCCGCTGGTCCACCAGCAGTTAAATCCTCTCCAGATGACTTTCCTTCCATCTGAGCCACTGAAGAATCTACTCCTGGATCATCTACTGCTTGAGGAAAATCTGGTCTAGAATCAAGACTGGGACTTGCACTATTTGGTGTAGGGGGGTCTGGTACAGTTATTTCAATTCCACCATTTCCTGTCTCCTCTGTATCCAGCCCTGTCGAGACAGAATCCAGTCCAGAATCAACTGAATTTGATACAGGAAAATCAATGGATCCACGGAAATTATCTGGAATCTTCCCAGGATCACCAACAGGCACTGGTTCAGAATCTGATGCAGAATCTGGTCCAAGTTCAACTGAATTTGGATCATCTGGAAAAGGGAAGGTGAAATCCACAGGGGCCAAGTCACCTGCGGTGTCCATCCTATCCAAGGTGGTGGAGTTTGTGTCTGGTACAGCATCACTTCCTCCTTCTTCAGAAGAAGGCAACAAGGTCAACTCTACAGAAGCATCAGGAGGAGCTACTTCAGGAGGTGCTTCATCGGGGGTAGATACATCTAATAGACGGTCTGCAGTCCTAGAGGGGCGTGTTTCTAGAGGAACATCTGGTGGTGGCCCATCAGGAGAAGATACATCAGGAAGAGGTTTATCTGGAGGAGGCATGTCAGGGGAAGGTACATCAGGAGGAGCTTCATCAGGACGAAGTACTTCCAGAGGAACCACAGGAAGAGGCATATCTGGAAAAGGTGCATCTGGAGTAAATACATCAGGAGATACATCAGAAGGAGCTTCATCGGGAGCTGGTAGATCAAGAGGAGGTACTTCCAGAGGTACATCAGGAAGAGGTACATCTGGAGGAGATACATCAGAAGGGGGTACATCTGGAGGACGGACATCCGGGAAAGGCATATCAGGAGGAGCTTCATCAGGGCGAGAGACTTCCAGAGGTACATCAGGAAGGGGTGTATCTGGAAGAGGTGCATCTGGAGGAGAAACATCAGGAGGTGGTGCATCCGGAGGAGCTTCATCAGGAGGAGGTAAATTGGGAGGTGCTACATTCATTGGAGAGTCTGGAGGAATATCAGGAGAAGTTGTGTCAGTTCCTGCTGTAAATAAAGACTCTCCAGTCTGATTGGTTGGGGCTGACCCAGTGGATTTAGTGTCTCCAGATGAAGCACCATCACTGGCTGGGGCCATTTCTGGGATTGTTGCTGTTGTTGCTGCTTCGGTTGATGTTGTAGTACCATCAGCAGATACATTAGTACTGGTGATTAGGTTGGAAATGCGAGTCCTGTCTGTGGTGTCTGGTGAGGAGGTGGAGTCAGAGGGCGGAGTCACTGGGTCAGAAATAGACACCTCAGAGTCAGTGCTGCGGCTTGGGATAATGAGTCTGTTGGTTCTGGTGGAACTGGTGCTAATAGTGGTACTGGGTGTGGTGGTGTCTGGTGCTGTGGAAGCTGTTTTGTACAGAGTATTTCCAGTCTCCAGAATTAGGATTCTGGATGGAGCTGTGTCCGCTGTAAGTCCTGCTGTACTGCTTAAGTCTGCAAATGCATCAGAAACTGTAGTACCAACAGTACTACTTTCAGAGCCAAATACAGTGGTAATATCAGTAGTAGTAGTTGTTTCTGCAGCAGTAATACTCCATGTGTCAGTGGTAGTAGAAGCACTGGTTGTATCTGTGACAGTAAGAGGGCTTGCTGTGCTTGTAGAAGCTGCATCAGAAGTCACAGTGTACATAAAAATAGTCATAGTACTATCTGTATTAGTATTAAGGTCAGTAGTGCCAATAGTAGCAGTAGTAGTACCAATGCAATTAGTAGGGACAGTACAGTCAGTTATAGCAGTAATAGCAGTACTTTCAGTTCGGGTAGTACTACCAGTTATGGTAGTGGCAGTTTTAGTAATGTCAGCACTTATAATACTGTCAGTAGTAGCTGCAGTAGTAGCGCTATCAGTAGTAGTAGCCTTGGTAGTGGTAGTAGTAGCACTATCGGTAGTAGTTGAAGTGGTAGTAGTAGTAATAGTAATGTCAGTCACTCCATCTGATGAGGCAGAGGGTCTGTCAGATGCTGCTGAGTTAGAGTCACCAGCCGCTGTCAGAGAAGAAGAGTTACGTCTCTTTAGTGAAGCTCAGCTTTCTGTTCTCTACAGATACTGACTGAACTTTCTACAGAACAATAAACACTGGGAGCTTTTCAGTTTATTCAAACGTAAATAAGAGGAATCCCAGAAACCCCCACCCAGACCCTCAAGCTAACTGTAGACTCCAAAATAAATTTGTGTCGTAAGATTGTCAAATACATGGAGATGATAAAGTGTCACTCTGCTTCAAACAAAGTGCTTGTCGGATTGTCAGCATCTCAAACCCAAGAACAGTTGATATAAGACATATTCTTTCTACATCACAGAACTATTTATCCTGAACCTCCAAGACTTCCTGATCCTCCTCCCAAACTTTGATCCTAAACCTTCTCCTGAAACTAATCCATATAACATCAACATCTTTCTATTAAGAGAGAAGGGCAGTACTTAAAATGGAGAGAGCAGCTGCACTATGCCGATTGTCCACTGGGTTGTTTAACTCCCCCCCATCTCTCTCTCTCTCTCTCTCTCTCTCTCTCTCTCTCTCTCTCCAACCCCTATTCTATCTGTCCCTCTGCTCTCTGGCCCTGATTCTACATGTTGATCCTATCCCTGACCAGCTAACAAACTGGCAAGTTCAAACGCAGCTCTTGTTCTTAGTGGTAAACTTGTCATTTTTATCCTTGTGGGAATACTTAAATACTTAATACAACAATTAATTTGGAGTCCACCACTGTCACTTTACCAGTTCAGAACCACTGAAACCCAATCAATCAATAAGAAGATAGTGGAAACACCCAGTTCTGTTCTGCAGAGAGCTTTACTGGATTCTAGTGTTACTGTGATCAAATCCACACACTACTGGACACTTTCTCGTTTAAATCCAGATGTTTACTTTGTTACAAATTGAGTTTCAACAGAAAGTGAGGTGAACTTACACATGTTTGAGAAGCTAATTATTAACTTTGTCTTGCGAGATTTCATGACCATATTTGAGCAGAGTTTTGTGGATTTGGCCACTGTCACATCTCCTGTGTAAACAGATTGTCCCACTCTTCTACTTGTTCTATTGTTCTAACCTATTCATTTTTCGGTCACTGTTGCATCTTTTAGGATTTCTGTGGATTCCCTTAGAAGTTGAATTTGTTCTCACAACAGTTAAACATATGAGTTTGAAGTTTGCTGTAGTTTGAAGCTTTTGGACTTTGAAGCATCTCAAAAAACATCTGATTGTCACGGTTCCAAGAAAGTGTGTATCTTACAAGCTCAGGCCATTGGCTAAAGGAGTTCTCATATGTTTCTCAAAAAACTCAGGGTATTGGATATTTTCATTTAACCAGAACAAAGTGCAGCCAGACAACACCGTGAGGAGTGGCAGAAAAAAGTTTCACTTTGTTAATCATATGCCTATTATAAATGTGTCAATATGTAAATGGAGTATATTTGTGTGCATATATGTATGTTGTATTTATACCTATATGTGTTCTCTGCGTTTGTGTCGTTAATAAAATTAAAAACTAATTTCAAAATGATGCAGATTTTTCAAGATTCAAAGATTTTACTTAACAGGACTGTGTGTACTACTGTGTGTGTGTACATGTGTTAAATGCCAAGTTAGAACAGACTAACACAGATTAAACACACACACCATCTGTTGGTGTGTTAATGACAGATTAACATTCAGACCGTCTTCCCAGAATGCACTCTGATATTTAACTAACGCACTCATTTGATCGATCATGTGATCAATCAGAGCACGCATGTGATGATGTAATACAACCAATCAGTTTTGATGTTGATTTTATTTCCAACTCACACACTTTGAAACTCACCTGAGCGAGCTAACTAACTAACCAACTAACCTTACCCTAACTAACTCTTTATTTTGGAACCACATATGTTCAGTAATTGTGGCTTTTATTTTAAAAATTATGATGCACTTTTAAACATTTTCATGTTATTGTGTCAGGGAACACAGTAATGTGAATGTTTAAATAAAAACAAATAATATGTAACTGGAAGGACTGATCCCCTGATCCCATGATGCAACACTGACCACACGACAGGTAGGTAGGCAGGTAGAAAGGTGAGCAGACAGAAGGCTAAACAGGTGAACTGAAAACCAGGTAAACAGGTAAGCAGGCAGACAGGTGAACAGGTGAGCAGACAGACAGGTAAACAGAACTTTACTTACTGGCTGCGGTTTCTGCTGCTTCACCTGAAAAAGACACAAAATGTGACTGAAGTGTGTGTATAGAATAATGTGTGCTGTGTTAAAATATCAAAGATCTCCAGATCTGTTTAAGATATATACATATAAATTCTCCACTTGGAATAAAATATGCTTTAGTGTTAACTAGTGACAATTTCTTCTTCTTCTTTCTCATTAAAACTCCAGAATATCTGAATCTGTATATTTTTCAATTTCAGTTCTAAAGTTCAGTATCTGAAAACAAGATGTCTAATATGTCACAATAAAGTTCATTGTCAGTGTTTGTGATCTGCAAAATTCAGGTTTCTACATCATAATGTGTCCTTTCATACTGGACCCTGATTGGGTCCAAAGTATCTGTGATGTCACAAAATCCCATATCTCATATCTCATATATATGTGTATTACATTAAATTAATCAGTAGATGAAAACAAACTCATTCTGCAGAGAGAGAATCAAACATCACAGTGAAGCAAGAAGAAGAAAACACATTTTGGACTGAAAGGAGACATTATTGTTTGTGTCTGGATGTGAAAGTGTTGTGTCATATAAGGCTATAAACTGTCCTGACTCACCAACCCTACCCACAGTGTGTTTTTGTGTTTGTATGTATGTTCAGGTACATACAGGTGTTGGCAGTGCCGCTAGGCAGAGGCAGGTAAGATCCTGGTCTCCAGCTGCGGGATTTGAACCCTTGGCTGCAGCGCTGACAGTCCTGTCCACTTGTGTTGTGGTCACATTCACACTGCAGAGTTGCATCACGTAACACACACTGAGATGCATGTAGGTTACACTTACATCTACAAGAAACACACACAGAAAGACACACATGAGTCCTGCTGTACCTTCTCCAGGATGTCAGGGGTCAGTGTTCCCCAAAGAAAGTGCTGGTGAGGTGTCTGAGGTATGTGAGGTATGTGGATGTTGCTGTTGAAATATTGTTGGTAGTTGCAGTTAATTATTTTTAGATGTAACCAGTTGTCTGTGGATGTATTTAGATGCTAGCTGGTTGTAGTAGTTAGTAGGTGTAGATGTTAGTTACCTGGCAGGTACATCGATGTTGGAAATAGCGTAGAAGTATTTCAGCAGGTTGTCTCTCTGGACATAGGTTCCTCCTAGTGCTGGACGGAGGAGTCGCAGTCTGAGGTTGGTGAAGGTGAAGAAGTCTCTCAGACCCTTCATGGTCTCCATCCGGGTGTACAGAGCATCCATGTTGATCAACTTGGGACCTGCAAACACCCCGAATCGAGCACGCACCTCGAACATGACGATCTTCTCTTCCTATTGGCCAGTTAACACGCTTTTCAGCCATTGGTCATATATGGTACACCTTTCCTATTTATCAAACAATGTTTTTTTTTACTTGTTGGTCACTTTCTATTTCATGTTTCTCAGATAACTTGAATAACTAATTTGAATAAATTATTATAGTACAATTCTGGTATGGCAGGATGGATTTACATGTGTGCAAATGTCTCCCTGTACACAGTGTGTATCATCAGTGTTATCTTTTTCTCTGTATGACCAGTATCTGACCAAGTTACCCACCTTTGCTCCGACCCAGCGAGAATACTGCTCAGTACAGATAACCCGTGTTAAGTTACTTGGTGCTAAATCAGAGACCCGTTTAGGAGACATACTGAAGGCCTCCAGGCAGTCATCAGCATAGTACTGATACGGCTGCCATGTTGCACCTGAAACACAAACACTGATTAATAACAGTCATTATCCCTCTATTAACAGTTAATATCACAACGCTGACAGTTATTATCCCTGTATTATCACTCATGACCACACCATGACTAACACTGTCATGGTTTAGGTTTTACGTCAGGACACATTTTGTCCTGTTTAAAGGACAAGAGTTCATTTCAGCAAATTGTCAGTGTGTATTTATGGAGCCAAAAATCACAAATTTGCCCCAAAGGTCTTCACAATCTGTACAGAATATGACACCATATATTATTTGAGAAATAAAAAAAACTATCAATGTTAAGCTCCAATGCCAACAGGAACATGGATTCTTAGACTTTGTACAGAGACACATAGCTTGTGCGAGAGTTCTGATGCAGGAGGCAAGGAGGTCCAAGGTGAGGGGCAAAAGTTTTGCTTTATGATGTACATCAGCCTCATGGAGAGCTTTGATTAACATGCTGATGTGTGAGTGGGTGCAAGGCTGGACATGGAGCTGCTGAGGACAGTTTTATGAAGAAGATAATTCAGCCAATGTAGACCTGTTTTGTGGAAAATTTAGTTTTAAGAATGGAATGGGCAAATGTGATGAAGCTCCAGAGGGTCCAGACATTGAGTACAATACCATCCTGCAAAGCATTCACTGCATGAAGGCTTGACGTTTGAAATGCACCGTTTATTGTGTATTGTTTATTGTAAATTTCCCCACTGTGGGACGAATAAAGGTTTATCTTATCTTATCTTATTGCTTGATTTGTTTTGTTACACTGAATCTATCTAGTAATCATTAAGTTGTGCTGCTGAGGCACTTCGAGTGGTCAATTGCAGGAAAGCAACTGGGGAGGATAAAGTAAACCTTATTTTTTAAACCTCTGTGCTCCATTCATTGTGGAACAAATTACATATCTATTTAATCTCTCCATTTCTAATGGAGTTATCTCTCAGGTCTGGAAATCTGCAAAGGTACTGTAATGAGGGTGGTGACAAAAATGATCTTCTGTGATCAACTGATAGGGCAATTTCTAAACTGTCCTGGGCTCAGAGTTTGTTGACTGCAAATTGTGGAATGTGGAGGAGGAATCTGGCATAACATGTAAACCTGGATTGGGGTATTGGGTTACTTACAAAAGCTGTGCTTAATTAGGACAAGTTTGTCTGGCATGGGCTCCCCTGTAAGAGGAGGAGGTGTGGAGGAATTGACGTCCAAGGTTGTTGACGTTATTACATACCATCCTCCTGTCCTCGTAGAAGATGGGTCTTCTGAGGATGGTTTGCTGGACTGGTTTAGGGGTGATTGGCGGCAAGCGAGCTGCAGGGTACAGACTACAAAAAACGGCAGGGCTTCATTTATTTGGAGCTGAGGTGTGAAGTGGTGAAGGTGCATGACCTTGAAGAAGATGGAAGACTGGGCTTCTTCGGTTGTAGAACATGCTGTGACATCATGTGACATGACTCTGGGAACCTGGAAGTGTTTAGGAAGCTCAAAGAAGAAGAGTGGAGCTTTGCTGCAAGCCCATGAATAGTAGGAAAAGCTTTACTTTATTGTCAGAAAAGTGGAAAAGGATGTTTTGCTGACTGACAGTGTACTTCAGGCAAGTGACTGTCCAGTCAGATATGTTGGTAGCTGAGGGATGGTAGAGAGTTGGCGGGGTGAATGCAGGTCATGGTGGCTTCGTCTGTTATTCAAGCACCTGAATCTTGAGTGGGTCGAAGAGAGGCACCTGGAAGGGGCAATATCCTCACTGAAGACAGGATCTTACCCTGGAGCTGCTGGGAGGTGAAGTGCCAGACAACGTGGGCATTGTTGGAGGATGGAAGCCACCTGCAACAGGGATATTGCTCAACGCAACAAAGGTTGCTGATGAGGTTGGCTGTTAGGACACAGAGAGTACTCCAAGATGTCAAGTGTTTGCTGATCATCAAATAGCTTGTTATCTGTAGGGTTGAGAACATAGTTAAGGGGAAGCCTGTACTGCTCTGACACAAGTCAATAGGGCTCACTAGCAGTACACAGTGACACTGAGAAAATTGGAAATACTTTAGTTACAGCCACCACAGACAGCAAAGGTAAGTTGCAACAGAGTCTTGTATGAGTTTGGGTTAAAGTCCACACAGTAGGTGAGCTGGGTTATCACTCGGACTGGCTGGTCTAGACAATGTGAGAGTGGCAATAGTATCTCACTCACACAACAGTTCAAAGTGCTGGGAAGGAGCAGGCAGGAGACATAGTCGGGAAAGCAAACAGTCTAAAAACCAGGTAACTCTCAATCATAGCAGATAAATCAGAAGTGGGTAGATAGCGGGTAACACCACAGCCAGGCAAGGGGTCAAAAAGGCGAACGATAATACAGGTAGTGAACTCACTCTATTGACAGACACCAACAGCCACAAGAACCGGCAGACAAAACCAGGAACGCTGAGGCAGATACTTGCAGTCGGAGCCACGCAGCAGAGGTGGGTTCCAGACATATGACAAAGCAGGTTGGTAAGAAGCAGGTAGGGTCAGCAACAGCAAATCAATCTGAGAGGGTTTGCTTGAAAGTCTTGTGTGACACGAAGAACAATCTTGCACTGGGTGAGTGAACTGGGGAGGCTTACGTACAGGGTTGATTGTAATTGGCTGCAGCTGGGAGCACAGATGAGCTGATGAGGTGGGAGTGGCTGGCAGGTAAGGTGAGGCAGAGGCGGGGTTAGTGGAAAAGTGGAGGAGATTGAATGACTGACTACAGTGGGCTGTACTACAAAGCGAGTTTAACCTACTCCGATTTAACTCGGGGTCACCAAGGCAAGTTGGGGTTAACAAACTCTGGTCATCTCAGCTGGAGTTAATTGGTACTACGACTGTGACTAAGATGTTGGTTTGCTGAGTCCGTGTTAACTTAATCTGAGTCTGTGCATGTCCGTGTAAAAGGGGTGTGTTCAGCAGCGCAGACACAGTTTCTGTTTGATGATTCGTGCTCCGTGCTTTTCACCGGAAGAAAGCACTTCATGTCAGGATATGAAGAGTTTAAAGAAACGTAAAGAAACAGAGTCAGGGAGGTTTGTTGACTGCAGACACAGTAAATTCATTAGTTCAGTGTTCTTGTGTCTATTTGTCTTATGGACTCTTATTTCTAATATGATTGAGATGTAAGGACACGTAAAATAGTCTAAATCTAAATAATCTGAATATGTGAAACTAATGAGGATAATTCAGTTCCAGACTCCACATGGCTCCATCTGTGATACTGAGCAGTTCCTCTGTGTTAATGAATGAAGCTCTGCTCCTAAAGCTCCTCGGCTGTAGACCGACCTGAATGAATGTAAAGCTGCTGTTAACAAGAACTTCATTCTAACAGTCATTTCAGCTGCAACAAGTCAGGATGAAATATACAAATATTGTTGTTATTCAGCAGACCTGTATGGTGAGAAGGGATGAGATGTGGCTGCCCACTCGCGCCACCTGGGGTCTGCTCATCATGAAGTTGAAGATCCAGTTGCACATTGTGGAGTTATGTGGCAGGTTTTCAAGGTTTGTGACAAGTATGAGGAGCATGGTTGTGCTAAATTCTGAGCCAGATGTGACGGCTGATGGTAGTGTTAGCCTTGAAGCCTGCATTGAAAGTGGGCGGCTGTAGCTCAGGAGGTAGAACGGTTGTCCACCAAGGTTGGTGGTTGGTGGCTCGATCCCTGGCCTCTGCAGGCTATGTGTCAAAGTGTCCTTGGGCAAGATACTAAAGATATTTCCCCCGTTGGCTGTTCCATCAGCACATGAATGTACGTCACTTTGGATAAAAATCTCTGCCAATTGTAAAGTGATGAGCTCTTTGGCCAAAGAGACATCCGTAGTCATGTCAGTCATGTTTTTGTGCAGCTGAGTGCTGGACATTTGCGAGTAGGTTACTAGGCAAGGATGGACGATGTCCTTCTCTCCAATAATAATACAAGTTCTTACCTGAACATGATGGTTACAATAACAATATTTAGAGAAGGACTTGTTGTTCGACCTTTGTTGTGAGGACACCCCCCTCCCACACACACACTAATATTACATTTGTTTGGTTGACTTTACTGATGTGTCTGCAAACTGTGGAAGATTTAAATGAAGGTGGTCAGTCATTTTCAGTCATTTTGCCTGCAGAGTCAGAAAAAGGCCAAAGAAACAATCTAAGAGAAACGGTCAATGTCCTTTGATAAGGGATTAATTGGCCACATTCCTCTGAATGTGACCAAACTGTGAAGATGTCATTTACACCTGCTGAGATGCATTCATGTAATCTGCTGCATTTACAAATCAGTCACCTGAATTTTATTGATCCAGAACAGAGATATCTGATACAGATCACATGTCAGTATCAGCTGGTGTTTGATTGACTGACCCTCTCCACCCTCATCCCCTTGCTGACCAATCACCTTTGTCCAGAGATTTCTCCAGCACCATGCTAGTTGGTCGACCGTACTCAAAGGTGACAATGATGTCATCGACCACCTCCAGACTCTTGTTCCAGGACAAAGTGATGTTGGCCAATAGGGGCTCAGGATACCTGGACCATGTGACTGTCTGCCAGTAGGTGATGAGCCCTCCCCTCTCCCTGTCCCCCATCAGCTGAGGAGGGTGAGACAGGTCTGGGCTGGACGCATCACATTCATCACTGCACAGGTATGGGTTCTCCTGCAGAACAACAAACAAACAAACAGAAAACAATGCTCATTTGAAGTCACCATGGAATATTTAAGTGATTATTTAACATTTTAAAATGTTCTGATGGTTGAAGTTTTATTCCAAAAATTGTCTTATTGGTTGGGCATCAAAGTGAAGAACTGTGAAGTTGTGCATGTATGATAAATCTGAATGTGCACTCCACACACAATGTGGACTTAAAAGCTTGAAAACTTTAGTCAACTTGACAAATCAAAATACTTCATCCTGACATTCAGTTCAATAAAATGTATTTATATGGTGCCAAATCACAACTGAAGTCATCTCAAGGCACTTTTCATACAGAGCAGGTCCAGACTGAACTCTTTGTAATACTATTCATAAACACCCAACAATTCATGTCATGGTCAAGAACCTGGAGACACAGAGAGAGAGAATCAGAGTGAGAGTGTGTGTGTTAAATATATTGGGGTTGGTTTGTTTATTAAATTGGGAAAATGTCAAAAAGCGTTAGCAGATTATCACAGTCTGTTTTATTTATGTTTTACACAGCATCTCAGATTTTTTGGAATCAGAGTTGTACAAAACTATAGTTTTTCATGAAGAAGTGGCTGTGAAGCTTCCTTAGAAATGTATTCAGGCAACATGAGAGCATGCCGGCAACCCTGTATACTAACTAAATATGTAAAATTATATTACTAGATTTCAGTATTAAGGTACAGTTATGCTCATGATTTTACATTATGTAAACCTATAAACCTGTTATTGTGGTTGAGTTTTTTAGAGGGACAGAGACACAGGGTGTCCCCATAACCATAGTAACTAACTCACTGTTGCCTGCTGTGAGAGGGGATGCAGAGATGCTGACTGAGATCACAGCATGTATGGGAATAAATGACAACACATTCGTGCAGGTATATATCTCACATTCCCCCTGATTGTCTGAATAACTGGCTACTGTTGCTGCTCCACCTTGTCTGTCAGTGTCCTCTTCTTTAATGCTGCAGTGTTATTAGTTATAATTTGTTTTTCGCTGAGTGAGAAAATAGACATGAGGCATGACAATATGTGAAAAGTATCAATGGGTGATTTTAAGAGAGCATAAACGGCTCGAGAGATCTGATTTACACACAGCAAGTGGACAGGAGGACATCCCGCTAATACAGCTTTCAATAAACTGTGGACACTATTGTCCTGTTGGCAACTGAGCTAAGCTACTGAGCTGAGCAAAACTCATTAGCTCAGACAGATTTATTTTCCCTCTTCAATAATGGCAGTGACGAGGAACAAATGTCTGTGGAAATGAACAGAACAGTAGACGAGAGGTAGGTATTAATGAGAAACAGTTCAAGCTTCAGCCTCCACCTGTTTCACGAGGATGACTGAACACTGTGTGTCTTCCACTAACATACATGTGCAGTGTGTGATGGATTAACACTGATGTTAATCTGATCAGTGTGTGTTAGAGGTTTATCCTTTGACTTTAGCTGCAGCTGCCAACTGTCTACAACTAAAACCTTAACTTGCTGACTCTGACTGTAACTAATTAGATAAACAAGTCTCTCTCTGGTAAAATCTATATGTCAGTTAAAGAATTAGTAGGTTAGTTAAATCTTTACAGAAAAGTTTCAAACGTCAGATCTGAACCAGCATTTTCACTTCTACAAACATTATTCAGCCACAGTGTTTCTTGTTTCATTCTTAAACCAAAGTGTTGGTTTGAACTGACATCAAACTTAAATTGAATTCTGCTGCTAGAAATTGCTTTTATATAAAACAAATCTGAAACAGCAAATACGTTTAGAAGGAAAATGACTGAATGATGTTTTCTATAAACATAATGAGGGAATGAAAGGAAGTATTTGCCAGGTGTCAAACTGTTGATTCTGATCGTATCAATTGCTGTAAAAATGCTGTTAGTTTTCAATCTAATCTTATGGCAGCATTCTGAATGTGATGTACATCTCCATTGATCCTCTGTGTTCAGGTTAGACAAGCATGTTCTGGTTTTAATGTCAATATGTGACACCTTGAAGCTAAAACGAGGTGTTTAGTTCCTCTCTAAATATGTGTTTCATGTATTTTGTCAGTTTGATTCTATTTCTGAGTTTCAATGTTATTTTTTTTGTCTTGTGGGAATTCTTATTGATCAATTATTGACATTTAATTTTGGCTTCATTACATCTGTTACATTTATCAATAATTCAGACACAACTTCAGTTTCCCAATGGAACAATTAGATAGACAGCAGGAAGTGTGTGTGTTTGTGTGTGTGTGTGTGTGTCTATGTGTGTCTGTGTGTGCCTGTGTGTGTGGTCAGCCTGTGGGTCAGGACCCCCAGGAGGTCACAAGATAAATCTGAGGGGTCATGAGATGATTGACAGGAGATACTTCAATCATTTATATTATTATGTGAACATTAGGTTTGAAAGTGTGGAGGTCGTCTTGTCCATCATCAGATATCCTTTCTGGCTGTTACAGAGAGTGTTGCATTATGGGTTGATGGATGAGTTTCTGTTTACAGCAAGTCAGTGAGCACTGAGTGTGTTCAGTTGTTCGAGTTAAACCTGCTGGAGTCTTTCTGCTGTCAATGAACATCATCAGCTTAGCTGACTGAAGAGGAAATGATTTGGATTTCTAACAGCACAGTGTGACTGATAACAAACCTGAAGATCAACTCCTCCCTGAACATCATGAGGAACCTTCCAACAACAACAACAATGATGTGAACAATAGTGATGACTATCACAGCTGTTTGACGTTAAAATAGCAACTGGACTGTAGTTTCACAGAAAATCACTGCTGACATTTACAACCTGAGAAGACCAGTCAGAGGTCATTTAATATCTAGAAATAATATATAAAGGCTGGGAAACAACAGGAAATACATTTCACTGTGTGTATTCAGGTATGTGTTGAGGTGTGTGTTCAGGTATGTGTTGAGGTGTGTATTCAGGTGTGTGTTGAGGTCTGTATTGAGGTGTGTGTTGAGGTGTGTGTTCAGGTGTATGACTGACCAGCGTGCAGAATCTCTCAGGTGGGTTTCCACAGGTGATGCCAGGGGGATCGACTCTGATCTGCATCACCTCCTTCATGTTGACAGATGGAGGCTGACATGCGTAAAACTCCCATCCTGCCCCCCCCTCCGAGCCACGCAGAGACCGACACTCATTATACTGACTGCTGGTCTGACACCAGCTCATTGCTGGCAGGAGAAGTAGGAGAGGGAGGAGACAGGGGAGGAGGGGAGACATGGTGGACTGACAGTCAGACAGACAGGAAGTTCTCCAGGAGGTCACATCTCAAATTCACCTCCCACATTTTAATCCACAGGTTCAGTTCCGCTGGCCCTTCTCCAAACAGAAGGTTGTGATGGTTAGCTGGTTATCTAGTGCTTGTCATGGTTGTGAGGTGATGGATCACACCTCAGGTTTTCAGTCAGTCCTGTGAAAACAGTCCTGAAGATTCTCAGTCTGCAACAAAACAACAAAAACAACAGTCAGACGCACAACGTACAAACTGACACCACTGACCAGAAGCATCAAACTGTGTGGATTCACACACATTAAACACATTCCTCTGAACACATGCGTATGACGTCTGTGAAGGTTCTCAGTCATCCAGGTCATGGTATACAAACGCGAGTTGAGTCGAAGGCAACTGGACTTAGTGTAGATTCTTGAAGATGTTTCACTTCTCATCCGAGAAGCTTCTTCAGTTCTGACTGACTGGTACTGAGACCCAGGTACTTAGAGCTCTGTGGAGTCGTTAACTGCGTCATTGATACCACTTAGTATGCGGGTGCTCCTGGGTGTTAAACGACAGTCGTTGAGAGTCGTTTGGGAGTCACCTGATGCCAAGAGTGAATGACCATTAACACTGTCACATGAGGCCAAGTGGTTGTTTCCTCTCCTGGGAAGAGATGCAGCATTGTAGGTGGGAGACAGGTGATGTCTGAGGCCTCCTCCTCTGTTGAGTGATGGCTCCTCTACTCTGATGTAGATGGCCTCTGTCACTCCTCTTTCAAACCACCTATCTTCCCTGTCCAAAATGTGTACATTGTTGTCGTCGAAAGAGTGTCCCTTTTCCTTGAGGTGGAGGAAAACTGCTGAATCTTGGCCTGTGGTATTGGCCCTCCTGTGTTGAGCCATCTGTTTGCTGAGTGGTTGTTTTTGGTTGGCAACACTCCTCACTACATCCAGAACTCCATGGACTTTACCCACAAAGTTCGAGGCCTGAAACTGGACCTGGATGAAACCATGGTGTCCTATGACGTTACTTCTTTGTTTACATGCATCCCCACTATGGACGCAGTTGAAACCGTACGGATCCGTACCGTACAGATTGAAGAGGACAGGAGCCTTCACATCGAGGTGTATATGTTCTGGTGTTTGTGTCTGGTGCTGCTTGTTGCCTGAAGTTTGATTGTGCTGCTGTGTTGACTGTGTTTCTCTCTGGTAATAAAGTGTTTGCAACTTCAAAATATTAATGTCACATTTCAGCATGGTTCTAGAAATAACGTGAATCAAGATGTAGTTATTGGTTAAGCTGAAGTTGGTAATTGAGGCTATACAGTAATGTAAAATTTGACAGCTAACGAACTTTGTGATTGGCTGGAGGCCAAAATGTTGACAAAACGTTCTGTCTGCATTTCAGGAGAAATTGTGCAAAACCAGCAGAACCAGTGCGGAAGTGTGCCGTTACCACCGGGTTAGTCTGTGAGCTTGGTGATTTTGAGCTCTGTGGGCATGTTTCAGCAAACAGGCTCATCCAGCTCCACCTCTTTGCCCATACTTGGATTAATTGAGTTAGGTGATGTCTCGCTCACAGAATCGCTCTTCAGAAACCTACTGGTGAGACTACGTCCATGTTTTATATAGTCTGTGCCTTCAACACATACATCATGAGAGTAGAACGCACCCCTTCTGTTGGCATCACTTTTGTTTTGGTAACAGACCTTTCGATTTTCTTTTTCTCACCACAATGTTCATTTAGCATCTGTCTGGAGCTTTTGATCAAATCAAATGATCTCCCCCAGCAGATGGAGTCCGGTTCTTATTGAATCAAAAGTTTTTCTGGTCACTTTAAGGTCCCAGTCTGTGTTGGTTTCAACATCTCCAATTCAGCTGAGCAACTCTGCTGCAGATGAAGGTCATGTTTTATGATCAAAAGCTCAAGACCAGAGACTGAGATAATATACTGTATATTAAATGTGAACTATTCTAACAGATTTGAACATGTAGAATGAGGTGTATGAACTTGGTGTGTAGATGTTCAGTTTCCTGCAGCCTCCAGAGAAATAATGTCAGATATGAAAATGACGTGTCCTGTTTCTGTTCCCTTTATCCTGTCTGTCTGCCTGTCTGTCTGTTTGTTTGTCTGTTTGTGTCTGAACAGACGAGAAAGATGATTAAACTGAGACTCACAGAGACTCAGACGGTTCCTCTTCTTTATTAAAATGTTTCTCTGCGGCAGATTTGAACTGTCTGATCCACTCAGACCTTCAGAGTCCATCTCAGACCTCACTCATGTCTCATTCAGAAACACTGAAGTTCTGTCCAGTCCCAGTTTAACGCCACCCCCCACCAAAACATCTGTAAAACTGTCTTAATATCACATATTCCATAGTATGCACTCAGTGGCCATTTTATTAGGTACACCTCTACAGTCTCATGCTGCAGTAACATCTGTCTTAATTTTTGTCTGAGAGTTGTTTCTAATGTTTATATAGATGAGGGGGTCAGATTATTAGGAATTATTAGGAAGGAATTGGGATTATTAGGAATCCCTCTGAATACACACAATGTAGTACAACAGCATCACTGTGAGCTCAATGTTAAAACATAGATGTGAATAAACGCCTCTGCGAAAGTCAACATCACCACTTCATAAAAATCCCTCCACAGCAGGTGGATCAGACTGAACAGGTGTTGTGAATAAAGTGACCACTGAGTCTTTCTCTCCAGCACCATGAATATTGTTCTGCTGGAGACAAATTAGATCATTAAACCTGCCTGTATGTGTGTATCTACCTGTCTCCATCTCCTTTTTTATCCTCCTTTTTCTGCCTGTTTGTGTCTCTGTCTTTATCCATCTCTCTCACTCCATCTGTCTTTCTCTCAGTCTGCCTCTCTGTAGTGTTTCCGCTGTCCGTCTTTCTCTCTCACACACGGTGTTACCTGTTACTGGTTGGTAGTTTTTCTCGTCTCTCTCTCCACCTGTCTGTCTCTCAGTGTGTTACTCACCTGTCTGTCTGTAGGTTGTGTCTTCAGGTTGATTCTTGATAATCTGATTAAACAGACGACAGAATGCTGAATGTCCTCTTTGTCATCTCTTCTTCTTCTTTTCCTCTCCTCTTTGGTTTCTCTTCTTCACTGTTTTCTTCTGTTTTATATTTTCTAATCTCCTCTGCTCTTTCTTTCCTCCTCCCCCTCTTCTCTCTTCTCCTGTAGATAAACCTCTCAGAGCTCAACTCTCTCTCTCTCGCTGTCTCTCTACCTCTCTTTACCTCTCTCTCTTTGTCTCTCTCTCTCTCTCTCTCTCTGTCTCTCTCTCTCTCTGTGTCTCTGTCTTTCTGTCTGTCTCTCTCTCTGAGAAAGTGAATACAATCATTGATTGAACAATATAAAAAAACATACAACATACGTTAGTAGTAGTAAAATAAATCACTCAACTCTTTTGAAAGTCTTGTTCTTAGTTTTTCACACCCAGCCTGGAAAACACTGCAGCCACTCCTGTTTGTTGTAGTGTATCACCCTCCAGGTCCATACTCTGAATTTTTATCTGAATTGTCAGGTTTTTTTAAAATCAAGTTTAGTCCTTAAAACGTGATGAAGTAATCATTGTAGGTGATTTTAATATCCATGTCGACGTTGATAATAATTAGTGCTGCATGTATGTTGGTATTAGATTCAGTTGGCCTCTGTCAGTGTTCATGAAGCCACTCACTGTTTGAACCACACCCTCGACCTTGTTCTGGCTTATGAGTGTCTGTACACACAATCCTCTTTTATCGGACCATTATTTAATATCATTCATATCATAACATTCAGGAAAAATTCTGACACTAGATGTCACTTTGATAGCGCTGTCGCTAAAATTAAGGAAGCGATTCCATCTTCATTTAATTCAAAGCCATGTCTCAATTTAACTGAGGACTCTTATGCTAACTTTAGTCTCTCCCAGTTGATAGTGCTGCAGGCTCAACGTGAACTTTCGAGTCGAGACGTCACTCACGGCTCCTGGCGATGTGACGTCATAGTCGAGCGCCGGCAGCAGACAAAAGGAAGCAGAAAAAATGGCGGACGTGGTGAACGTCGGGGTGAATCTGGACGCTTTCTCTCACGCTATCAGCGGCATCCAGGCGCTCCGCTCCAGCGTGAGCCGCGTGTTCGAGTCCCTGAAGGATGGCATGAAGAACCGAGAGACCTTGGAGGGCCGAGAGAAGCAGTTTATAGCCGAGTTCCAGGACAACCTGCAGGCGGTCAACAGAGATCTGAAGTGAGTGCGCGCCGCACCAGACTCCAGTCAACTTTCAGTCGATTTAAGTCAGGATATTATCGGGCTCGTCCTCCCACGAGACCCCATTTAAATTTATACAGATTTTAATTAGTACAGACTCAGGATCGCAGTCAGGCGTGACTACATACAGAATCCAGATTTACACATTCATTAGTCAAGCTCGTGTTCAAAAAGTCCACCAGCGGTGTTATCTTAAAGTTATTCGCTTCTGTTAATTTAAAGTGCTGCTGGTAATTCCGCCTGGTAACTGGGTTAACTTTCAACTCCTTTATAATACAGTAGAGTCCAGCACTGTTATCTGTACGCTGCTGTTGTGTGCCTCCCGGATGTAAACACAGAGCTTGGGGACGTCTACATCCCGTCACATGTTGTCTTTTTGTGGACAGAAATAACAGGTGAAACGCGGGTGTGCCACCAGAGTCTGTGACTGGAACGGGATTTTTAGGGTTACGTTAGGGGGTCCTGCCTTAGACTTATAGTATTTGGGTTTAAGAATCTGAAATTCACACAGCATTTGGTGTAACAGCAGTAAAGTTCATGAATGAAGACTGTTTACAAATCGGCTGAATTTTACTTTACTACATTTTACTTGAACTTCAAAGCCCAGCTGCAGTTAATTCAATACAAATGTCAGCCTGTTTGCTTGTTGTTCTGGTCGTCCTGACATGAAGGTTGAGTTTGTTTTAATTACATTTTCATTTTTATCAGGATCAGAAGCAGATATAAACCAGTAATTAGAAAGAACATCTTTGTTGGTTGATCAGTTTTATGTGGATCAATGTGATGTTTTCAGTTCATGTTTACCTGTCAGGTACTGCTAACGAGCATCATGAATTTAAAATCACGGATTTTTTAACAGAGTTTGGAACAGGTTGAGTTTGTCACTTTTACTATTTTTGTTTTTCAATTCTTCAGTGTCATTGTCATTGAATTGATTTTCACTTAAAGGCTCTGTCTGTCTCTTGTCTGTCTCCACCTGTCTACCTCTCTCTGCACTTCTCTCTCTCTCTGCACCTGTCTCTCTCTACCTGTCTCAGTGAGTTGGAGCGTCTGAGCGGTCTGGTCGGTCGTCCCTCAGAATCTCATCCTCTCCATAACAGTGGTCTTCTCAGTCTGGATCCAGTTCAGGACAAAACTCCGTTGTACTCGCAGCTGCTGCAGGCCTACAAGTGGTCCAACAAGGTAACATGCTAACATGCTAGCAGACTAATTTCTGCAGGTCTGTAAGTGGCCTAACAAATTAACCAGGCCAACTGCTAACATGCAGTTAACTAAAGGACCACTGATGTGTTCATATTGTATTAAAGTCACAATCACTAATTTCTGGCGTGTGAATATTGACCACGTCGGCACCGATGTGTATATGCCAATGTGCAGTTATTCACATTCATTTGAGACTGGACATTGGTGTTAACTCAATGAAACTACACAGGCGTGTAGTCAGATGAGATAAAAATCAAACGTTTCATCAGCAATACAATGCGCTATGTTCGAAGGAGAAGTGATACAGCATATGACCCCAAAAATACCAGACCTACACTGAAGTTCAGTGGTGGAAGCATCATTGTATGGGGCTGTATCTCTTCTTTCTGGCAGAATCTAGATTATTGAAGGGAAGACGAATGGAGTCATGTACTGTGAAAGAAGAGTCTGTCGCCATCCAGCAGGACAGTAAGGATGAGATGTCGGACACCGATTCAAAACACACTGCAAAGAAGACTGTCAGCTGTTTCCAGAGGAAGGAAATAAAGGTGTTGGAATGACCTAGTCAATCACCACACTTAAACCCAATAGAACATTTGTGGAATGAACTGAAGATCAAGATTCACCAGCAGGTCCCCAGAATCTTCATGATTTAAAGACTGCCTGCATGGAACAATGGACACAAATCTCAATGAACACTGTGACATTAGGTGGGTATCTGATCTACTCTCTTTCATGTAACTCAACTTGCAATCAGTGTTTACCTGTTATAAATATGGCTGTGCCTCAAGTTTCCAGCAGATCGTTGCTCACTAAGCAGTGTTTTTTGAGAGATAGAAAATCAACTTCATGACAGATACAGAATTTGCTAAATACAGAAGACAAGACTCCAATCAGCAATAAGTCCTGTCAAAAGAAGGCTATGTTGTAGTGTCAGAGGACAAGGAGCAGTTTCTAAACCTCTTCTCAGGAGGAGAAACAAGGCCAAACACTTAGGGTGGACTAAAAAAATACCAATTCACAGTGGATGACTGGGAAAAAAATCCTATTAAAAGGGTGAATGTTAGGAGACAAACCGGAGAGAGAATGAAACCACATTGGAACACAGTAGAGGAATATTCAAATCTGGGGGTGTTTTGGACACCTGCACAAAACTGACTCCACCCTGACTAAAGAGAAGTACCCCTCCATCCTTCAGAGACATGCTCCATGCTCTGGTTTGAACCTTTGTGGAGAAGGATACTGCATACTGCAGCAGGAGGTGGAGATAAAAGAAGACCAAGGAGTCCTGAATGTCCTGGACTTTCCTCCACAGTCACGGGTTAATTGAAATCTGAGAAAGCCAAACAATCTGTGAGAAGAAGCTCATTGGAACATTGTCAGATCATGCTGGTTTGTGTGATCAGGTTCTACACAAACTTGTTTAATCCAGCTTCAGTGCATGTCGTCATTAAAGCAAGATGATTCTTTACTAATCCCCCATAGGGGAAATTCGGGAACGGAGGGAAAGACCAGAAACGAAGAGATTCTGAAATTCATGTAGATTTTTCAATGATTCGTTATACTTAAATTAAGTTGATATTTAAAAAATAAAAAATGTATATATAAAAAAAATAGTATTACATTGAAAATAAGTGCAAAGTAGATGAATCTTGACTCATGGTCTCAGACTTTTGGACCCAACTATATGTACACACACGCACATATGTACACAAGTATGTATTATATCTGTTCTTCTCTTTGATCTGATCTTTCTCACGTGTGTTTGTGTATATTGTATGTATGTATGTTTGGGTGTAGTTGCAGTACCACGCCGGTTTGGCTTCCAGTTTGTTGAATCAACAGTCACTCAAACGATCAGCTAATCAGATGGGAGCTTCAGCCAAGAGACGACCCAAGGTCCAACCCAGTACTTTGGTACTTCCTCCTCAGTGAGTACTACAGTAATACATACTGTGTATACTACTATTTTACTGCAGAACTCTATTTTTCACTTGGACCTGAACTGCAGGTGTTGCTGTAATACCTCCTGTTAAAGTACTGTAATACTTTGTTCATCTGTGTACAGGTACGTGGATGATGTCATATCTAGGATTGGAAGGATGTTTCCTGACATGACCATTGAGCTGTTCAGACCCAATGGGACGTCTGCTGTACTGCTGGTAATAAAACACACATTACAACACATTTAAGATATTCCTTTATTAGTCACACAACAGGAAACCAGCAGTTCCAGTGTAAGTAAAGTAAGTAAAGTGTCAAGTAAAATGAATAAATAGTAAATAAGCAATATAAACAAGAGAAGCCCCCAGCAGACTACTCCATAGAAAATGGCTGATGCCACAACAGAGTCATAGGTCAGAGGTCTTCAGGAGTGCCCCTTGCACTCCAAAAGACCTCAGTCTCCTGAGCAGATAGAGTCTGCTCTGACCTTTCCTATAGAGTACAGTAGTGAGGAACAGCTCCCCTGTACACAGACACACACACACACACGTACATGTAGGTACCAGGTCAGACCAGGTAACACGTGTGTTTCAGCAGGCATCTGTCTCCCTCCAGGTGACCCTGGGGAAGGTCCTGAAGGCAATCGTCGTGATGCGTTCACTCTTCATTGACAGAACTGTTGTTCGGGGCTTCAGTGAAAATGTTTACAACGAGGACGGAAAGGTGAGAGGTCAGAATCATTGGACAGGTCACCCTGATACCCGTCTGTCTGTCTCCAAGGTAAACTGTATGTCTGTCCTCCTCAGCTGGACATCTGGACCAAGTCTCAGTACCAGGTGTTCCAGAAGGTAAGACTCACTTGTCCTAACTTGAATGCCTGCACACCCGAGATGAGTGTGCAGCGCTCTGATTGGTTGTGTTGTTGCTAGGTCACAGACCATGCCACCACTGCCCTGCTGCACTACCAGCTGCCCCAGATGCCCGACGTTGTGGTCCGATCCTTTATGGTGAGACATCGATTGATAACTGATTGATAACCTCTACCTGTTTGGCTCTACCAGTACTTGTGTGCCTCACCTGTCCTTAACCTGTCTGTCTCTCTGTAGACTTGGTTGCGGAGCTACATTAAACTCTTTCAGTCTTCCTGTCAGCGTTGTGGTCGTTTCCTGCAAGATGGACTTCCTCCAACATGGAGGGACTTTCGGACCTTGGAGGCGTTTCACGACACCTGTCGCATGTGAACAAACCCTTTGTGTTTTATTGTTCTGTTTGTATTTTGTATAAAGAAGTTTGAATAAAGTTTGATTTAAAACATTTTTTTACAGACATGTTCATGTGTGTTTTGTTCTTAGAATGAAAGCTGAGTTCATTGAAACTATTTTTATTATTATTACTATTATTTGTAGTTGTAATAATTCTTAGTGGCAATATTATTAGTGTGGTACTTGGATTCCAGTACCTAAGTGTCTGCAGATCTAGTAAAATTAATATTATTATTAATATTACTAGAAATGGTTGTATTAGTAGTCTGATGTATTAAATTATTAAAACTGAACTCGATGGAGTCGAGTGTGAGGAGGACAATAATGAAACCACCATACAGGTTTGTGTTCTGACCACCACTATGAAGTATTCACAGACTAATCAGGTTCTCTAAATACTACAATACCTATGACCCATGTGAAGATGACAGAGGTGCGAACATATGCAGTATAAAACATGGATGTCGTCTCTGTGATGTCACAGGTTAATATGGGCATATATGAGCAAAGAGGTGACGCTGAATAAAGCTTGTTCCTGAAACACACCCACCTAGCTTGGCGCTATCAAGCTAACTAAGGCTTTGAAGCTGGCTGACTGACCCTGTGGTTCTGACTGATCTGGTGGTTCTGACCCACTTCAGCTCTGGTTCTGCTACTTTACACGATTCCTCCTGACTTGCAGGCGTAACATTATATGTCAACATTTCAGCCTCCAGTCGATCACAATCAGTCAGTTTCTTGAGTGAAATGAACTTAAATAAAGTTTGAGTTTGTTGGATGTTAAATTTTACATTACTATTGAGCTTCAGTAACCAACTCCAGCTTAATCAATAACAACATCTGGGTTAATGTTATTTCTGGAAGCATTCAGAAATGTTAAGTGCAGCATTATGTTAACATTACATTGCCCATACGGCAAGTTAAAGACTACATAATGTTAGTTAACAAACATGGAGGGTCTTTATTTTCCAACCCCACACAGATGTTACAGGTCTCAGCTGGTAAGAGCCTGCCGGTAGGTGCATGCGCGTGCCTGAGAAAACAGGACAAACAATAAGGCAGGGAGACGCGCGCTGTTGTGGCATCAGCCATTTTCCACGGAGTAACTTGCTGGGGCAGCAGCATTTCGGCTGTGGACAGGAAGAGACTGGACCCAGTGGAGGTGGTGGGAGAGAGGAGGATGATGCTGAGCTGTCATCCATGTTGGAGAATGACTCCCACCCCCTGCAGGACACTTTAACAGCTCTGGAGAGCTCCTTCAGTGATGGACTGCTTCACCCGAAGTGTGTGAAGGAGCGATATCGCAGGTCTTTTCTTCCTGCAGCTGTCAGACTGAACAACCAGCACTGCTCCCAGTAGACCAGACGCCTCTATGACTGTACATCAGTGAAACACTCTTTTTTATGTCAGCATATTTATTTACGCACACATATATATATATACATTCCATTCACTGTGCAATATTTCATATTTAATATTTTTCATATTTAATTCTCCTGTCCATAGTGTATATACTTGGTCACGTTTTCATATATTCTCATGTAAATTTGTAAAAAAAAAACTCTTCTTTTAGCCTGTTTAAAGTGTTAATAATTATTGTATTTTTCTTAGTACAATTGTTAATACTTGTTGTTATAAACTTACTGTTTATATTGTTTATTGTCTATACTATTTAACTGCTCTATCATCTTTGCTCCTGGACAATGTGAATTTCCCCACTGAGGGAAGAATAAAGGAATATCTTATCTTATCTTATCTTGTCTTGTCTTCTGCTCTAAAGTTGGACGTTTAACATGGTGAATGGGGATTGACTCGATTTTGACCAGCCTCAAGTGGTCATTTGAGGAACTGCAGTTAATGGCACTTCTGTTGGCTTATTTTTCATTTTTCAGCCCTGCAGGTTGACGCTTAGATGTGAAAGCTTAACCAAGTTTCTATAAAGTAACAGAATGTGAAGCTTTGTGGTCTTTTTGTTAGTGAAATGCACCCTGGGAGTCGTAGTTGACTACTGTCTTTTATGTCCACAGCTTTCTTGAAGTTTTGAAGCTTTTTTTTGTTGACTTTTTTAAAATCAAAGAACCAAATGTTTTCTAATAGAGTTTTGTGTCCATCAAAGGCTTTTTTTCACTTTTTTTGTTAATAATTTGTTAATCAAGCAGAAGAGATCTGATCAGTTATCAATAAATCTGAATAAAGTTCTGAGGTGACTGAGGTGGTTTAAAGTGTTAATTCATATTTTTACTCTATAAAATACAGAGTGTTTTTGTGTTCAGACAAGCTGAGCATTAGTGGAAACAGATTACTACAGAATTATATCATTAATAAAATATTTAAAAATGATTTTTCACCTAGTCAGTTTATTAATAACAGACTGTCATGAATGCAGAGATTATAATGAAGTCAGTTTACTACAGCTCAGAGATGATTTCATCACAAACTCCTGAAACCATCAAACAATAATCATTAATTCATTAATTATTGATCTGCTGCAGTCTGATGGAAACGTACAGACTCTTTTCTCTCTCAGGCAGATAAATTATCATACAAATGAAATATCACACTTTATTATCATTGTTATGACTGTGTGTGATTAATGCAGGCTGATGACCTTTGACCTTTGACAGTCACATGACCTGCTCGGTACGTGATTGGACAGCTGAGAGTTTCCTTAAATTGTAGATTTCAACTGTAAATAAAATAACTTTTTAAAATTAATGTCTCTGATCCACAACCTTCAAACACCGTGAAACTCTTATGTACTCGATTAATATTTGCATCAAACTATATAACATGAGATTACATACGAAAACATTAATAGAGTAAACTGTGGCTTTAAAACGGAAAAAATATGATTGGAATGATATAATTGCTTCCCTCTTGTGATGTTCACAGGCTGTTTTCATCATTTTGAAACTTGTTTTGCCTCAACACTGAAAAAAGTATGTTTTGATTTATATATTAAAGTAAATAAAAAAGAAGAAGCTGCTTGAACAGACTCATATCTGATTTATTTATTCCATTTTATTTGTAAGAGAACATGTACAATATTAAACAGAACAGTTATCATTTGGCGTATTGTACCAGAGTAAAGATCAAATTTATTCAGTACGAAGTCTCTGATATTTAATAAAAGAATGTGAGTGACCTTCAGACTGAAGGACTCACTGACATTTCAGCTCCTGATCTGAAGGAAAAAGTTCACTGAGTCATGATATGATTCCACAGACATTTACTGTCTGATATTTACTGTCAGTTTCTCTGTGGATAAAGTCATCAGAGCAGAACTGATCCTGGACTTGGACCCAAACCTGAATTTGGACCTGATCCTGACTAATATCAGAGGTTTATCCGAATCACACTAAATTCAGTTTGTTTTCCTGAAAATTTGTTGAAGGAAACATGATTTCTGTCTGTGTTCAGTTTGTTGTGTTACTCTCAGACCCTCTCATTATATTTCAAACCAGTTGGGAGAGGAGCTACAAAATACTGTGAAAGTTGTGGACTGATCCAAAAACACCTGTTTGGATCATTCCACAGGTAAACAGGTTCATTGGTAACAGGTGATAGGATCATGATTGGGTCTGAAAGGTTCATCCTGGAAAGACTCAGTCGTTCACAAGCGAGGACGGAGAGAGGTTCAACACTTTGTCAAACACATGATTGTATGAAGATTAAAAAGATTAAAAGCAAATATGTGCATATTAATGTATTTTCACAAAGTTTTTTATGCACAAAATCAAAAAATATGCATTAAAAACAGGTGGATGCAAACAGTTCAGTAATATAATAAGATAAAATCATAATAATGAAGAAAGTGAATATATGAATCCATGATTAAAAATCACTGATTTCTGACTCAATTAATATTTTCATTCTGACTTGTGAGTTGAACATTTTAATAATGACTGCAATGTTATGTAAATAATAAAACGTTGTGATAAAAAAAATAACTGATGATGGTGATGTGGAAGATGTAACTGAGAAAAGAGCGCCACCTGCTGGAGGATTGACACAATCACAGCTGCTTCTGTGAGCTCTGGATGATGATGATTATTATGGGTATTAATATTATTATTTTGTATTATTTGTTATCATTATGTGCAGGTTCAATGTGGGTGTTTCTTCTAGGCTGATTTTGTAAGTGACTGTTTACAATCTGTATATTTGTTATTTTCTGTCTGCCAACACAACCGGAAGTCTTTCTATTGTTCAGTGTGTGTGTGTGTGTGTGTGTGTGTGTGAGAGAGAGAGAGAGAGAGAGAGAGAGAGAGAGAGAGAGACAGCAGGGCGGGGCTGAAACTGAGCAAGCTCAGTACGCACGCGCACACACACGCACACACACACATATATATATATATATATACACACACACACACTCAGCGCTGATGACAAAGGATTCTCCGGGGAGACGCGCCGCGCGTGTCCGCGTCCTCTGCTCTCGTGCTGCAGCAGACAGAAACAGACAGGAACAGGGTGAGACAGACAGACACGCATACAGACGGACAGACAGACAGGCTGTCGGTGACAATGCGCGCACCGGGCGGCAGTAGCAGCAGCTCGCGGTGATTCGGTGGATCAGCCGCCGCAGCGGAGCGCGAGGAGCCGAGCGGAGACACCATGAGCTGTAACTGGGGCACCGAGCTGTGGGTATGTACACCTGCTGCACCTGGACACACCTGGACACAAGCCGGGCAGCACCGTTTATCTGGCAACCTGCCGGTAACCGGGCGGCCTGTCGGTGTGTGTGTGTGTGTGTGTGTGTGCGTGCGCGCGCGTGTGCTTGTGTTTGTCCGAGGCCCTCGTGCTTCTGTCTGCTCTGCCATAGCAACACGGTGAGTGACGACAGCGGCTCGCGCTCTGCGTCCTCCATGATGCTGCAGCATCGCAACCGGAACTTTTATCATCAAACGTTAATATTATTTATTTTTATTCCACATACAACAAATCTGACTGTGATATTTAGTCTCAGAAAACCACAAAAAACAAAACCGAGGACAACAAAGAGAATCAGAATCAGAATCAGCTTTATTCGCCAGGTATGAGTACACTTGCGTTGTCTTTGGTTTCACCCGAACTCCATACTTACCTATAGTAGACATACTCAAAGTAAAGATAAGATAAACCTTTATTCGTCCCACAGTGGGGAAATTTGCAACAATATATTGTCCTCTTATAGAGGACACATCAGATATTAAACTGATAAGAATAGATACAACACTTGATCTTAGCCAAAAGGCCGAGAAGAAGACGAAACTGAACTATGATGGACATAAGTGTGTATACTAGCATACAAAAGCGACATGACCAACAACAACAATTTCTATGTATGAGTCAAGTGTTTCTGTGAACAAACATTGAATTGGAATATAATAACAATTCTCCAAACTGATAGTGATAAATAGAACTACCCAAAATTCCTGTACACTCACCATCTAATTAACTCTTTGACTCTCAGGACTGACACCTTGGAATGCCCTGCCTCACCATATGAGGTAACCCTACAGTCTTTTGTCCTGGTTGATGTTGAAATGCTATAGAATAGTATCACTGCTTAAACCCTCCACTTGCCTCGTTGATCCTATCACCACTACCTTTTTAAAAACAAGGGGTCGGCTACAATCTTTCCTGCGTGGCTAAGGGTTCTGGAGGGATGGCAGATTGCAGCCAATCACCAGCTGTGATCCGTTGCAGTCTGCTTTTGTCCTTGACAGTGGCAGCAGAATACCAGATGGTGATGGAGGAGGTGAGGATGGACTCAATGATGGAGGTGTAGAAGTGAACCATCATTGTCTTCGGCAGGTTGAACATGCTGCAGCAGGAAGTTCATCCCCTGCTGGGCTGTCTTGGTGATGGAGCTGATGTTCACACTCTCTTGAGGTCTTGGGTGATGATGGTGTCCAGCAAGCAGAAGGACTTCATAGTGTCATCTGGGGAGTCACACAGGGTAATCAGGGCAGATGGAGATGGGCTCATCCTGAAGTCCACAACCATCTCCACTGTCTTTAGAGCACTGACTTTCAAGTTGTTCTGCTGGCACCAGGTCTCTAGATGGTCAATCTCTCACCTGTAGGCGGATTCATTCCCACCAGAGATGAGCCAATTTAGTAGAACATCAGGAGCTTGAGGGACTAATTACTGGAGGAGCAGTTGTCTGTGTACAGGGAGAAGAGCAGTGGAGAAAGGGCATAGCATTGGGGGATCAGGTGCTGATGGTCCAGGAGTTAGAGACATGTTTCCCAGCTTCACATGCTGCCTCCTGTCCTGTGGACCCTGTTTTTTCTGGGACGGGGATGATGGTGGAGGTCTTGAAGCAGGCTGGCACATGGCATGTGTCCAGTGAGGTGTTAAAGATGTTTGTGAACACTCAAGACAGCTGACCAGCACAGTGCTTCAGGGTGGCTGGAGAGACAGAGTCTGGACCAGCTGCCTTGTGGGGATTCTGCCTCCTGAAAAGCTCGTCCCTCTCCAGGATGGAGAGAGTCATCACTGTTGTAGGGGAGGTGGTGGCCTCTGAGGTGGGCTGTGGAGATGCCCAGGCTGCTGCCAAGGTGGGAGGTGGAAATGCAGGGCTGGAGTTGTTGGACTGAGTGTGGACTGTCCCGTTGTCTTTCAAAGCAACAGTGGAACTCATTCAGTTCATTGGCCAGGGACAAATTGTTAATGGAGCAGGGGGACTTTAGGTTTGTGGTTTATCTGTCTGAGCCTCTTCCAGACAGAAGCAGAGTCCCTGGTTTTGGAGTTTCTCAGAGTACGGTCATTTAGCTTCTCTCACCATGTTGCTAAACCTAGACTTTGACTCTCTAAACCTGTCCCCACTCTTAAATATTTCTTCCTTTTCCAGCCTTAAATGTCTGAGTTTGGCAGTGAACCAGGTTTGTCATTGTTATAGCTCTCCCTGGTGTTCGATGGTTTACATCAGTCCTCACAGAAGCTGATGTAGGATGTCTCAGCCTCTATGAACTCATCCAGACTGTTGGTATCAGACCTGAAAAACATCCCAGTCAGTCCAGTGCGAGGTCGTCTGAAGATCCTCCACAGCTTCACTGTTCCACTGCTTTGATGTCCTCACAACAGGTTTACACAGCTTTGGTTTCTGCCTGTATGCAGGACTCAGGTGGACCATGACATGGACAGAGTGACTCAGTGCAGCAGGGGATGGCGCGATGGACGCTGTGGACTGTAGTGTAACAGTGATCCAGAATATTCTCCTCCCTGGTCAGGTGTTTAATAAACTGTCTGACAAAAACAAAGGAGTCCAGGTTTTTCTGTTCCACACACAGTATCTGGTCAGCAAGCATGCACTGTGCCTCCTGCCTCCTGGCAAATTCTGTCTGGATCTGCTCTGAAGAGTTGAAGCCTGCCACTTGCGGCACAGAGTCCAGTATCAATATGTTATTTAATGTAATATGTGTGTGTGTTGTGTTGTGTTCAACTCATACAGTAATTGCTTCAACACAAGAATTTCCCAGTTTGGGACAGTTTCAGAGTTTTGTAAATTTCTCCATTGTGGGATGAATAAGAGAATATCTTATCTTAAAGTACATCTATCTATCTATGTATCTATGTATCTATCTATCTAAAACAGAAGATGATAAAAAGTCTCCCCACCAATAGCTCATCCAGTTTTTTGCACAATGAACGCATGTTGGTGAAAAATATTCATACTAGTGATGGGCAAAGTTTGTGCTGGCAGAGATGCATAAGTGCATGAAGAAAGATGAGGGCACCTCTCACAAACACATCCAGTACTTCCACTGATGACATGAGAAAAGTGGGAATTTAATCCACTAGAATTGTTTCCCTGAATTACATGAGCTCTGGTGAAAGAGCTGTGGGTACCACAGCACCATCTTGCCGCCTGTCTGTGACAGTGCATGATGATATGTGTATGTTCAAAACGGTGTATTTTAAATTGCACATAAATAATTCATCATTCGTAGGACTGACACAGGGTTGTCAGCCGAAAACCTGTTTTCAGCTTTTCTTTGCTCCTTTGTTATCCTTTGTCTTAAACCAGGTTTGTTTGTTGTTATGTGCAGATGGTTTTAGTCAGCACACACGTCCTCCCCAAAACTGATGTAAGATGTCATAGTGCCATTGAGCTCATCTAAGTCTGTAGGTCCATCACCGTCCTCACAGTCTTGACCACAGTCTTTTAATTTAAATTTCTGCCTTAAATGTGGGAAAAGAAGAACCTGTCTGTATTCATGTATCAGTCAGTAGTCTGTAGTACAGCCAGTAAGTAGCTATGTCAGTAGTCTGTAACGAAAACAACAATAATAATGATGATAATAAATTTGAGCCCAACTGATGCCGGATTTTGAGGGCCAATGCTGTTACCAATGTTAGGCAGTAAAAAAAATGTGCTATGTATGGGTATGTAAGGGTTCATCTGCAAATATCTCCCTTTTGATTTTTTTCTTCTGAATAATTTTTTTTGGTGCACTCACACTGGCTTAATTATTTTAAGAACCGATTATATCTATTTTTATATTATTTTTACAAACTTGTGGAGTCCAGCTCGAGTGCATGCTGTCATTAAAGCAAATGTTACAAATGTTGTTGCAAATTTCTCCACTGTGGGACGAATAAAGGTTTATCTTATCTCTTATCTTAAATGGGGAATAGACCGATTACTGAGATATTCTGAAATGTACATTTTTCAAATATTCGTTTTTTCACTCAAATTGTTATGCTGATATTAAAAATAGTATTCCATTAAAAACAAATGTAAAATAGCGGTATCTTCACTAATTTTTCTTCTGTTTGAGTCAACAGTTACTTGTATGACACAATAACACTGTAGAAGAGCATACTACTGCACCACAGTATAAGATAAGATATTCCTATATCAGTCTTACAACAGGGAAATTTACAGTGTTACAGCAGCAGGATAAATAGTAAGTAAACAATGTAAACAAGAGAAGTATAAAAAAGTATTACAATACAACTGAAACTTTACAGACTGTTTTTTGTTGTGTTTTGTGTTTCAGGATCAGTTTGATAACTTGGAGAAACACACCAGCTGGGGAATTGACTTCCTGGAGAGATACACCAAGTTTATTAAGGAGAGAGCTGACATCGAGCTGAGCTACGCCAAACAGATCAGGTATCATCGTTACCTGTAGGTCACATGCGTGTCACCTCTACATCACCTGTATGTCATCTTTACATTACCTGTATGCTATCTGTGGTTTACCTCTACATCACCTGTATTTCACCTGTATGGCCTCCTTAAATCACCTGTCTGTCACCAGGTCATCTCTACATCACCTGTATATCACCTGTGTGTCATCTTTCCATCAGCTCTACATAACCTCTGTGTCACCTCTACATCAGGATCTGAGGCTGCAGAAACAGTGACATCTTTTAAATCACTTCTCAAACTTATTGTTCTAAAAAAGCCTTTTATTTTTTGATTTTCAACGTGTCTTATTTGCTTTGTTATTATTGTTGTTCCTGTTTTTTTGATTGGGTATTCTCTTCCTCTTCATTTTGTATTATGTTAAGTGTCTGATTTTATTTGTCTTGATCCTGAAATGTTTTTTCCTATTTCCACCATATAAAGCACTTTTTAACATTGTTTTGAAAAGTGGTGTTTAAATAGAGTTTATTATTATTATTGTTGTATGTCACCTCTACATCACCTGTATGTCACCGATATATCACCTCTATGTCATCTGTGCATCATCTCTATATCACATGCATGCCATCTCTACCTAACCTCAATATGACAACACATACTTACATTTTTCAGTACAGTGCAGTTTTTTCAGATGATACTTGATGACAGATTACAAAGAGCTCAACAAGGTGTCATAAAACAAATTAAGCTGTGCTAAACAGGATAAAACAGGCACAGCTAATAAAGTATCATCAAATACACAGAGCTTCACAGAGAGCAGAGAAGCTTGTTTAACTTCAACAAAGTTTGGTCTTATTGAGAAAACATGTGAACCAACAGAAGTGGATGATCTCAGGATTGTCATCATATATGAGAGGTAAGAATATGTGAAATGACAACTGGATCTGGACAATTGACATTTTTGTAGGTGATGATAATGATAAAAACCTTAAAATCAATTGAAAAAGGAGAAAGAGTGTATGACAGGCTGTTATTGGGAGTTTGATTACTGATGTCTGAGTTTAGTGTAAAAGTTTATCTGAAGTTTATATGAAATATGAAACTTCACAGTCTCGGTTAAACACATCAGGTGACGATCTTCGAAAGGTAAAGTCTGTTTACTATAAAGTGTCATATTTATATTTCTGTTCTTCAAAGCAGCTCAACATGGAAACACATGAAATTTTAAACCAGTAAATCAATTAAGTCCTTTATTTGTCAAAATGCATAACAATTACAGTAAAGTAGTAGCTGATAATGAAATTCTTGTTCTCGGGCTCCCTCCAACAATGCTCATACAATATGTACAGAAGAAAATCATTAAATCAAGTAAAATGAGAAGTGAGGAAAAACAGAATCTAAGTCAAGACACAAATAGTGCAGAAATTAAACTGTAGGAACAGAATATTATTATAAAATATGATATAAATAAAATTAAAATGACATACTGAGGTAGACTTGCATGCAGTAGTGAAGAAATTCATGAAACTGATGTAGACAGGTTGTGCAGAACAAGATGTACAGGAGCTGCTACCTGGAAACAACACACGTGGTATGTGGCATGGAAATCCAGTTTGTTATTAACTACAAACACAAACAGGACCGAGACCTGAGAGAACGTCTTACTAGAGAACCCCAACAGTTTCTATGCCTGATTCAAAGGACTGAACAGAGACAGTCGTAGCTGCTGGAGGATGTTGGGAAGCAGAGTGAAATACTTTTAAACACTCCTATATTATCGGGCTCCTTGATTGATTGGAGATCTTATGACCTAACATTTCTTAATTGTTATAAATGACGTAGAGCATCAATGGTGGTTAATGACACATGAAACATCAATTGGGACATCAATTAATGTACATTTCTCTCGAGATTTCACACCACAGTGGTGGGACTAAAGTGACAGTAATGAGCCTGGTGATGCTGGACTGGAAGCTGTTGTACTGTCTACCAGACGGCAGCAGGCAGAATAGTTAGATAGATGGAAGATCCCCACTTGGTGTGTTTAACTCTGTTCTAACACTGACATGAAAACCTGTGAACGTCTTTAAAAAGTCATCATTTCTAGTGGTATAGTAATTTAAGTTATATTATTAAGTTCTAAATTGATTGAAACTAATTTGGAAACAAATGAATTATGTGAAATTTGATTTAACATTCTGATATAAATGTCATTAAGTAACAGACTGATGAGCTCTAACTCACACTCTGTCTATGTGTCTGTCTACAGGAGCCTGTCTAAGAAGTATCATCCTAAGAGAAGCAAAGAGGACGAGAGCAGGTCAGTCAAAATTTAATCTCTTCTGTTGTCTGAAATCAAACAAATGTTTCAGTTTTATTTTTCAATCAGGAAACTCACCCAGAAAGGTTTGCTTTGGATAAAAGTGTCCACAAAGTGGAAATTGTAACATTGTAGAAAGGAAAGAAAGCCACATGTTTATTTAAATGGAAAAGGTGCATGTATTAAACACCAGTGGGGTTTATATACATGTCATTACTGATTAGGTAACACCTGACACATCCACCAAACAAGAGAAAACATACCTCAAAGCCTGCTGCACACCGTTTTCAGATTGAACGTGCTTCTGGTCACTCCCCATGAGTGTACATAGAGCCACAGGTGGATGCTGAGTGGAGATGGGCTTTAATCCATGTTAAATGTTGTTACAGTTCCATGATTGGAACTCGGAATGAGTTTATTATGATTGGTTTTTACAGGTCGTTACAGGTACAACAGGTGTCTGATTGGTTTTTACAGATACACCTGGTGTCTGATTGATTTTTACAGGTACACCTGGTGTCTGATTGGTTTTTACAGATACACCTGGTGTCTGATTGGTTTTTACAGGTACACCTGGTGTCTGATTGGTTTTTACAGGTACACCTGGTGTTTGGCGTTTGCTGCAACTCTTCGTCAGTTGAATGAACTTTCAATTCAGAGAGAAGAACTTGCTGAAAACCTAAACTCACAGATAGTTTGTGAGCTGACAAGATACACACAGGAGCTAAAGACTGAGAGGAAAATTGTGAGTAAACAAACAAAGAAATACACATACAAAAAACAGACACAAGCTCAAGACTGAGAAGAAGGCTTTGAATAAACAAACATAAACAAACACACATAGAAAAAAACAGAAAAGGCATTTTTTATGTTTTATAGCATAAAAACATTTAGCGGTAAAAGATATTTTCGTTGAGATACTTAATTTATCTCAGCTTGGTAATGACTGCTGCTGAACATACACAGTATTTATAAGCTGTCATCAACTTTCTTCCTTGTTCACTTGTCAGGTTGTTCAGGGCTGAGCAGTTTTTACGTTTTTGTTGCAGCATTTCCAAGATGGCCGCCGTACCCAGCAGCACATTGAGAGCTCCTGGAAACAACTGGAGTCTGTGAGTGACCTCCAACACCTGCTGACCCCACCTATGAACACCTCTGACATCAGAGGCAAAATTGAACTAAAAAAAACAAATGCCACTTTTCTTATCACTTTATATTCACATGTACTAACTGACGGTAACCAGCTAAATGAGATTAAACACTGTGATGCTTTGCTGATTTGTTGTTTACTTGTTATTCAGAGTAAACGTCGCTTTGAGCGTGACTGTAAGGAGGCGGAGCGAGCTCAACACATCTCTGACAGAATCGACCTCGACAATAAGACGGATGGAGAGAAGGTGTATAAATATAAATCTATCCATGTTGTAGGTCTATTAATAGTTAATCAATCAATAACAAATATACATTAACATTAAATCTGAATTTAATCAACTAAATCAGAATATATCACACCGGGTGGAGGAAAAAGGGATGTGGTGGAGGAGTAGTAGGAGATTGAGAGAGTGTCAGGTTATGTCACATATGATGACTGACTATAATGATAAAGTGATGATGTTGTTTTACTGATTTAATAGCTCATGTTTATTTGCCTGTGCGTCTGTTTGAAGCTTGTCAGACTGAATTAACGCAGCTGGACTGTTTAGATCCATGAAGAACTTAGATCCTATTTACTCTGTATTCAGTGGATCAGATATCTGATTTCTAAACAGTTCAGTGTTAATACATCCAAGAAGCGTTCCAGATGATTAAAACCTGATTGTTGAAATCACCTGTGCAGACAGCAGCTTATTCCCCAGATTCTCTCGTTTATGATTTAATGTCACCCGACCTAAGGGAGGTGCAGACAGTTCAGTCACTGTGAACTAGTATTTTTTCATAGTGATTCTAATGTTTCTAATACAAACTGAAGACACTTAGGTTCATCAGATAGAATTATTTATTAACGCTTGTAGCAAAGCTTGGTTAACATGTACATCCAGCATCATCTGAGTCCCCCTGTCTAACCAAGAGACTAAAAGTGTAGTTTACAAGTAGGAGCATTAATTGTTGCTGCCCTCTGGTGGTCTGGAGTATTAATGACTCCTGTCACTGCAGTGATAATTGGTATAATGATGACATAAAATTTGATGGTTGTCTCGTCCCACACTGTTCCACAGCAACAGTAAAATAATAAATCTCTGTGTGCATTAGTAAGACAATTGAAGCAGACATTTAAAAGTAATGCAAACATTACTTTCCCTAATAACTAATTACTTTTACATGCAGTAATTGGTAGAGTAATTCAATTATTTTTGAGAGAAGTAACTAGTAACTGTAACTTGCACAACACTGCTGTTAATACATCCATAGTCTGTCTCCTCTGTGGAAAAAAGCAGCCAAAGTTGCACAAAAGTGGCTCTGAAAGGAGTTGATTGTTCTCATTAAAGCAGCAGGGAAACCTGGCTCCGACATCTCTACATATACGTCTGATCAGTTCAATCACTGCATGATCTGTATGAATGAGTTAGAGCCGTGAAGATGATAAAACTTCTCGCTCTAGTTCATAAATACACGCCATTCATGTCTTTGTGTTAGCTTATGGATAGTTGTTTTTCTTTTTGTGTTTTGTGTCAGTTACCAAACAGCTTCACCTCATTCTGGTCTTGAGGAGGATTGTAGATTTGTGACCTACAGAGATGCAGATAGGTGACTGAAAGTAAATGAAAGGGACTTGAATCCAGTCCAGCTATGTCACCTCTATAGTGTCGTTTACAACTAGAAAGTCACTAGAGTGACAGTCATGGTTCACATGACTTCAGGTTTGAGTTGCCCAAATGTTTGAATGTGATTTTATCAACAACACAACTTATTGAACTAATCTGAACTCCTCTCTGTCTGTCTGTCTCAGCGCTGCTCACTGAAGGTAAGGTCCTTTCAAACATTTCTTGTAAACTCTGTCTTTTTGAGAGTGAGGTGTTAGAACTATGATGTGTCTATTCAGTACAAACCTGCAGTCAGGATGGGATTAGCCTATCTTAGCTCTAGAAGTTGTAGCTCTGTTCTGGTTCTAAAACATCTTCAAAGCTCACTAATTAACGTGTTATATATCTCATATGTTTAATCCAAACTGTTGTAAAAAGTACTGTTGGTTGTTTTAGAGGGAGTTGCTCCTGGAACAGTTTCTTGTTGAACAACAACCTTTGCCTAAAACTACAAACTGTGTTCTTTATCAGTTTTTTTGTTTGCATTAAACAAATGAGATATAACAGGCTACTTGCTGAGCTGTAGAAGTGTTGGTAGATGTGTAGTGTTTGGTGTAAAACTGTATTTTCATCTGTTTGCTGGTTTCAGGCTCGTCAGACAGCTCAACAGAAAAAACAAGCTGCTGAAGAGTCCAGGAAAGACTATGTGGCCAGTTTAAACCAGTTTAACCAGGACCAGCACCAGCATTACCACACTCTGGTTCCAGTTATATACCAGGTAAACCAGTAGTACCACACACTGGTACCATTTATATAGCAGGTAAACTAGGCTCAGTATAACAGAGTATATTACCTTGTTATATTTCTGTGTTTGCAGCGTATCCAGGACATGGAGGAGCGGCGGATTGAGAGAATCTGTGAAGCGATGCGCTCATCAGCGGAGGCTGAAAGAAAAGTTCTTCCTGTTGTGAGTCGCTGTCTAGATGCCATGATGGATGCTGCTGAGGGCATCCAGCCCAGGATGGTGAGTCTCTTCTAAGTTTAAATCTGTGTAGTTCTAGGGGAGATTTTTGGTAGTTTTTTGGGCAGAGATTTGATCTGAGATTCTGAACTCTCTTCTAAACTGTTAGTTCCTGTTATAAAAAAAAAAAAAAAGTAACAACAGGACTAGAAACTAACAATCACACTCTACAATTCTATTTAGCAGACGCTTTTATCCAAAGTGGCTAGCATCTGAGAGTTATAGCAGCCATTTGGGGTATCTTTTTAATTTAATTATTTTTTAAATTTTAATTCCTTTATTAGTCCCACAATGGGGACATTTCCATTCAGGCTGCCACTACAAGGCACCAACATGCTTATACAGGTGTGTGAGCATGCCCTGGCCAGGAATCGAACCTAGGTCTCGGTGAGAGCACCGAATCCTAACCACTGGACCACCACACAGGGCACATCTTGCCCAAGCAAATGGACACACAGCCTGCAAGAGCAAGGGATCGAACCACCAACCTTCCGATTGGTGACAATCCTCAACCTCTCTCCAGGAACATGTGTATATAAAGGGCTGGACTGGAGAATCCTTTGTTGAACCCAATTGTGGAGCAGTAGACTGGCTCTTCAACCTCACATGGATTCTGGAGGTCTCAGGGGAGTTTGTCTATCCAGAGGTTTCACCAGGCATTCAGACAGAAAACAACCCTGCATTAAAACAAAACTACGTCTTCGCACTTAGGATGACACTTTATTATTTGAGACACCAAAATAATTCTTGAGTCTGTCCAGTAATACACAGTGGTGTACTGTATTGAAAGCAGAGCTAAGATCCAACAACAATAAAACAGATGCTGACTCTGAGTCTACAGCCAATAACAAATTGTTCACCACCTCAGTAAGTGCTGTTTCTGTGGAGTGATTTAACCGAAACGCAGACTGAAGTGGCTCAAAGAGATCATTGGAAGACAAATAATTCAAGAGCTGATTTGAGACCACTTTTTCAAAAACTTTTGACAGAAAACCAAGGTTTGAGACAGGTCTATAACTTGTTAGGGAGTCAGCATCCAAGCCAGGTTTCTTTAATAAGGGTTTAACCACAGCACAGAGAGCCAGTTTCATCATAACATTGATTTTTGCAACTTGAGGATACATTTAAAGTTCTTGAAATTTTCCGGACTGACAGACTTTCATGTCTTCAAGTAGTGATGGACTGAGCTTTCTCTTTACTTAGTTGAGTGGTTCTTGCCATAATATGGATTTGAACAGTAGTAGAATAGGGCTGTTCACTGTATAGATCTGTGAACCAACCCTACCTCTGCACAACACGACTGATGGTCTCAAACACATGAAGAAGGAAAGAAATTCCACAAATGAACTCTTGACAAGGCACAGCTGTTAATTGAAAAATGTTCTAGGTGACGACCTCATGAGGCCGATTGACAGAAAACCAAGAGTGAAAGCTGTCATCAAAGCAAAACGTGGCGACTTTGAAGAATCTAAAATATAAAACATATTCTGGTTCGTTTAACACTTTTTTGTTTACTACATAATTCGAGTGACAGTGGCATTTAGTTAGCATTTGTTTAAACCAATCTGCTGAGGAAGACCACAAAATGTGGTTGAAAGCTTTAGAAATACAAAGTTAGTAGACACTGTGTTGAGAATTTGTTTTTATCTCCTGTAGGTGTCACTGAGGAATATAAAAGTCAAAAGTCGGACCTGAGATCGTGTGTGTTTATTGTGTGTGTGTAGGACACCCAGCAGGTGGTGGAGGTGTATAAATCAGGCTTCGACCCTCCAGGTGATGTCGAGTTTGAGGACTACAGTGCCACCATGAGAAGGAGCATCTCTGAATCCAGTTACCTTGACAACCGAACTGAGGGGCGGAGACACAGCAGGAAACTGTGGCCCTTCATACGAAAAAACAAGGTACACCAATAGACACTCACACAAACACACACACAGACACCAGGCTCTACTGACCACACTTCTCTCTCTCTCCAGCTGTTGACCCTCCTCTCCTCCCCCCGGCAGCCCCCCCCTCCACCCCCGACCTCACCTTCACCGGGGGGTGTGACCAATAGTCCCCAGTCCCCGCCTCCAGCCTCGAGAGAACCAATCACACAGCGACTAAATGACCTCATGACCTCTGGCTCCAGAACTAGGAAGCAGTGTCTGCGCAGCCTGAAGAGAGGGGTACACACACACACACACACACACACACACACACACACACACACACACACACACATCAAACCAAAAATGTGTTTTTAATGTTAATGTCATGTTTTTTTCATGCTCCCCTCTAATTGGACAGCTGTCACTCAAACTGGTCAGTATTACACCTGTCTGTCTGTGACATCATACAGGTGTATTAAACCACCAATAATATAATATAATATGTGGATGTGTTTTCTTGCAGGGCTCCAGTCCTGCAGACTGCAGTCATCTTCCCCCTGAACAGAGACGAAAAAAACTTCAAACCAGAATCAATAATATCAACCAGGAGATCCAGAGAGAGAGAGAGCAGAGGTACACACACACACACACACACACACACACACACACACACACACACACACGCACACTGAACACACACTCCCTCCTGGCTGGTCTGCCTGCATGTGTCAACGCCATCCAGAATGCTGACTGGTCTTCAACCTGCCCAGACTGTTCCACACTACGCTGCTCCTGCACTGACTACTGGCTGCTGGAATCTGATTCAAGAAACTGGTATCTACCTACTGAGGCTGGCTCATACCCATCCAATATGCTCTTCTACTGCCAATCAGCTTGATCCTCCCTCACGACGAGCAGGGCCCAGCTAACACTCAACAAAGTCCAGACTGTTTCCTGTCCTCTGTCTCTTACTGTTTCTAAATGTAAGACTTGAAGCAGCTCAGCTTGTTTGATGAAGTTGATGCTCAGGATTCTTGTAATTCTTGGGTTGTATTCACATGGTTGAATGCCCTTATTGTATATTGTCCAAAGTGTCAGCTAAATAAATGTAATATAATGTACTGTGCACACTGAAAACTCACACATATACACACATATATACACTAACATATATACACAGTGAAACACACATTGTGGCTGCTGGGAAGCAACACGAAGGAAAGAGATTTAATCAAATCTGCCATGTTCCACTCATTCCTTTAAAAGACCTAAAATCAACCAAGATCCTGGCTTTCACTGAAGAGATAACAACAGGAAGTGTTTCCTGTCCTGTCCTCTACTCTGTTCTTCATGCTGCTTTAGATGGACTGTTTGGCCTCTACTGTCAGGTTTTGTAGTTGCCACTTAGGTGTCAGAGTTTTTATAGCCGACTCATAGAATGACGGAAGTGTTATATCTCCTCTGTCAGTCTCTCAGTCCACATATCATATTTAAAATGAACCTGGTCTGTCGAATAGACCTCTGCCTGGAAAGGGAGCTGTGCCTTCCAGTAGCAATATTCAAATTTCTCTCCCTTCATGTTTTTTGTTTTCTGTACAGTTTGATTTTTCCAACAATGTAACCTCTTTTAAACTTAATCTAACAGCTGTTTTGGAATCAGTGTTTACTTCCACTGTCAGCTGCAGAGTCTTCCTCCAGACTGGAATCTGACTCTGTGTCTCTCTGTTTTGCTGTTGTTTGTCCTGTTGCCATGCTTGTAATGGTCTACGTCTAGAGGTGCAAGCTGAAGGTTTTGCCGTGGCCCTCACAGTCCCCTGACTTAAACATCATCAAAAATATGTACATTGACCTCAAAAGAGCAGTGCATACAAGATAGCCCAAGAATCTCAAAGAACTGGAAGCCTTTTGCTATCAGAATGGATGAATCCCCCCCCCCCACAAACAAGAACTGAAAGACTGTTATCTGACTGTAAAAAGTGTTTACAAGCTGTGATACATACCAAGTAGGAGTTACTTAGTACTGACCATGCAGGGGGCCCAAACCTTTGCTTCAGGCCTTTTTTGTTATTTTGAAACCGTAAAACTTGAAAATAAAAAAGTAATCTTGCTTTAAAATATAAGATAATTAGATAAGATAATTAGTCCCAAAACAGGGAAAATTACAATATCAATACAAAATACAAAATATTAGATAAATGTTTCATCTTTAACTTAATGCATTTTGGAAATCAGATCATCTTTAACTCACTTAGCTATTCACAGAAACAGAAATTTTGACCAATGGTACCCAAGCTTTTGCATGTTTCTGTGTGGAGCTAGTGCCATAATTTTAGAAGTAATTCAGTGAGTGATCACACACACACACACACACACGATCCCATCTTGTGATATTTCTAAAATGTCTGTATTATTTCCTGTGTGTATTGTCTGTTAAATATCATGTGTGGGTTTTGTTTCAGAGACGCATTGTTAAAGATGAGGGAAGTATATGAACGAAGTCCTCAGATGGGTGACGCCAGCAGTTTGGAGCCTCGACTGGAGGAGGTGAAACAGAGTCTGCAGAAACTGGAGGATGAACTGAGGAGGAACCAGGTTTATGTTATAAGCACTATATATAAACATAATACATGCACACTATACAAATACTGCACTATATTTACACATAGTACACACAATGGATGGGTTCCAGTTTGGATCCACCTCCCAGTTTATGCAGACGACACCCAATTATATTTTCAGATGAAGCTTGGTAACACAGACGTTTCCTGTATTATGCCCTGCCTCACTGAAATTGAAAATTGGATGTCCAAAAACGTCCTGCTGCTGAATGACTCCAAATCAGATGTCATCATGATTACCCCCTGTGGGGTGTGTGCAGCATCAATAATCTCTCCTCTAGTTTGGGTGCCATATTGCCTTATACATCAGGTCATTCCTTTCCTCTGCAGACTTAGAAAAGCTTATCCATGCTTTCATCTCCTCCAGACTTGACTATTGCAATGCACTATATTCTGGTATCAGCAGGTGCACCATCTAAAGACTGCAGTTAGTACAAATGCTGCTGTTAGGTTTTATGTACTCCTCTGGTTGCATTGATTCACAATTTTTGAAAAACCTATTTTATTGACTGTTATCGACTGACACCTCATTCTTCTTAACCGGTCATGGCCGTAAGTGATCAACAACTGCTTAATTTTGCCCCGACACAACTGCTGAAGATCTGCACTCTACTGAGTGCACTCTTCTTGTTCAAACTGTGAACGACAGGAGTCTGGTGAAAGGGACAGGTGCATGCATGTAGGTGTTTTAACTGGAAGTTAGTTATTGTAATTTCCCAAATATCACACACCTTCTCAGACACATAACTCAGTAAAATTTAGGTGAACAAATGAAACAGGTAGGCAAATAAGCAGAATCTCTGCAGAATCTGGAGAGTGGCTGAGTCTTGTGCTGTCCTGTACTCTGTCACATAATCTATGTATTTTAGTGTACATGTTAATGTCTGTTTTACGTCTGTTAATGTGTGTTTGTGTCTGTTTGAGCAGGCATGGCTGACGGAGGCCGACAGCAGACTGTCTGATCACAGCAGTAGAAGACAGAGTGGAGGTTGTGGTTTAAATTCCCAGGCGACAACGCCAGGCAGCAGCAGCCTGAAACAGCTGGACAACCGCAGTCCAGCCAGCAGAGAGAGGTACTGATTACTAATTATTGATTACTGATATTTGATTATTGATTATTGTGAACAGTTTGAATCAGTGCTTGTCCAATTTATCCTTTTACCAAACTTATACTTTCAAGTCTAGTTCTTCTGACATTTTCCAACACACAGACTCTTTGTTCATTGTTCATAGATTTTAAACTTTATTAAACCTGTCTCTCTCCACCTGTCTATCTATCCTCAGTCCTGATGGCAGCTACACTGAAGACCACAGTGCAGAACTTCACTTTAAGTCTCGTAGTTCAGAGTTTGATGATGACTTTGATGATGAAGAACCGTTACCAAGTATCGGCACCTGCAAGTCCCTTTACCCATTCCAAGGTATTTTGTTTTATTTTACTGCACTCTGTCCTACTGTCAGTACATCACCTGATTTATGATTTATCACCTGAGGTGACCATGAGTTTTAGTGCAGATTACAAGAGTTTTACCACAATTTGCCTGTCTCAAAAGATTTTCTTTGATCAAGACTAAAATCGTTGAGTTGGCACAGAATCATCACTTGTGTCCATTGGGATAGGTCATCTAATTCAAGCAGTTCAGAGTCTGGTCTTCCCCTCTTCATGAGTAGTGCCAGATGGTAGATCAGTTTTCTGACATGTTTGATTTTATCATTGCCAAAAACTGGATGCTTTTGTAGTCAGGGGACTGTATCCGATGAGGGCACAGGGACAGTATCCAATAAGAGTGCAGAGACTTTATCTGTTGTTTGATGTCTGTTCATCACTGAGGTACTGTAAATGCAGTAAAAAGTGGTGGTTTTGTTTATTCAGACCACTGATTATATTGTGTCCCACTGTGGTTCTCTGTGCTATGAACGTGTTGTTATGGATCTTCTGCAGGTCAGAATGAAGGCACCCTGTCGATGGTGGAGGGAGAACTACTTTCTGTGGTGGAAGAGGACAAAGGTGATGGTTGGACCAGAGTACGGAGGAACCTGGAGGAGGAGGGATATGTCCCAACCTCTTACATCAAAGTCTTCCTGGACAGCAGCGCCAAAGGTGCCATGACCTACATATGACCTTCACATGACCTGCATCTGACCTCAATTTGACTTAAATGATCTGCATATGACCTCTGAATATGACCTTTAAATGACCTCTACATGACATTAAGTGACCTCTTGTTAAACAGATCTTGGTCTTTGACCTCCAGATGAACTTCAGATGATCTTTCTTATATAAACCTTAAGTTATTCTCCCTACCTGTTGACCTCTGTGACCTTTGACCTTTGATATGTGAATGTCAAGACATTTGTTGCTATGATAACAGCAGCAGCCTGTCTGTGTGCTGAATGCTTCCTGTTGTTTTTATGCTGGTGTTCGTTTTCTGAGGGAAAGTTCACATCTGTGTGACACGCCTGTACACCTACATACACACATACACCCATACATACACTCTGTGTGTCTCATCTGAGGTTCTGCCTTCATGGGGGAATGGTCAGAACTGAGACACTCCTGTGCTTATTGTATAGATCTGGATCTGCTGCTTCTGTCTGTCTGTGTGATCAAAATCTGTAAATGCAGATACTAATCTGGATGGCAAGTTTAGCTGTCCATTCAGCTCGCCCTTTATATGCTTTATTGAAATCTCCCAATCACTTTACGTGATTCATGTGATGTAAAAACGTCCTACTGTTCACAGACAGACTTATAGTTTTATCAGCTGTCAGCTCAAATATCAGCTGTCAGCTCAAATATCTACAATTCCAATATCACCGATCTACAGTCAGATCTGCTGATATCATGCAGATATCTGGAAGCCTGATCCTAGATCAGTTTATCAGGTCAGACATTTCAAGGATGAATGAAGGATTAGCCGTGTGAGAAAAGCTATCAGTGTGAATGCAATGAGATATGGGAGATTTGAAAAATGCTGCAGATGTGAGATATGAGAGATGCTAGACATGTTAGTGATGTTGGAGACATTGGAGTTATCAGAGAGGTTATACAAGACAGTAAGAGACAATAATAATATTTTTTTCAAAACCAGAGTTACAAGGTGCTTTGCAAAATACAGTAACATACAGTATAGGTGCAATGATAGTGACTCATAGAGAAATAAAACAAAAAAAATTGACAGAGCATAAACAGAAAATGCAATTAAAATAGGGATTTCAAGAGGTGGTCAAACATAGAGAAACAAAACAAAACATAAAAGAACATTAAAAATTAGAATAGACATTATAAAGACTTTATATAAATGCCAGCCTGTACAGGTGTGTTTTGAAAAGCTTTTTAAACTGAGGCACTGACTCAACTGATCTGATGTTGGGGGAGAGTTTGTTCCGCAGCGTTGGAGCTAAAGCAAGAAAAGCATGGTCCCCCTTTCTTTGAAGCCTGGATTGTGGAACTTTTAGAGATTCTGGAGATTTTAGAGATGTGAAAGAGATTAGGTAGAGTCAGGAGATAGACTGATAATAAACTGAAACCCAATAATATTCAGTTTCTGTCACCAACATGAACCTTCAATGTTTCGTCACATAAAATGTGAACCTGTTTGCAGTGTGCACAATGATAGTTTATCAGAACTCATTCAGTGGATCATCTGATGTTCAGTAGATATGAATATTTATCAAATCAGATATTGATACTGTAAACCATGAAACAGCTGAATGTTCACATCAGTCACATTTATTCAGTCGACTCTGCTTCATGTTTTTATGTTTTTTCAGCTTCTTTCTGTCTTTGTTTTCACATCATCACCTATAAAATCTATCTCCAAAACATAACTACTAATAATTATTTTCGTTACTGATTAATCTGCTGATTATTTTATCAATTCATTATTTGGTCTATGAAATGTCAGTGAAGTGAAGTGAAAAATGTCCATTTCAGTCCAAGGTGACACCTTCCAATGTCTTGTTTCATTTCAAACCCAAATATATTCAGTTTCCTGTTATTTATAACAGAGAACAGTAGAAACTAGAAGGGAATATCTGAGAAAACAGACCTCTGCCAAGGCAAACAGGCCATTCTTCTATAAAATGCAAATCATCAAGCGTAACCACTATATATGTTTGGATATATTTCCAAAACCATTAGAATTATGTCAAATGGTTGATTATGGTTGTGCCTAGCTGAAGCCTCATAATCTTAGCTGTGCATTTATGTATATGTAAATTATTGTTTCCGTGAAGTGTAAATTGGAAATTTGGAATCTTCCCTGTTGTGGGACTAATAAAAGAATATCTTATCTTAAAGTTTGATCATTTTTTCTTTATTGCAGACAATTCACATTTGGATGTGAGAAAGAGTAGCACCTTAGTTCGAGAAAACACTTTTTTACAGTTGTACTGTGTGCTCTGTAACAACTGCTTGCTGTATGATGCTTGAGCAGCTACATGTGTATTCTTCCCCTGGTACCTGTGAATGTGGACTGTGGTTATGTTTTGTCACTACTGATCTTTACGACCATCTACTGGATTTTAAGATGTATGGCATTTATTCTGCCAAGGCCAAACTCCCTATCTTGAAGAGTTACTGAAAGTGAAAAATATTTTGTGTATCTGTGCCCCTTGATTCAGATTCACTCAAGATTCAGACTTTTAATGGGTTCTTCCTTGGCCCATGCTCCACCCTTCAACCTTCTTGGTAGAGGTTAATAATCTTGAATATGAAGATTTGAAAAAGAGATCTGATTTCTGTCAGTTTAAATACAAACAAGCTCAGTTACAGCAACAAACCTCTGACTTGTGACATCAAAAAACTGTTGTCTTCAACAACAGTCAGTGTTTGTGCTGCAGATGGCAGCAGTCTGACCTCCTGTCTCACCCTACCGGCTCTAACATATCTACCTGTCTGTCTCTCTGTCCATCTGTCTCCCTTTCTGTCTATCTGCCTTTCTCTCTCTCTCTCTCTCTCTCTCTCTCTCTCTCTCTCTGTGTCTCTCTTTCTGTCTGTCTCTCTCTGTCTCTATCTCTCTCTGTCTCTCTGTCTCTCTCTCTCTCTCTCTCTCTCTCTCTTTTTCTGTCTCTCTCTCTCTCTCTGTGTGTGTTTCTCCTGTCTCTGTCTCTCTGTCTCTCTCTCTGTCTCTCTCTCTCTCTCTCTCTCTCTCTCTCTCTGTCTTCCTGTGTCTATCTTTTAGGCTTTGTGCAGAGTAGTCGGCTAGTCTAGCACAGTAATCGACCAGTGAGGACGTCTCGCCACAGGAAGTGATGTAAAGGAAAGAGCACTGAGGAAGTCCGGTAACAGCTTTTCATTGGACAGTTTAACTCTTCAGATATCTCAACCTATCAGATGACAGAATGCTGTCAATTTACAGTGGAGGAAAGCTTCTACTGGTGACTGAGAAATCAGAGATCAATCAGAGACCAGATATTAGACAGGTCCCAAACAATCTGATCCATACCATCTGTATTTACTGTAGATCAAGATGGTCACATTTATAATTACACATCATCAAATCAGATCGTTTTTATCTTTATTTGTGTAAATTGTGAAGGAATTCACATTGTTTCAGTAGAAACAAGTTTTACAATAATCGTAATCATCGTTATTGTTAAATGTAGATGAAAATAAACAAAGTCCTGGAGTTCTGATAAAATTATCTTTTCATTTCACATTTTTGAGCCCCATATTATGAATTTATCCTTTTTTGTGGTCAGTTCTTTAAACATTTTTTTCTGATGTGAAAACTGAGTTGTGTGATTTATCATTTTAAATGTTTTTTTCTGATTCACTGACGAACTGACCTTAGATCTTGTTGTATTAAAACTATGATGAATTATGAAAAAATGTAAACTTTAAAAAATCTAATCTGTGTAAAAATGTTTTGAAAAGAAAATGTAAATTATGAAATGGTGGAGAGGACGATCCTTCCTGTTGGCCGACGAGAGAACTGAAACATTGCATTTTAAAAATTAAAGAGAAACTGAACATCTTGTTTCTCTCGACCTCCTGTGTCACTGCAGTGATGCCACAGTGTATCGCATGGTGCGTCAGTACACTATGACATCACTGTGACTGTGGTCAGAAGTGAAACACTTTAAAGGACAATGAAACTGCTTTGAGGTTACTCTGTACAAAGTTTGTAAAGTTTAAATTTCACGGTATAAACTGTTTCAAGTTTGCAGTTTAAAACTAAAGCTTAAAACGTTAAACTTTACCGTGAAGTTTATGTAGTGTTGTTTAATCATTGCAGAGTCAACTGTGTGTAAATTTAAACTGTAGCTGCAGAGGTGTAGCCCCGCCCCCTGTTTACCTGCTGCCATGATCCCTGCCCCCAGATTAACCAGCCTGTATTAGCCCCCCTGTCCTGGCCCCACTGCTTGTTGATCAATGATCATGTTAGTGATTGTGTGACTTGTGAAACTTTTTTAATTTATAGTGAGATATTGATCAGTTATTGATTTTTTTTTTTATTGAGACGTGAGACTGCTAGTCACAGTCTTTTCAACTTCCTGAATGTCAATCTTTCAAAATAAAGTACACTCTGAATCAAAGAGTCAGCTGTTTTCTTTCAGACTCTGTTGCTCAAAGGCGCTTTGGAAATATCCAGACTGATAAAACACCTTCTACCTGTCAGCTGATTAAACGCAGGTGTTTCCCTTTGTGACATTTTATTTTAATGTGAAACCTACCTGCTCTGACCCTTGACATTTCTGTAAATTAATCCAAAAAACATTTCAATCCCATGTTCAATAGCATTTTTAAACGGTTTCACACATTTATCAAATAAAAAAAATCTGCAAAATTTACAAATATTGCTTCTATATTTAAAAGAATTGTCTGATTAATATATATACATATGTAGATACAGTATGTAGGCGTATTTATATATACTGAACAAAAATATAAACGCAACACTTTTGTTTTTGTTCCCATTTTTCATGAGCTGAACTCAAAGATCTAAGACATCTGTGGCTTTGTGCTGTGTGATAAAACTGCACATTTAAGGCCACGTAGCAGGGTTTTTGTAAAACCGAATATCCTGCCCCCTCCGTCTAGAAAAAAACTTACGTACACACCACCTTGTTTTTAGAAAAAAATTCATCCACACCTAACCGCATAAGTGCGTTGTTAAGCACATTCATAAGCATGCCAGACCTTTAGGTGGCAGTAGTTCCCCAAATCCTATCCAATCAGAGTAAGCTTGTGACAAGGTGTCGGAAAATAATCGTCCTTAACATCGTCCTTCGCCTGTGTTTGTGAATGTGGAGCAGTATCTGGGCTTGTAAAAACAAGCAAGCAAAAAGCGCCTGGACAAGAGACAGCGCCCAAACCCTTTGTTAGGGCATCCATACTGTTTCCGAATGTAAACACAGGTCACATATGTGACGTCAGAACATATTTTGTCGCAGGCAGTGACGTTTCGAAACGCAAAGCCCCGGTTATCGGTGTCTACATGCAGACGCGTAAACGGAGTATTCGCAAATCTTCACTTTGGTCTGAGGTTTTTAAAAGAATCATTTTTAATGCTGTAAATCTGCCTTTTCGTGTGGATGACAGGCCAAACCGTAGAAAAATATCTTCGTTTTGTGAGATACCCTGCTACGTATGGACAAGGCCTTAGAGTGGCCTTTTCTTGTGGCCAGCCTCAGACACACCTGTGCAGTAATCATGCTGTCTGATCAGCATGTTGATCTGCCACACCTGTGAGGTGGAGGGATCATCTCAGCAAAGGAGAAGTGCTCACTAACACAGATTTATACAGACTTGTGAACAATATTTGAGAGAAACAGGCCTTTTGTGTCCATAGAAAAGTCTTAGATCTTTGAGTTCAGCTCATGAAAAATGGGAGCAAAAACAAAACTGTTGCATTTATGTTTTTGTTCAGTGTATATAGAGTCTACAGTGTTTCAGACTTGTAGAGTGTGAGCAGAACATTAAAGTCCACAGACTAACTTATTCACGTACTGTGTACCAAATCTACATACTGCAACATATGACAACATATGGCAACATACTACAAGATTTGGCAAATGCAGGAACATACGGCAACATACAACAACAAATGGTCAACGTACTATAACATAAAGCATCATACCACAACATACAGTAACATAACAGTGTAAGACATGGCAACATACGGCAGCATAAGGCCCTAACCTAGGTTAAATACAGGTGCTTTATTTCTGGTTCTTTGTTTTTCTATATTGTTTTATTTTCACAGGTGAGAAAAAGGATTTTAAATTCTGTTCTGCGTTTGACAGGCCCTGCCATCAAGAGTACTGATATCTTTAGAAAATGTGCGTCGGAGGTGTTTGGGACAAACAAAGTACAATAACTTCAGTTTAGTCAGAATTAAACAGTAGAAAATAGCAGATTTCTGGTTTTTAATTCATTAAGGCCTGATGTTCAGCTAATTGATTGGTTTCATCTGGCTTAATCAACAGATATAATTGGAAATCATCTGCATAGCAATGAAAGTTATTGGAGTGTTTCCTGATAATGTTCCCGAAGGGAGCATATATAACGTGAATAGAATTGGTCCAAGCACAGAACTTTGCAGAACACCATAATTAACTTTAACCTGTATGGAGGATTCATCGTTGACAAGTACAAACGGAGATCGGTCTGATAAATAGGACCTAAACCAGTTTAGCGGAGTTCCTTTAATGCCAATTACATTTTCCAGTATCTGTGACAGGATTTGGTGATCAACGGTGTTGAATGCGGCACTAAGATCTAACAAGACAAGTACAGAGACAAGTCCTCTGTCAGATGCAATAAGAAGGTAATTTGTTACTATCACCAGAGCTGTTTCTGTGCTATGATGAACTCTAAATCCTGATAGAAAATCCTCAAATAGACTGTTGTTCTGTAGATGGTCACACAGCAGATGTGACTGCTTTCTCAAGGACCTTTGAGAGAAAGGGAAGGTTAGATATAGGTCTATAGTTTGCCAATACCTTTGGATCAAGAGTAGGCTTTTTAAGGACAGGTTTTATTACAGCTACTTTAAAAGACAGATTGATCAGGTCAAGTAAAGAAGTGCTCATTACAGGTAAAGTCAGCTGGTTAAGATCAATTGGAGAGAAGCAGTCTAAACATACATCAGCCTTTACAGCTGTTTGTACGGATCCCATATTTGAGGACAAATCATTATCAGATGGCAGGAGGGGGAGAATTTGGTTTCTAATATTTAGAATCCTATCAATAAAGAACTTCATGAAGTCGTTACTACTGAGGCCAATAGGAATACATGGCTCAATAGAGCTATGGCTCTCCGTCAGCCTGGCTACAGTGCTGAAAAGAAACCTGGGGTTGTTCTTATTCTCCTCTATTAATTTTGAGTAGTAGACTGCTCTGGCCTTCCTATATGTTTTAAGATAAGATAAGATAAGATAAAGCTTTATTCATCCCACATGCCAGACCAAACGAGATTCTTCCAGATTGTCAGAACGCCATTTCCTTTCAAGTTTTCATGATGTTTGTTTTAATTTGTGGGTTGGCGGGCTATACCATGGAGATAACCCCTTTTGCTTTATTATCTTCTTTTTAAAAGGGGCAACAGAGTCGAGAGTCATTTGCATTGAGCCTGCAGCACTACTAGCTACCACAGCTAAAGATTTAGGGCAGGGGTGTCAAACATACGGCCCGTGGGCCAAAACTGGCCCGCTAGGGGGTTCAATCCAGCCCGCTGGATGAATTTTGAAAGTAAAAAAAATGCATAAAAGACACAAACTTGAAATTTTTAATACAATGCTATTCCTAAATCATCCGCTAGGGGCGCACTGTTTTAGTCAGAGTAGAGTCTACTCTTCTGTCTCGAGTTCCTCTTCTGTCTCTCACAATTTTAAAGTGTAATACTATATTTTTTCAGTTCCAAATACATTTGACTTAAAGTTTTTTTTATTTGTGCAAACACTTGTCTTAAGAAATCTGAGGTTGTTCATGATATGTTTTGTAAAAAGGTATTTCATTAAATATGAAGAGAGAATAAGAAGAACAACCTACCAGCAGCAGAGGCAGAACAGCTCAGACTGAAGGTTTCGGCAGCCCTTTCCAATGCGAAGGCACCCCCTTCCAACCTCACCATCCAAGAAAGGAAGGCCGTGACATCACTGAGTAAGGACCAGAACATTACCATCCTACCAGCAGACAAAGGAAGATGCACGGTAGTCCTGAACACAGCGGACTATCACACCAAGGTCACTTCACTGCTCAGCGACACGAACACCTACGAGTCACTGAAAAGAGACCCCACCAGTGGATACAAGAAAAAGGCCACAGAGTGTCTACAACATCTACAGAAGAACGGAACCATCACCTGTGAACAATACTACAGATTATATCCAGGAGAGGCCATCCCATGCATGTATGGACTCCCCAAGATCCACAAAGAAGGAGCCCCCTCAGACCCATCAGCAGCAGCATCAACTCGGTCACCTACAACATTGCCAAACATATAGCCACCATCCTGGCTCCTTTGGTTGGCAACACTCCTCACCACATCTAGAACTCCATGGACTTTACCCACAAAGTTTGAAGCCTGAAACCCGGATCCGGATGAAACCATGGTGTCCTATGACGTTACTTCTTTGTTTACATGCATCCCCACCATGGAGGCAGTTGAAACCGTAAGGAGACGACTGATGCATGACACCACTCTGGACAACAGAAGTAGCCTCAGTCCGGATCGGATCTGCCAACTGCTGGACCTGTGTCTCAACACCACCTACTTCCAGTTCAACAGGAAGTTTTACAGGCAGAAGCATGGCTGCGCCATGGGCTCACCGGTTTCTCCCATAGTGGCCAACCTCTACATGGAATAAATGGAAAACAGAGCCCTAAACTCTTGTAGGGGAACTGCGCCAAGCCACTGGTTCAGATATGTGGACGACACCTGGGTCATCATCAAAACTGCGGAAGTACAAGCCTTCTCAGAACACATCAACTCTGTGGACAGCAACGTAAAATTCACACGTGAGGACACAAGAAACAACAGTTTGGCCTTCCTGGACTGCAACGTACAGATTGAAGAGGACAGGAGCCTTCACACTGAGGTGTTTAGAAAACCTACACACACAAATCAATACCTGCTTTTCGACTCCCATCACCCCCTGGAGCACAAGCTTGGAGTCATCGGAACCCTGCACCACCAAGCGGAGAACATCCCCACAAGTGAACAGACCCAATAGAAGGAGCGGAAGCACTTGAAGAATGCACTCAAAGCGTGTGGTGGATACCCCAACTGGACCTTTGTGAAAACAGCCACGAAATCCAGGAAGAGTATCAGTGCCACAGGGGGAGAGGAGAGGAAGAACAGACGCAACAACATTGTCATACCCTACGTGTCTGGAGTATCTGAGAAACTCCAGAGGATCTTTAACAAACATTGCATCCCGGTTTTATTCAAACTTAGCAACACACTCAGACAGAAACTGGTCCACCCCAAAGACCCTACAGCGAAACACAAGAAAAGCAACCTGGTGTACGCTGTCCAATGCAGCGAGGACTGCACAGATTTATACATAGGAGAAACCAAACAACCACTCAACAAACGGATGGCTCAACACAGGAGGGCCAACACCACAGGCCAAGATTCAGCAGTTTTCCTCCACCTCAAGGAAAAGGGACACTCTTTCAACGACAACAATGTGCACATTTTGGACAGGGAAGATAGGTGGTTTGAAAGAGGAGTGACAGAGGCCATCTACATCAGAGTAGAGGAGCCATCACTCAACAGAGGAGGAGGCCTCAGACATCACCTGTCTCCCACCTACAATGCTGTTCTTTCATCTCTTCCCAGGAGAATAAACAACCACTTGACCTCATGTGACAGGGTTAATGGTCATTCTCACTTGGCATCAGGTGACTCCCAAACAACTCACAACAACCGTCGTTTAACACCCAGGTGCACCCGCATACTAAGTGGTATCAATGACGCAGTTAACGACTCCACAGAGGTGTAAGTACCTGGGTCTCAGTACCAGTCAGTCAGAACTGAAGAAGCTTCTCAGATGAGAAGTGAAACATCTTCAAGAATCTACACCAAGTCCAGTTGCCTTCGACTCAACTCGCATTTGTATACCATGACCTGGATGACTGAGAACCTTCACAAAGCCATTAAATATGAAGATTTTCTAATGTACTTGTACTTCTTTGCACGAAAACAAAGGGAAAAAACATGGACTTATTGTTATTTATAGGTAATTATGTAATGATTGTACTGGTCCGGTTCTGTGGTGAAGAGCCGTGCTTCTAGTTCACTAAGCCTCGCCTCCATTGTGGCAAATATCTTACACTTATTACAAGTGCCATTATCACTGAAGGAGGCAGAGGAATAACTAAACATCTGACACACCGAGCAAGAGAGAGCAAGAGAGTGAGGGGAGAAGCCATCGCTAAGTGCTAAGCTAATGTCACTTGCAGAACAGCAGAACAACTGTGAGGGTTAGGGGTTAACCCTAACCTGTCGCCTAACAATTGCAAAAACCAATCTATGAGTTAGAATATTTAATATCTGCATAGTTCAGCTGCAGTCACATTCAACTGTTTAACACAAAGATGTCTGAAAACATCCATTGTATTGGTCTCCACCAGAAACACAAGACAAAGACCACAATTAGAGCACTTTGGGTAAAAGCTGCCATATATATGCATTTAGCCATTTATTTTGATATTGAAATATGCGATTTAAAACCTGTTGTAATTATAATATATAATTAATTGTAATTAAAACTGTATTATTATCATCAACAATGTATGTTAAAATCCTTAATATTTTGTATCAGCGTTTCTGTTGTTATTATTTATATCCTCTAAAATAACAAAATGTTCCTGAACGCCTTGTTTCTTCTTCTCTCACTGTAAATTTGATTTCTGTGCAATGGACTGCATGTGTGAAAGTGAGTGTTTGTATGTGTGACTGTGAATGTGAATGTGTGTTTGTGTGTGTGTATGAATAAGAGTATGTGTGCTTGTGAATGTGTGCTTGTGTCTGTGAATGTGTGTGTGTTTGTGTTTATGTGTGTGTGTGAATGTGTGTGTGTCAGATGGTCCTCAGCAGGGTTCAGAACACACACACACTCTTTGATGTGCCTCCAGATGGAGATGTTTCCATGACAACCAAATGAGGAAAATGATGATTAATTTAGAGATTTCATCTCAACCATCTGTTTCTTCTTCTTCTTTGTGTCTCATTCAGACTGAAACACTACTCTGACCTCAGTGACCTCTGAGAGGAAGCTGATTGGTTATGTGTCAGTTTTTACCTGATGAATGTTTGAAGTATTTCCAGGCAAATCTAAACAGACCAGCCTGTTATCAGTCTAAACATCTTCACCTTCATCTTCATCATCATCTTTATCTCAGTCATCTTCATCTTCATTATTATCATCTTAATCAATCTGGTATTAAGATAAGATAATTCTTTATTGATCCCCCAGAAGGGAAATCTGGGCTTTGCAGCAGCACAAGACAGTGGCACACAAAATAATACAAATAAATCAAGGTATAAAAACATATATATAAAGAAAAAAGTTCAAGTGGCAAATCTAAAGTGATTTAGTAATGCGACAAAGTGACATTCCATTCTGTTGTTCCGACTGCATCCCCACCAGAGATGAGTCCAATGAGGGTGGTGTTGTCTTGACAGACTGATGACCGGTAGTGCAGTTATTTTTGTACATGGGAAAGAGCAGGAGGAGAAAGGATGCAGCCTTGGGGGAAGTCAGAGACATGCTTCCCCACTTGTTTCCCCAGCCTCCTGCCCGACAAGAAGACTGTAATCCACCTGCAGGTAGAGTCAGACACATTCACCTGGGACAGCTTGTCCTACTATGAACAGGGCAGCTGACAACAGGGTAATGACCAAGTGACAGTCTGGAAAAAAAGGCAATCTATGTTGGCTGCAGCGTAGTGCTTTAGACTACACCATTTAAATCTTCAAGTAAGAAAAAGAGAGACTCACAGAATGCAAATATAGTGACCAAATATAGGCAGTGATAAAGTGACATAATTGTTTTATTCGGAATGGGAGATTTTTCTGAGCTTCCGGACCATGAATAAAGGCATCAACCAATCATGTTGTGTGGAACTGTCACAACTCCTAATGACAATGGCTGACCTGTTGACTCTGTCTGTCATCACCATATCCCACACTAAACTGCATAAGTTAAGATAAATCTCATGTTTTACCTGTAATGCTTTTTTTGTCATCTGTGATGCAAAAACATCAGATTTCCACATTCAGAGAAAGTAAAAGTGTGCGTCCTGCTCATAGTTTAATTATAAATTCCCAATGCACCATGTAGCATCTCGCCTATCAGGCAGTAATGTCTCTGAAGAGCCAATCACAGTGGCATCTGATTCAAAAATGGTTTAGCTGACTTCACTGACAGACAGATTGACAAGAAGTCAATCAGTTAGGTGAAGTCTAGGTACAGGCTAGTAACCAACGTTTGCAAGATCGTTTGCAGCATCCCTACCACTGAGGAAGGAGCAGAAGGTACTGAGCAGCAGGGCCAGGGGAGAGGTGAGAGAAGGCAGCCAAGGAAGTAGAGGAGTGATGGGCACAAACCCAAAGTGAAATGGCAGAGGGCAAGTGAGAAGGACATATGGGCATCTGTTAATTCAGATCCAATAGATACGGGTGAGGAGACTTCAGAGAAGATGGGAGATTTAATCTATGAATATGATCTTTGGGGATTGAGAGAGTAGGGAAGGTAACTTTAGAGGAAGTAAAGGCAGGACGGCAACAGATTGATCAGCTTGTTAAAGAGCAAAGGAGGCAGTGGATGAAGGCAAATAGAGAGAAAGAGGACACCAATGTGCTGCAGAATGACCTCAAATCAAGGTTGGCAACTTTAAGGAAAGCAGAAGGTCTCAGGACAAATTTAAATAGAAAGTTTTTTTATAAGGATCTGTATAAGTTTGCCAAGACATTATTTAATAATGAGCACTCTGAAAAAAAGAAAAGCAGCATGCAGATAAAGACAGGGACGGGGAGTTAGGTTTACCTCTAGGTATGCTCCCATTTGGATTAATAAACCACCCAATGGACGTTAAAAGCCCCACTTTAAAAGAGGTGGAAATGGTAGTTAAGTGAGCAAGGTCAGGATCAGCCCCTGGGCCTAATGGTGTCATCTACAGGCTGAAAGGAAGTGCTCCAGATGTGTTTTTGTGGATGTTTATTCTGGAGGTGAAATATGGTGATGTAGGACAGTTAAGGCCCATATGTCTTCTCCATGTAGAAGGTAGGATTTCTTCAGTTCAGTGGCACACAGTTGTTACATAGAAAGGATGCTGAAGCACACAAACATGATCTGGCATCAAATTCAGCAAAGATGGTAAGAAGAAATTTGCATGTGGTACTCTTGGATTTAGCAAATTAATTTGGTTCTGTTCCACTTAGTCACTGTGGGAACCTAAAAGTGCTTCAGAGTACCAGGCATAGTCAAAGGGCTAGTGAGAGAATTTTCAGATATGTTTCACAACTGCAGAGTTCACGAGAGTGTGGCAGCATGTTGAACATAGCCATCATGGCAGGGGTCACAATTTCACCATTCATTAGGGCAATGGAGGGTTTTTTTTTAAAAGATTGCAGCACTAATATCTAATAGATGTGTAAAGAGACAAGGTCTCTGTCTCTGATGTAATTAGAAAGTCATTTGTAACTTTGACCAGTGCTGTTTCTGGTCTATGATGGGCTATCAACTCTAACTCTGGGTGATGAATTTTGTCTCTAATAAGTAGAATTTTGTCATTAAAGAAGCTCATGAAGCCATTAAAATGAAGAAGAAAAGAAATCTAGGCTTGTTCTTATTTTCCTCTATTAATGATAAGTAATAGGCTGCTCTGGCAATGCAGAGGGCCAGTGTTGGCCAGTGAGAGACAGTGTTGTTTTTGTCAACGATGACAATGGCGAAATTATTTCGTTGACGCCCCTTTTTTCATGACAATAACGAGATGGTGACAAGCTAAACATGGCTCTTTGATGACTAAAACACGACGAGTCGTGTGTGAGTTTTCGTTGATTAGACGAGACTGGACAAAAATGTTAGTGGGTGGTCTGTCAGATGTTTAAAATGCAGGACATTTCTGCCTATTGTGTGTGTAATCTGTCAGTCAAAAGTTAAAAAGTATCAGCAATGCTGCTGCATCCTATCTTTGTTTGGTCACGCCCACCTCCTGGCATGCAGCGCACATTCTGCACCACACACCGGTCACTAGTCACACACACAGCACGCCAGCATTGCATCTCCATCAATGGGAAAGTCTCGGCTCGAGCTGTCAGTCTGTAAGGAATCTGGTTATTATGCAAAAACCTCAAGGTTAATACTTATTGACATAAATAAATTTGTTAAAAGACTAACACTTTATTTTTTTTACTAAAACTGACTAAAACTAGACAAAAACCTTTTTGAGTTTTTCGTCGACTAAAACCTTTTTGAGTTTTCGTTGACTAAAACTAATAAGCATTTTCGTCCAAAAGACTAAGACTAAAACTAAGATGGCTGCCAAAAACAACACTGGTGAGTATTAGTATGACTGGGCAGAGTGGATTCATTTAGGCTGCCATTTTCTTCATGAGACAGCCAGTAAGATATTGAATCATTCACTAGTACAGCTTTAGATGAGCGAGATCTGATGTTTAAAGGTTCCCATTTAATTCTCCTGTTCTGTTTTACTATTGCAGCAGTGGTATTAATTTCTATTGAGTTGTTATGTCCAGTTCCTCTTGTGGTCAATTTTTAGTAAATTAATTTAAGTGGTTGAATACGGTCTCTTCCAGGATGACAATGCCCCTATCCATGGGGCAGGAAGGGTCAATGAATGGGTTGATGAGGAGGAAAATGATGTAAATGATATTCTGTGGCATTCTCCACATCTGACCATAAGATAAGATAAGATAAGATAAGATAAGATAAGATAAACCTTTATTCGTCCCGCAGTGGGGAAATTTGCATTGCACAGCAGCAAGGAGATAGACAAGTTAAATAGTAAAAATGAATATAAACAAGCTGAAAAAAGTATTAACAAATTTAACAAATTTACACGGGATTCTTTACAGATATACATGTGAATATGAGATGAATATGATATATATGACCAGTATAACAGAATTAAATATGAAATATCAAATATGAAATACTGAACTTGAATTAAACAGAATGGACAGATATTAAATATCAATATGAAATATTGCACTTGAATTTAACAGAATGAACTGATATTAAATATCAAATATGAAATATGAAATATTGCACTTGAATTTAAGGGAATGAGTATTGCACAGCAGGTGAAATCTGGAATAAATATACAGACATGAGTCCTTTGGTTTTCCCCGTGTTAATCTGGAGGCGGTTCCGCTGGCACCAGTCCATAAAATCCTGTGTCAGTTCTCAGTATTCCCTGTCGTCCCCATCTGTGATGAGGCCGACGATGGCAGAGTCATCAGACAACTTCTGCAGGTGACAGGTTGGCGAGTTGTATGAAAAGTCTGCATTGTAAAAGGTGAAAAGGAACGGAGCCAGGACCGTTCCCTGTGGGGCCCCCGTACTGCAGACAACTGTCGGACACATGGTCCCGTGTCCTCACATACTGTGGACGGTTGGTGAGGTAGTCCAGAACCCGGGATGTGAGGTGCATGTCCACCCGTGTTCTCCAGCTTGTCCCCCAGAAGTGCTGGCTGGATGGTGTTGAACGCACTGGACATATCAACGAACATGATTCTCACAGTTTTGCCAGGATTCTCCAGGTGAGAGAGGGCTCTGTGCTGGAGGAAGATGACGGCGTCATCCACCCCGATGCCAGGCTGGTAGGCGAACTGAAGTGGGTCCATCAATGGACCCACCAGGGGGCGGAGATGAGCAAGGACCAGCTGCTCCAGGGTCTTCATCAGGTGGGAAGTCAATGCCACCGGCCTGTAGCTGCTGAGGTCATTGGGGTGCGGCGTCTTGGGGACAGGTACCACGCAGGATGTCTTCCACAGCTGTGGCACCTTCCCCAGCTTCAGGCTCAGGCTGAAGATGTGCTCCACAACCCCGCACAGCTGGTCTGCGCAGGACATCAGGAGCCTGGAGCTCCTGTTGCGGCGCTGGGCTCCGGCACGGCTCCCTCTTCTCCTGTTTATCTCTCGGGGAACCTCGGGCCTCTCGTCCGGCAGCACCGCCATGTTGCGGAGTGCCAACAGCTGATCCTGACTGTAAACAATAGGGCCTTGGACCCCCCAGACGAGGACGTAAACATTGTAAAAAGTGAATGAAAAATGCCAGTACAAACATAATCACTATGGTGGACATGTTGACCTGAGCATTCAGAAGCACAATCCCGTGCAGAATATGTCAAAAAAGTTAAAAATGCTCAAACTACAAAGGAAAAAGCTCAACGGGGAGCGAGAAAACCCCCCGGAGTCCTGACACTGGTGGTGGCGACTGGAGACTGTGAAAGCCAGATGAGTGATGAAGTGGATGATGATTCTGCGAAGACGAGGTGGTGATGGGGAGGTGGAGGGGCGTGCAAATCACCAGCATGAAAGAGCTAGGGCAGAAAAAGATTGTATTTTAAAACGAGAGCACAAAGATGATAGGCTAGTGATGAGGGTGTGACACCGTGCTATTGGATGAAAGAGAACAGCTGATGAGACAGCTGATTACCAATGGCACCCCAAACACTGACAGCAGGAAATGTGCGTGAGCATGCGCAGGAGGGAAAGATGAGAAATAGCTCGTGATCGAGAAAGCATTGTTGTCTTCCTGGCTGAACTTACACTAGAGCTACATTTGTCATCAAAGAACTTGAAGTTTTTGCCAGGGCTTGGTCTGTCCTCCTTGACTTGACGTATGCACTGAATCTCAATTATTCCTGGCAGCTGAAGCATACCTTCCAAAAACGTGGAACTGGATGCTTAAAGGTGTCAAATAAAGTCCAGTCCCTGAAGAGAAAACTTCTGGATTGAAATAAGACTGGTTGCTATGCAGTCTTGTAAGTAGGCCTACATTTTCAGTGTTGACACAATGTTCAGTTTCTGCACAGATTAAGGATTGCACATTTAAAAGTACCAAGTTTGTGAGTTATATTCTGATTCTAACCCATGGATCTCAGTGAAACCTCTATGGGGATTAGTATTATAGATTAATATATACATTTATTATGGTTTTAGGTTACTGGACCCAGGAGTGAGACACAGACGTGGGGGAAGGTAAAAGGGATTTATTAAACACAAAACTCCAGGACAAGAAAACAAAAAGATGTGGCACAGGTGAAACAGAGAAGCTTCAGTGGTTGGAGGCTGGGTGGTGGGTGGTAGGTGCTGAGGCAGGACAGCAGGAGATGTGCAGGTGGAGCAGGTAGGGAGGAACACAGTGGAGAAAAAGCCAAGGAAAGATTGGAGACTTGGGAAACAGTGAACACACTGGAGGGAAACACTGGAAAACAGGGACGAAGACAAGGAACAGTCTGGCAGCTTGAGAGGAGAATGAGTGGGGTTTTTAAGCTGCCAGTGAAGAGGTGGAATTGGATGCAGCTGTGAGAGAGAGAATGCCCCAGCACCTGAGACCATGCCCCCGGCCACTGAAGCAATGCCTGAACAAAAACACAAAGAAACAATCAAAAACACTGGAGATGAAACTAAAAATGCAGAGAAAATAAACTACAAAAAACACAAAAATAAACAGAAAGACTCAAACCATGACATAAATTACTTTTAAAACTTCAGCTTTTCTTCTTGATTGATGATTGTCTCCATGCACAAGTTTACACATGAAGTGTCTCATTGTACCTGTCTGTGACATCTAAACTGACAAAACTATTGAGCCCAAAACTATATGAGCCCATTCAATATTTCTTCTGTTTAATAGTATTTATTTTTAATTTTTTATTGAATCACCCAACATAATCAGATGTAGCCTAGGCTACATGATGTGTTTTTGTTTGAGTTGTTTAGCTGTACATGGATTTAAAGATCATGCTTGCAACATTTAAAATGAAGTGATCGTCATTAAACTTGAGTTTGTTATTCCTAAGAAACAAGAATATTTAACTGACTGCATTGAATAAATTCAAATCAATGTGCTGATTCATATAGGATGATTATTATGAAATTATATATCAATCCCTTCTACCAGTTTCCAGAGACATCCAGTTCTCCCACCAGATTGTCTTTGCTCACCCTTGTCTGTGCATCTCTTCCCAGCATTTCCCCCAGTGTTAGTCTCTATTGGTTTTGACTTAGCTTTGTTATTTGGTTTCTGGATTTTGCCGACTCCTTGCCTGGATTTGTTTGCTTGTGTTGGGCTGATCTTCTATAAATGGCCGCCTGGTTTATCAGTAAAGACTTTGCTTTTTGGAACTTCACCTTGTCTCCTGTGTCTGTTTCTGCATGCATACACACACATAAATACACACGTCATGGCTTGGTTCTTTATTAGTCATTTCCTGTTTTATTTTGAAGAGTATTTTCCGGTGTCTTCACTTCCTGTCTTTGTCTTTTTCCTGCCCTTAGGACCGTTAATTCATTTTACCGGTTTTTCTCCTTGTGTATTTGTCCTGTTTGTACCTCCCTCTCTTTGCCAGTTTGTCCTCGTACCATATATCAAGTGTTCCAGCCCTTCTCAGTGTTATTCCTTATGTTCTCCATATGTTTTGGATTTTGTGCTTTGTTTCCTTGGACCTTCACCCATCTATTGGACTTTGGATCTAATTGCCTGTTCTGGTTTTTAACGTTTGCCTACCTGACCACCCTGTAAGTCTCTTTTGATTTTGTGAATAAAAATCATTGAACTGATCTAGCCCCCTCTCTGGTGTCTGCATTCGGGTCCATCCTTTGTATTTCTGATACCCTGTTTGTACCAACTGCTACAATACATACACATAGTGGTGAAAAATTGCAAAAACTCAACACACATTAAATAATACACAAAACAGTGACTGGTTGAAGATTAAATATATTGTATACAATATATTGGAGACCATTTCTTCACACAGAAGTCAGAAGAGAGTGTTTCCTCAAAAGAGGATAAAAACAACCTGCATCTTTTATAGTATATTCAAGGACAAAGAAACAAAATTTGGCAACACTTGATATTAAGGTAGACATATTCACCATTAATGAGTTGCTCATTTTCATGCACATTAGTAGCATACTCGCTCTTTATTAGTCATTATAAAGCATTTATTAATGCCTTATTCTGCATGACCATATTCTACAACTACCATTACCATTAACCAAGTTTTCACTTTGTAGCCTCCTAATTACTGCTTATTGATAGTAAATAAGGATGTTGTACACGAATTACTATCTCAATAAATGTAACCCTATGTTATGTTAAAAACAAAAAGAAGCACATTATAAGGCCCTTTAGAGGTGCAAAGAAAATGTTTATATATATAGATAACAGTATTTCACACCAACATTTAGTTAATCTCAAAACACAAACAGAACCAGCAGGCTGTAAAGTTTATTTAAGTGGAGCTTCTTTATTTTACTTTTATAAAAAACAAACAAACTAAAACCCTTCAACATCATCAGTTCAAAAAACTGTAAAACTAGACACACAAGTCTGACATTAAATAGAATATGAATCTTCTAAAATAGAAAACACTAAGAAGTAACAATAGAAAATTAAATTTAGTGGTTAAAATGAAATGCAATACTACGAATAAATCCCCATAATATTTCATAGTGTTTCCTGTCCTCACTTATCCCTACACTCAGATTAAATTTAGACAGACAAGTAAAATATTTAAGAGGTTTGTAGGAAACATTGACAAAACCAGGAAAAAAAACCACCACCACAAGAACCAAAAAATACTCAAGTCCTCTGAATGATCCTGAGCTGAATGTCTTTTGATGAATGACCGGATCTTCATGATTGAATGATTAATTCATCCTGTCTGGCGCATCAGATGTAGTCCTGAATCCTCAACACTAACCTGCCAGTGGACACACCAACCAGCCCATAAACAGACACTGAACTGCCTGTGGGCAAACACTCCTGAGCTTCAAATGGAGGGTTTCAGAGGTTGCTTGGCTTTAAGGATTCCTATTTCAGCATAAGGGTTAGGGCAGAGGAAGAGCTGTGCTGTTGGTAAAGACATGAAAACTTACTTCCACATGTAACTGGTGATGAATTATCAGGCCACCAAAAAAAAAAAACCCTAACGCTATCCCCATCAAACACACCAACATACATAGCAGAGTCCCTGGATGGCGCATATTAAAAGTGATGTTGTGGCTTTAGCTCAGTGATCTGCCAGTACTTTAGTATTCAGAAACTTTTCCTTTCACCCTGACATGTACCAGCTGTGGAGGACCAGATGTGTGATAGAAGCTTCTGAGAGATTACATCTCCCAGAATGCTATGTGAGTATGTGGTAATTCCACATAAAAAGATAGACAGAAAGGTGTCTGGGCAGCCTTGCTAAACCTGCAACAAATTATTTAAAATGGAGGGCATTGTTGGAAAAGAAAGGGACAAATGTTTTCTATCGCTGTATAATGCATGCAATGCATTATGATTGTTATTGTTGTTGCTGTTTTAGATGTTTTAGTTGTTATTATTACTTTAGAGTAAGAACAGTATGTCTAATTTCATTAAGTCAGAAAAACAGAAATTTAAATAAAAATGTGTAGTATTCTTCTGTGTGCACCATTGAATAGTCAAAACATTTTAGAATCTCCTATTGTGAAAGACAGTTTCATTTCTTTGTACTTGTGTCAGTGTGTTGTTTACATTTCAAGTGCATTTGTGTCAAACACTTTGGTCATTAAACTAAACAAACCCCAAAAATAAGAGGTGGTCAAAATGTAGCTGTATATTAATTTGATGAAGAAGCTCAAAGAGCTAAGTTAACAGTCCAAGACTTTGGGAAACGCTCCGGTACAGAGAGATCCATGACATGTTTTGTCTTGTTTTAGACAAAGACTGGAAGCAGGGGGAAACTGCAAGTCTCGTTCCATCACTTTCCAACAACTCCAAGTCTGTCTGATTTCCATGTTGTTACACATTTACATGTTGTATGTTGTTTATTGAACAAGTGTACAAATGAAAAGGTAGAAAACTGTAGTTTTGTGGAAAAAAATGGTTTTAACTGTATTCTAACACTACTGTTAAGTGAACAAAATGACTACTGATGCACTGTTGACTGGTTAGCAGCATATGTCAATCAGTCAGACTTAGACTTCTTATAGGATGGATTTTCTTTTGATGGAGCTAAGCTGGCAGTTTACCCTGCTTCTAGTCTTTATGCTAAGTTAAGCTAATATACCTCTCTATCCCGGAGGAATTGAGATGAACCTGATAACCATCTGATTTTGACTCTCTACAAGTCAGAAAATGTGAGCATTTATCTAAAGCATGTATTCATGCTTTGATATTACTGTATTTATTCCTCACTGTTACGGTATATGTAACCAAGGACTTGTGTCTTTGTAACGTGGTAGACTGTAACCTTTTGAAGGGCTTGTGCCTTTGTAATGTAATGGAGTGTAACTTTTTGAAGGACTTGGACCTTTTACAATGTGGTAGAGTGTAACTTTTTTAAGGACTTGTATCTTAAATCTTACTGTATAATGTGGTAGAGTGTAACATTATAAAGGACTTGATGGCCATTGTTCCACGCATACAGTGCTCTGTCTCGGGGGTTGTAGTCAAGCATAGACAGGTGGCTATATTTATTGGTCAGAGGAATGTCAATGTACTCATAGGTGGAGGAGTTGGTGGAGTAGGCGTAGTACACTTTGGTTCCTCCAGAGTATCCATTAGTAACGTACAGGGTTCCACAGATCATGAAGGCCTCGCCAGCACTGCGTTTCGGGTGGTTGGTGGTCCAACTGCGGATGATCTGCAGAGTATTTGGGTTTAACTGACTGAGGACGATGTTTCCAGCATTCTGATTAGTGGCATAGACAGCCCAGAGGCCCCCCTCATCCACCATGAGGTCGATGTCTGAGTGCCCTCCCCATGAGTAATGGTACATGTTATTGTAGCCGGCAAAGTCGAGCTGTCTGGAGCGGCTGATGAGCGATGTGCTGAAGTCGAACTTGATGATAGTGTGACTCTGAAACTTGTTGAAGTAAATAGATCCATTATAAACCACCTGACCAGTACCAGACCAGGGGTGAGGCAGGCGGTGAGAGGTGAAGTTGTCTGTTGTCATGAAGTCATACATTGATTGATATTCCCTTACAAATCGGTTGTTATGGTAACCATCCATGTACCACACCTGTAAGGGAAGAAAACAAAATTAATGTGAAAATAATCTAGAAATGTGTAATGATTTTTGTTCTTCATGGTGTCAATGTGAAACATTACTATTCCATAAAATATAGAAATAATGTCTCAGCTAAAGTAAAACGTCACTGTCGGCAGTTAACAGCCATGCTAACTATCAACCTGCTTGCAACTCTTCTTAAGTTAAAAAAAAACAAACACATTTGAGAGCGACATAGTATTCACATTCATCTTTTTGTCCTTTCTGCTACTGGTTTATCTCATCCTGCTCTCAGCCAGTCTGAAAACCAGGGCTCATCTCATTCCTGTTTTAATTCTGAGCAAATGTTGACTATTAGACAGCTTTTATTGTGCTTGCTTTGAGGTCCTCTGAGCAGCAGAGATGGAGACATCCTGACTTGTTGTCCAAAAACACTGGATCCTACATTTCCCATGTTGAACCTGGAGAGTGGTTTCCATTAGAGCCTGTTAGGTAAACAGCCATGTCGTTCAGCCTTCACACATCCAGTTTGTAATTAAACAGTTTGTAATAAAACGCTGTGTATTTGAAATCTGTCATCTCCAAGCTGAGATTGTTGTTGGTGTATTTTGTTGCTGAGACTCACTCTGTTGTCTCCAGCCGGAGCAACTGGGTCGGTCATCCACGATCCAAACCTTGATCCAGATGTCTTGATGGTGATCGGCTCAGATATTCCTGTTAGCTTCCCGCACGCTGAAACACAAACAGCAACATATGAAGGTATGGGGTGGACAAAATAACATGAACACATACAGGTAAGTAGACACAGTAGGATAAAACTGTTTGTTTGGGGTTATCTGTTGTTTGTTTGTCTATTTGTGTATTTGTTTTTTACTCTTGTCTCACTACCCACCCCTCTGCCTGTTTGTTCATTTTTTGTTTAATTATTTATTTTTCTGTTTGTTTGTTTGTTTACTTGTCTGTCATTTACTCACCCAGCCTCTGCATGCAGGCCCTCAGTCGGTCCTCCAGGCTCATCACTCGGCTGTGGAGCTCCTGGTAGTCCAGACCTCCCAGTTGTTCCTGCAGTGTTCCTAGCAGCTCCGTAACATTCGCTGCCTCCTCTTTAAACTGTCGGACCAGCAGAGTGTCTGCCTTGTAGGCCTCCAGGACTGGGATCAGATGACGTAAGTCTTCCATCTTTGCTTTGATGGACTGACAGACAGACACCAGAGATCAATACCTATCCAGGTCAGACATTTCCAGACACCCCCTCAACATTACATGGTAATATAATGGGCTAACCTGGCTGGTTAGCTCAGTTGGTTAGAGCGTGGTGCTAATAACACTAAGGTTGCAGGTTTGATCCCCGTATGGGCCATGAGAAACCTTTGAAAGATATTGATGGTGCCCCTCTATTAGCTGCCAGATACAGCAGCTCTCGCTCACCGCTGAGCTTTTTTTCCTCTTTATTCTGTCTTTTTAACTATTTTTAACAATTTTTCACTGGCTTGAGTTACTGAATGCTCAGTTCAACATGTCCACCATAGTGACTGTGTTTGTACTGGCATTTTTCATTCACTTTTTACAGTGTTTACGTCCGCGTCTGGGGGGGCCTGTCCGAGGCCTTATTGTTTACAGTCGGGATCAGCTGTTGGCACTCCGCAACACGGCGGTGCTGCCGGACGAGAGGCCCGAGAGGCCTCGAGAGATAAAGAGGGGGGAGTTGTGCCGGAGCCCAGCGCCGCGACAGTAGGAGAAGATACAGATCGGTCCTCCCGTCCATCACCATGGGGAACGTAAGATCTCTCCCCAACAAGATGGACGAGGTAGCGGCACTGACCTGACACCAGAGGGAGTACCGGGAGTGCAGCATCATGGTGTTTACGGAGACATGGCTGACCCCGCAGACCTCGGATATGATCGTCACGTTACAAGAATTTAGGCTACTGCGGGTGGACAGGACGAAGGAACATTGAACTGTTAGCCGTTAGCATGAGGCCATACTATCTGCCTCAGGAGTTCTCGCACATTATCGCGATAGCTGCGTATATTCCCCCCTCTGGTAATGCCGATGCGGCCTGTGACGTCATCCACTCTGTCACGGGCCAGCTGCAGATCCAACATCCCCAGGCCCTCCTTCTCCTCTCCGGGGACTTCAACCATGCCTCTCCATCCTCCACTCTGCCCACCTTCACCCAATACATGACATGCCGCACCAGAGACAATAAAATACTGGACTTGTGTTATGCCAACACCAAGGAGGCATACACCTCATCACCCCTTCCTCCTCTGGGAAGATCAGACCACAACCTGGTTCATCTCCAGCCTGTGTACAAACCTCTGGTACACAGGCAGCCAGCTGTGTCCCGCACAGTGAAGAGATGGTCCGACGAGGCTGACGAGGCCCTGAAGGACTGTTTCAACACGACGGTGTGGGAGGAACTCTGCGATTCTCACAGGGACGACATCAACAGTCTCACTGACTGCATCACAGACTACATTAACTTTTATGTAGATAACACTGTACCCACCAGGACTGTGCGGTGTTTTTCAAAAACAAACCATGGATTACTCCGGACATAAAGGTTCTCCTTGAGGAGAAGAAGAGGGCCTTTAAGTCAGGAGACAAGGAGGAGCTGAAGGCTGTACAGAGGGAGCTGAGAAGGAAGGCTAGGGAGGGGAAGAACAGCTACAGAAGGAAGATGGAGGAACAGCTGCAGCAGAACAATGTCAGCGGAGTCTGGAGAGGCCTGAAAACCATCTCTGGCCACAAGGAGCCTGACTCCCAGGCTGCAGGGGACCAGAAGTGGGCGAATGATCTGAACTCATTCTTCAACAGATTCGATCAGTCATCTGCCCTTCCCCTGCAACCCCCCTCATCGACACCTCAAGTGGACTGCTCCACCCCCACCTCCCCTCTTGCAACTCTCAGCTCACAGCCACCACCCCCCACTGCTCAGTTCATCAGTTCAACCCACCCTCGCACACCCACCAGCACAAAGCCCCCCTGCTCCAACCTGACCCTCACAACTTCCCAGGTGAGAAACCAGCTCCGGAAGACCAAGGCGAGGAAGGCGGCGTGTCCGGACGGCATCAGCTCCAGGCTCCTGATGTCCTGCGCAGACCAGTTGTGCGGGGTTGTGGAGCACATCTTCAGCCTGAGCCTGAAGCTGGGGAAGGTGCCACAGCTGTGGAAGACATCCTGCGTGGTACCTGTCCCCAAGACTCCGCACCCCAATGACCTCAGCAGCTACAGGCCGGTGGCATTGACTTCCCACGTGATGAAGACCCTGGAGCGGCTGGTCCTTGCTCATCTCCGCCCCCTGGTGGGTCCATCGACGGACCCACTTCAGTTCACCTACCAGCCTGGCATCGGGGTGGATTGACACCATCTTCCTCCAGCACAGAGCCCTCTCTCACCTGGAGAATCCTGGCAAAACTGTGAGAATCAAGTTCGTTGATATGTCCAGTGCGTTCAACACCATCCAACCAGCACTTCTGGGGGACAAGCTGGAGAACACAGGGGTGGACCTGCACCTCACATCCCGGGTTCTGGACTACCTCACCAACCGTCCACAGTATGTGAGGACACAGGACCATGTGTCCGACAGTTGTCTGCAGTACGGGGGCCCCACAGGGAACGGTCCTGGCTCCGTTCCTTTTCACCTTTTACAATGCAGACTTTTCATACAACTCACCAACCTGTCACCTGCAGAAGTTCTCTGATGACTTCCTGATGAACATCCAGGGAATGGACATTGAGATGGTGACATCTTACAAGTACCTGGGTGTTCACCTCAACAACAGACTGGAATGGACTCACAACACTGCTGCACTTTACAGGAAAGGTCAGAGCAGGCTCTATCTGCTCAGGAGACTGAGGTCTTTTGGAGTGCAAGGAGCGCTCCTGAAGACCTTCTACGACTCTGTAGTGGCATCGGCCATTTTCTATGGAGTAACTTGCTGGGGCAGCAGCATTTCGGCTGTGGACAGGAAGAGACTGGACAGACTGATGAAGAAGGCCAGCTCTGCACTGGGTTACCCCCTGGACCCAGTGGAGGTGGTGGGAGAGAGGAGGATGATGGCTAAGCTGTCATCCATGTTGGGTGTTGACTCCCACCCCTTACAAGACATGTTAACAGCACTGGAGAGCTACTTCAGCGATAGACTGCTTCACCCAAAGTGTGTGAAGGAGTGATATTGCAGGTCTTTTCTTCCTGCAGCTATCAGACTGCACAACCAGCACTGCTCCCAATGTGCAATATTTTGTGTTTAATATTTCATATTTCACTTCATTCTAGTCCATGTGCAATCTTTTGTATTTTAGTATTTAATATTTCACATCTCATATTTAATCCAGTAATGCAAGCCTCATGTGAATTTCTAATGTAAATTTGTTAAAATCATCTTTTTAGCCTTTTTAAACTGCTCTTTGTACTATTTAACTGCTCAGTCCCCTTTGCTGCTGTAATTTGTGAATTTCCCCACTGTGGGACGAATAAAGGTTTATCTTATCTTATCTTAATGCCTTTACGTGGTAGTCTAAGCTTCAACTATTTATTGATTCAAGATGTTATTGTTTACATTTTATAGATAAATGACTAATATTTGGAAAACAACTTTATTGACACAGTATTCTGATCAGTTTTGTCAGATGCTGTATTCATGAAGATTTATTGAACCTGTTCATGCTGATCTGTACTGAGAACTGACACCATTTCTACACAGGAGTGTTAGCATTAGCAGTTTGTTAGCTGGCAGCGGCTTCAGTCCTGTGTCCACACAGGATGTATTCAAGCACAAGACTGGGCGAAGGTCATGGCAATCAGAACTTTTGTTATATGCATTTAAAAAAAGAAAGTAGAATTGAAGCACAAAAGATGCTTTTTGTGTGGACACACCATAAGTTATCAAACCTACTGACTGTGCTAGCCATATTTTCCATCAACAGGCTATCAATTTTAACATCTACGCAGGAGAAATTTCAGCTACATGGCGTGGGTGGTACCTTGTACTGTTTGGCGATGTTACTCTCATGTCCATCTTCCACCTGTTTGAATTTGTTTTCCAGACCCTTTAGCTGAACTTCCATTTGCTCCACAAATTGCAGATCTCTCTGAGTCCGCTGGTCCAGAACCTCAATGAATTGACTCATATTCTGAACCTGGACGACAAACACATGACACATAAAACTACATACTGTATATTACTATTACTGTTCCTCCTACCACTGTACTCCTAATGTCCCATTCTAATAAACATCATTGTTATCATAAGCAGCAGTACTTTTTATCAGTATTATCATATTCAGCAGTACCATCAGGAGTATTTCTAACAGTAGCATAATTATCAGTAGTATGATTGTGTACCTTCTCCAGTAGCTGTCTGAGCTGTTTGGTTCGGGCGTCTCTGGAGCAGACCGTCTGCTGAGGAGCGACAACTGTACAAACACAACGACCTTCAGAATCCTGAGCTGAACTGTACACCTGCCAGCCCTCCTCAGGGGCAGAAGGACCCACCTGGTAGACAAGGAATCAGAAGACAGTGATGGTAGTAAAATATGCTGTTGATTGCAATTATTGCAGTGCAGAGTTGTGTTTACAATCATCACATAAAATCAATCAATCAGTCAATCAAGGTTCAGCTTTATTGTCATTATACAATACAGGATTGCACAATGACATGCAAATCAGTCAGTCAATCATCGACAGAGAGGTAGAGAGACCGCTAACTTTAGCCTTTGAACCTCCCAGTCCTGCACAGAAGCAGACAGACCCTCATTAATCTTCTTTGAAGAAATTTGTAATTAAAATCAACAGGAAGTAGTTTTGTCCTGTGTTTTTTTTTTCTGTGGTGGTTGTCTTATCACCTTGGTGCAGTTCAACAACAGATGAAAGCTGAAGGGAAAATGCTGTTTCTGAGCCTGCACTCTCTCTCTTTCTCTCTCTCTCTCTCTGTGTCTGTCTGTCTCTGTCTCTGTCTCTCTTTCTCTCATCATGTGCTGTCTTTTATCATTTTAGATTGTTTTGTAGCCACACCGTAACATACTGTAATGTTGAGCATGCAATGTGAGGTTTGTAAAATATTGGGAAACCATTTTTTGTGGAAGTTTAATTTATTTACAAGAAAAAACTGATAAATATAGCCCACTAGGACCTACAATCATGGTGAAGAGAAATGTACTTCATATTATAAATCTACAGTCAATTTCAACCATTATTGGAAAGTTACTGGAGAGCTTAAATTTGTACCCTTCCTTCTCTTTTGGAAAAAGACTCAGACCCCCACACCCAAAGTCAGTTTAGAGAGCTGTTTTTATTTTTGACAGGCTGTTATGTTATGAAGTCTATTGTACATTAATTTTTCATAGGCTTGCATTTATGATTATGTTCGGGACTACAATCAAAACATTTGGGAATTAACCCCCAAAAAATCCCCTGGCTATGCTGATATAAAAATGATGTGAGTGGACACTGAGGAACCCAAAGCAGGAGCTGAGGAGGAGGAGGAGGAAGGATGAAGCCTGGATGGTAGATAAAATAACGAGACATCTTAAAAATGTGTTAAAATGACCAAATGTGTTAAAGAGGTGTAAAAATCAAAGAATGTGTTAAATATGTGTTAAAATGCTGAAAGGCGGATTCTTGAGTCACAGGTCCAAAAAAGTCGAACACAGTCAGGCACAAGTCTAGTCTAGTTTAGGCTGATTTTCAAATGTGTGGACTGAAACAGAATGCACTGAGAGAGTGCCTACAGAATCTGTAAAGTTCTGCTTTTATCCTTGTATGTTGACATGAGGGTACATGTGTATGGTCAGTGTCCATACATGAGTTGTTTTGGCCTTGTTGTAGTGGTTGTGTTTGTTCAATGACCCCAAGTTCTTTTGCCAGATACAACATCAATCTGTACATTTTTGCAATAACAAATCCTTAAATGGAGACACAGATCTGATGACACCAGCTGCTGAACTGCAAAATGCTGACTTTACACAAACCTGATTCCCAGAGACACTGGTAGCCTGGCAGCTATTAACTGGTAATGCTACCTGTGGTGAAGTTCAGGTCAGCATACAAAATACAAACACTGTTTTCATTCTGTCTCCATCATTTTTTGTCCTGATTCATCAGAATGATGCAACATTAATTAGACATTTTACAAACTGATTAATGTGTTAAAATCAGTGCAAAATATGAAAGTTACTGAAACAAGAAGACAAAATCATTAATCAGAAGGGTCTAAAAATGTAATTTCTAAAAGAACTAGGGCCACTCTCAGCCTAGCTTAGCACGAAGACTGTAAGTAGAGGGGAATTGTTAGCTTGACTGTGAAATGTGTCTTTGGTTGAGTCATGATGTTTATCTAAAAGGTTATTTTAATTAAAATAAGTTGTGTTGTCCTGTGTCATTTTTGGAGAGAAAATAAAAATTTTTTTTCGTAATGAAATAAGGTAAATGTAAATTCTTAATTATGTCATATTTTTGTTATTTTGTATTTTTCAGACCTATCCTGAAGATGGTCCTAAAGATTGACATCCTCAATGACCACATAGTTTTCAATAATGTCCATCTGACCTCCCAATACTGGAGCAAATCTTAAAAAAAAAAACATCACATACAGATCAAAGAAATTCTGAGAGAGCAAAAGACTGGCAGCATGAATATGTGGAGGTAAGTAATGTATCCTTCAGTATTGTGCACTGCACACAGACCCTTTTCACATGTAAAATTATGGAAGAACTATGATGAACTACAAAATGTTGTCTTTATTTCAGAATTTTGCAAATGCATGCAGATGCAATCCTACGTTAATTTATCTTCATATATGAGGCTGAGTGTAACCTGACAAAAGGAAGAAGAAGAGGGAGAAACATCACTTATTTTGAAAGTCCCCGGGCCAACGTGGTGGTGCCATCACAATGTGCAATGCAATCATACAGAATGGGGTCCTTCATGCCAGTTTAGATCTTTACAACACAAATAAAGACACTTTCAGCATTAGGGTTTGCGTTAATATTATGAGAGGTACATACAGAAGGATAAATTTGAGACCTGATGTTTAAATCCTCATCACGAAAAAAACACAAGTAATCTAAACGTAACTTCCTACATCTTGTCATAGTTCTGCCTGCCAGGCCTCTGTTTAGCCTTTAGTTTTTGTTCAGCCTTAGTTTTTCGCCATATCACTTTCTTACCTGCCACAGTTCTGTCCAGTGTTTCAGCCTCTCTGCCTTGGTTTCAGCCTCTGTTCTAATTCTGTCAGTGTTGTCTTAGTTCTGTCAGTTAGGGTCCTGTTCACGTCGTAGTCTTGTCGTGTCGTAGTCTTGTCATGTCGTAGTCCTGTCCTGTCTTAGTTTGGTCTTGTCTTAGTTTGTTGTCTTGGTATTTGTTCCTTGCCTCTGCTGTCATGTTGTGTGTCCTAGCTGTTTCTTAGTTCTATGTTGTAGTTTTCTGTCTTGGTTTTCTGTCTGTGTTCTATGTCATAGTTCTGTCAGTTACAGCCCTGTCATGCCTTAGTTCAGTCTGCCTTAGTTCTGTGTTAGTTTACCTGTCTTAGTTTACCTGTCATAGTGTGTCTGTCATAGTTGTCACTCCTCATCTGCCATACTCACTGTGCCTCACCTTACCTACCTGCCACTCCCACCTCATCACACACCCCTACACCCAGCGGCACTCTATCTGCAATCAGGACATTATATAAGCCATTTCACCCCACTCAGCCTTTGCCGGATTGTTCTCTTCTCTCTTCTTTGACTCCTGTCTCTTGTTGTTCCTGCATCACTGTCTGTACTCTTGTCAATTTTGGATCTGTTCTGTTGAGATTTTCTGGACTATCCTGGGCACAACCTTGCAGTGAGTTTTTGTTAATTAAGATTTTGTTTGCCTTTATTAAAGACTTGTTCAATAATTCTAGTGTGTTGCATTTGAGTCCATACACACTCCCCGTAATACATCTTTAACTATTTGCTTGTTTACTATTAATACAACATAATATATATTAATACAACTAAAAGCAGTAGCAGTAGTAGTAGTACTGCTGAAGGTGTGTGCAAGTGTGCAGTCATCATATTTTTTAACCCTCTGTTATTAATCCTAATCTGCTGAAATCCATCTGTTAATCCAGATTATGAACACATTTATTTGCATCTGATGATGGAAATTAAATCCAATTAGAAAACCTTCATTTGAGTATTTAGTCTATCAATCTGTTACAGTCTGTAACATCACGGGTTGAACCCCCTCGAAGCTACTGAGGAAGGCACTACAGTTTTATAAGATAAAATATTCCTTTATTAGTCCCACAACGGGGAAATTTGCATTGCAATTTTATGTGCTGTTTAATTTGATTAAATCAGTTGACGGGCTGAAATCTGATCCAATGGATCACTAATCTAAATGATTCAGAGTGCGTGACAGAGAGATGCATCCTAGGATTGACGCTGTGTAGTTAATATTGACAGTTGACTATCAAATGTAAAAACAAATAAATTCACTTTAAACAAGGTGTTACTGAGACCAATTCATTTTGTTTCAGTTTTGGTCTCAAGTGTTTGGTCTTCTGTGTTGAAATAGTGATTTATTGATCTGAGTTTTTGTTTGTCACAATATAAAATAATTTCCTGTAAAATCAAATATGATAAACAGATTTTACTCATACAGTTCAATACAATAGAAGTACAGTGTGTAATACTGTTGCCAGGGTCAAGTATGATTAGAATACAAAAGACTATAATACAATACATTAGAATATAAAGAAATTATTAATTAGAATTAGAATAGAAATAGTATAATGTTATCACACTAAAGTGTGATTAGAATATAAGAGATTGTAATAGAACACAGCAGAATATGAAAGAACACAGTGGAATATAAATAGAAACATTACATATTTACCACAGTGAAGTGTGATCCCATCAGCAGCAGCAGGAAAACGTTGAGTAGGTTATCTTCAGACTCCATTTGTGTCAAACACATCCACCTCCTGCAGCAAAAATCTCTATTTTTCCTCTGTATTAAGCGGTTATCTGTATCGTTATTTGTTATCTGTCTCTCTGGTCTCTCTCCTCCTGCTCTTCCGCCTCCCTCCCTCCCTCCTCTCTCTCTGATCACCCTGTTCCTGCTCTTCCTCCTGCCTCCCTCCTCTCTCTCTGGTTTCTCTGTTCCTGCTCTTCCTCCTCCCTCCCTCTCTGGTCTCGCTCCTCCTGCTCTTCCTCCCTCCTCCCTCCCTCCCTCCTCTCTCTCTGGTTTCTCTGTTCCTGCTCGTCCTCCTCCCTCCCTCCTCTCTAGTTCCTCTTCTCTCATGTGACGGCAGCCAAGTGGATCCTTAAAGCAGTGTGTGGATGTATGTATGTGTGTGTGTGTGTGTGTGTGTGTGTGTGTTCGTTCATATAAATATTAATGTATGCATGTATATATGTTGTGTATGTATTGTAGGGGGTTTGACTCTTTTAAATGAAGAGCGGTTCCAGTAAAAGTCACCTCTGACAAAGAATAAGTATAAAATAGAAAGAAAATAACTCTCTCAAACCATATAAAACAATCAAACAGACAGCAATTAGCAATAAAATATGTATGTAAAAGGGTTAGGAAAAGGGTCAGCTCTACTCCTCTTTTGAGGAGCGGGAAACGCTCGGGCCCTCCTTCCGGCACCCGTCCCCCCTCTGTCCCCAAATGACCAACTCCGGCCCTGGTGTTGGGGTCGTGATTGAAAAGTTGGCTCACGGGAGCGACCCCATCTCCGACGGCGAACCAATTCCCATCCCTCATCCTCCCCGGCGAAAGCCATGTTGAGGTTGTAATGAGGGTGTGTTTTTATCTCTGTACAAAAAAAATGATAAACAACTAAAAAAGTGGTTTTTATAAAAAATAACTAAAAAGAAACCACTCAAAACTCCTGTAACAACTTAAATAAAAGCTTCAAAAAGAAATTTCTGTTGTGTGCTTCTTCTTTTTTTATTGGTTTTTGTCTTTTATTATTTTTTTGAATTGTTTTCTTCTTTTTTAATTTTTTTGTATTTTTTGTGTTTTTAATAAAATGAAAAATGTGCCCTCTGCAACGTTTCGACCTCTAAGGGTCTTCTTCAGGCCAGGGCACGCAAAAAAGAAAGAAAAGAAAACACTTAAGCTGCTTCCAACTGGCAAGGTGTTTCCTCCTCAAAAGACAGAGCAGAAATGAGCTCCTCTCCACTGTGAGCTTCCTTTTATCAACTCCTCCTTGGTAAGCTCCGCCCCCTGTCAAAAACGAAACTTAAGAGCTAAAATGAAACTTAAGATCACTCAACATCTTTTAAACTTAACTTGCTCTTATTTTAAAAAGTGAATAAACTAATTGTAAAAAAACATTGAACACCATTATAATTTTTATTTTAAACCCTTATTTGAAAGCATATAAAAAACTTATTTTTAATCCTACTTTTGAACACTATACACCCCTGTGAGACAATAAAATCATGTTCTAATCAAAATATCAAATTGGACCTTGTTCTAAAAATAATTCTTTCATTCCTAAATTTCTTCTATTACTCAAAAAGTAATTTTTTAATAAAATAAGATTTTTTCACCCCTACTATAGTTCTCTGTACAATGTTTTTGTCCTCCCATTTATTCTAATTGTTTTAAATATGAATTCCTGTAGTTTTTAATTTCACATCCCCTGGTTAGGCAAAGGGTTTTGAGCCCGTCCCCAAGAGGGGCCAGGCGGTGCGCGGTCCATCCCTCGGCCGTAGCCGCCACCCCTGTTTCGGTTCCGCTGGCGGGAGCGCTGGCGCCTCCTGCCATAGCGAACCGTGGTCCAGCCTGCTTGCTGGTCAGCATAATGCTCCATGCTGCTTTCTCTTTTTTGTATTTTTGTATTTTTTATTTTTTATTTTTTATTTTTAATTTTTTGTCTTCTTTTTCTCTTTTTTATGAAAATAACAAACAACTAAAAGTGTCTTCTAATATAGAAGTTATTCTGTTTAAGTGTAACCGAAAATATTCGTGTTCGAAAAAATAAACGAAAGAAAATGAGAATGCTTTCCAAAAAAAACTTGGAAAGAAAATCAAACTGTGTGCCACTACACGACGTTTCGACCCTCAGTGGGTCTTCTTCAGGTGTGAATATATAGAAATATGGCACACAAGTCTCTGCTCCGCTGGAGAGGTGCTTCCTCTTCGCCTGCCAGAACAGAAATGAGGGAGAGGCTCCTCCCTCCTCCTATGTGTTACGGCAATACTGAGGCTCAAGAGCAGAACAATCAGACCCGGCGGACAATTCAGTAAAGGAGTTTAATTTACAAAAACAAACTATACAACAAAAATAGCATACAACCTACTCAAGGTGTAGCAGAGCAAAGAGGTAACTAAATCAAACTAATCACTGACTGACAGGAGTTCAAACTACAGAAACAAACTAACAATCACTGACAGGCAGGAGTACAATTGCAGAGACAAACTAAAAATCACTGACAGACAGGAGTAAAACTACAGAAACTAATGACTACTAAACAATAACCGACTGTCAAACGACAGGGCTCAAAAACACTTAGCTCAAAAACTAAAGAGGGAGTGTGGAAGCAGCAGGCAGACAGGTGGAGACGGCTAGTGGAGGCGGCAGGCGGTATCGGCGGAGAGGTGCGGATGACTGTGGCGGCTCGTGGTGCGCCGCGTCCGGTGGAATCAGCGTGTGCTGGCTGGTCGGGTTACGCGTGTGGTTCCAGGCGGGTGAGTGGACGATCAGCGGAGGTGCGCGGCGTCAGGCAGGCGATCCAAACTAAACACAGATGACAGAAAGTTAGACAAGGCACATACTGAGGCTAGATATGAAGCAGAATCGAAATACAGACAGAAACTGTTCACAGTCCGGCGTCGACTCAGGATCTGCATGCTTCTTAAGAGCTGGTCAGGAGGATCGCTGCAGCTGGCTCCAATCACCTGCGCGCCTCCGCTGATTACCGATGCGCCGCAGCTGTCTGCTCGCTGCCTGCAGTGCCTACGTCCTCCGACAGAGGGAGCGGTGCCGCTAACAGGCACCAGAGGTGGAGGGCGTGACAGTACCCCCCCTTCTATGTGCACCTCCTGGTGCACGCCCAGCTCGAACAGACCGCCTCGCGTTGAAATCCCGGATCAGCGTGGAATCCAGGATCTGGCGTCGAGGGATCCAACTCCGCTCCTCCGGGCCATATCCTTCCCAGTCCACCAAATACTGAAGGCCCCGCCCACGGCGACGGACATCCAGAAGGCGGCGGACGGTGTAGGCAGGAGCGTTGTCAATCATCCTGGGTGGTGGAGGGGGACGGACAGGGGGGGCCAACAGACTCTCCCTGACAGGTTTTATTAGTGAAACATGGAAGGTAGGGTGAATCCTCATAGAAGCAGGCAATTTTAGACGTACCGCACTGCGGTTCACAATGCGCTCAATGCTGAAGGGTCCAACAAACCGGGGGGCCAACTTCTTAGAGTCCACTCTTAACGGGAGGTCTTTAGTACTCAACCAGACCTTCTGACCTGGGGCATAGGTGGGAGCAGGAGTCCGCCGGCGGTTAGCCTGTCGCTCCATACGCTGAGAAGCTCTCAACAAAGAGGATCTGGCCCGTTTCCAGGTCCTCTCACACCTTTTAACAAAAGACTGGAGAGATGGGATCTGGATCTCCTGCTCCTGGGATGGAAATGTCGGTGGTTGATAGCCTAGAGAACACTGGAATGGAGAGAGTCCAGAAGATGCATTAGTCAGAGAATTATGCGCATACTCAACCCAGGGAAGGAGGCTGCTCCAAGCAGTCGGGTTCTCGGAAGTCATGCATCGAAGAAGCGTTTCTAGGGACTGGTTGGCACGTTCGGTTTGACCATTAGACTGAGGGTGAAAACCAGATGTTAGGCTAACAGTAGCACCCAAGGCTGAGCAGAACCTTCTCCAAACTTCGGAGGTGAACTGGGGTCCCCGATCTGAGACTACGTCAGTAGGGATGCCATGCAGACGGAAAACATGCAAAATCAAAAGTTCGACAGTTTCCTGAGCAGAGGGTAACTTGGGCAGGGCAATAAAGTGTGCCGCTTTAGAGAACCGATCGATAATGGTGAGTATGGCAGTATTACCGTTGGATGGAGGAAGTCCAGTGACGAAGTCCAGGGCGATATGGGACCATGGTCGCCGAGGGATAGGTAGGGGCTGCAGAAGGCCAGCACGGGGTTGATTAGAGGTCTTGTTGGTGGCACAGGTTGAACAGGCCATCACAAACTCCCGTGTGTCTCTCTCCATCGTGGGCCACCAGAATTTTTGCCGCAGGAACTCCAGGGTGCGCGTCACTCCAGGATGGCAGGACAAACGGGAAGCATGGCCCCAAAGCAGGACTTGGGGGCGGACGGAATCAGGGACGAACAGACGGCTGGGAGGGCCGTTGCCTGGGTCGGGGTGCTGTTCTTGGGCACGCAGCACCGAGGACTCAATCTCCCAGGTAAGTGATGCCACCACACTGGTTCTGGGTAGAATGGTTTCTACTTCACATACGGAGTCTTGGACGGAGAACTGACGGGACAGGGCGTCGGGTTTGACATTTCTGGATCCAGGGCGGTAGGTGAGGGAGAAATTGAATCGGCTGAAAACAGAGTCCAGCGGGCCTGACGAGCATTCAACCTCTTGGCTGAACGAATATACTCCAGGTTGCGATGGTCAGTCCAAACAATGAACGGGTGCTCCGCCCCTTCTAACCAGTGTCGCCATTCCTCCAATGCTAGCTTTACTGCTAGTAGTTCTCGGTTCCCAACGTCATAGTTCCTCTCAGCGGGGGACAACCGGCGAGAGAAGAAGGCGCAGGGGTGCAGTTTTTGATCCTTGGAGGAGCGCTGGGACAGGACGGCTCCCACTCCGGTATCAGAGGCGTCCACTTCCACGATAAACTGTAGGTTAGGGTCGGGCTGAATTAGGATTGGGGCAGAGGTAAACCGCTGTTTAAGATCTTGAAAGGATTTTTCAGCCTCAGGGGACCAGTGGAATGTCCGGTTGACTGAAGTGAGAGATGTCAGGGGCGCTGCCACCTTACTGTAGTCGCGGATGAAGCGTCTGTAGAAGTTGGCAAACCCCAGGAAGCGTTGAAGCTGTTTGCGGGTTTCAGGAACAGGCCAATCCTGGACAGCAGCCAGCTTCTGTGGGTCCATCCTTACCTCCCCAGCAGAGATGATGTAGCCCAGGAAGGAGACGGTTGAGGTATGGAACTCACACTTCTCGGCTTTGACAAAAAGGCGGTTCTTCAGCAGGCGTTCCAACACTTGACGGACGTGGCGGATATGTTCGTTGATATTTCTTGAGTAGATGAGGATATCGTCGAGGTACACGAAGACAAAACGGTTGAGCATGTCACGCAGCACATCATTGATGAGATTTTGAAAAACTGCTGGAGCATTGGTGAGGCCGAAGGGCATGACCAGATACTCAAAATGTCCAAGTGGGGTGTTGAAGGCGGTCTTCCACTCATCTCCCTGGCGAATGCGAATGAGGTGGTAAGCATTGCGCAGATCCAGTTTAGAGAAGATGGTGGCTCCGTGCAGGGGAGTGAAGGCTGAGTTGATCAGGGGAAGAGGGTATGAGTTCTTGACGGTGATGTTGTTCAACCCACGAAAGTCGATACACGGACGGAGAGTCTTGTCCTTCTTGTCTACAAAGAAAAATCCAGCCCCCACAGGGGAGGAGGAAGGCCGGATTATGCCTGCAGCGAGGGAGTCCCGGATGTAGTTTTCCATCGCCATCTGCTCTGGTTTGGAGAGGTTGTAGAGACGGCTTGAGGGCAAGGTGGCACCAGGAATGAGATCAATAGCACAATCGTACGGGCGGTGAGGTGGCAAAGACAGAGCATTTTCCTTACTGAAGACTGGAGAGAGATCATGATACTCACTAGGGACGGAATCCAGATTTATAGACTGAGGCGGGCATGACACCGATGAAGCTGCGGGAGTCAGAGCAGAACGAAGACAGGTTTCATGGCATGACGGGTCCCAGGATATTACCCTCTCCTTCCTCCAGTCCAGTTGGGGATTGTGCAGATGAAGCCAGGGAAACCCCAAAACCAGGGAGGGATTGGAGTGATTGAAGATGAAAAAGGAGATGGTTTCATGATGATTACCAGCCATAATGAGGGAAACAGGGGCAGTCCGAAATTTTACCTGGGATAGTTGCACTCCGTTGAGGGCTCTGAGGGTTAGAGGGGGGTCCACGGGAACCAGGGGAATGTCCATCTGACGAGCGAGTTGGTTATCCAAAAAATTTTCCTCAGCACCAGAATCAATTAGAGCCTGCATAGGAATGGACCGAGACTGCCAGCAAAGAGAAGCAGAGATTTGTAGACGGTGAGGGGATGTTACAGTGGTTCGGCTCACCAGTATTTCCCCGACTACGGATGAGCCGGCCCTTTTTCCGGACGAAGAGGGCATGTGGCGAGGTAGTGGCCGACCTTTCCACAATACAAACAAGCGTTGTTGTCTCGACGATGTTGTCTTTCCTGAGCGGATAGCTGAGTTCTTCCCAATTGCATGGGTTCTGGTTCTGGCAGGAGACGGGGACCCAGGGTGTTAGGGCTTCGGGTCAACGTTGGAGCCCGCACAGGTTCGGTGCGCTGAGCCCGTTCTCTGCGTCTCTCCCTGATGCGGTTATCGATTTTTATTGTTAGGTCAATCATCTGGTCCAGACTAGAGGGTTCCTCCCTGGTGGAAAGTTCATCTTTTATATTCTCCTGTAGGCCTGCATAGAAAGCCCCCTGAAGAGCTTCATCGTTCCAGCCACTACCCGCCGCTATGGTGCGAAACTCAATAGAAAACTCCGCCACACTTCGGGTTCCCTGACGGAGTGACATCAATCGGTGTCCTGCGTCTCTGCCTCGCACCGGGTGGTCAAACACTTTCTTCATCTCCGCCACGAAGGCCACGTAGGAGTTGCAGATTCCCTCTTGTCGGGCCCACACTGCAGTTCCCCACTCCCTCGCCTTGCCAGTCAATAAACTCACTAAATAAGCTATCCTGGCCCTATCGGTGGAATACGAGAGCGGCTGTAAGTCAAAGACTAGGGAAACCTGCGTGAGAAAAGCCTGACAAGAACCCACATCTCCATCATAGCGTTCAGGTACTGGAACATGAGGCTCTCGGACTGATTGTGGCAACGGAGCAATAGCGTTAGCATTCTCATGAGAAGAGGCAGAAGGTTGGGGTGCTGCGCTAGCAGGCTGAACTGACTGACTAGTGAGCTGTGCTACCTGGTTAGTAAGCTGGGAAACCTGGTTAAGTAGGGCACGATTACTCTCAACTAGGCTGCGCAGCAGGGACTCATGTTGGCCTAACACAGCCCCCTGATTAACAATTGCTTGTTGAATTGTGCTACCAGAAAATGTAGCGTCCGCACCGGTCTCATTGCCTGCTGAGCTCATGTTGGCCGGACTGTACTGTTACGGCAATACTGAGGCTCAAGAGCAGAACAATCAGACCCGGTGGACAATTCAGTAAAGGAGTTTAATTTACAAAAACAAACTATACAACAAAAATAGCATACAACCTACTCAAGGTGTAGCAGAGCAAAGAGGTAACTAAATCAAACTAATCACTGACTGACAGGAGTTCAAACACAGAAACAAACTAACAATCACTGACAGGCAGGAGTACAATTGCAGAGACAAACTAAAAATCACTGACAGACAGGAGTAAAACTACAGAAACTAATGACTACTAAACAATAACCGACTGTCAAACGACAGGGCTCAAAAACACTTAGCTCAAAAACTAAAGAGGGAGTGTGGAAGCAGCAGGCAGACAGGTGGAGACGGCTAGTGGAGGCGGCAGGCGGTATCGGCGGAGAGGTGCGGATGACTGTGGCGGCTCGTGGTGCGCCGCGTCCGGTGGAATCAGCGTGTGCTGGCTGGTCGGGTTACGCGTGTGGTTCCAGGCGGGTGAGTGGACGATCAGCGGAGGTGCGCGGCGTCAGGCAGGCGATCCAAACTAAACACAGATGACAGAAAGTTAGACAAGGCACATACTGAGGCTAGATATGAAGCAGAATCGAAATACAGACAGAAACTGTTCACAGTCCGGCGTCGACTCAGGATCTGCATGCTTCTTAAGAGCTGGTCAGGAGGATCGCTGCAGCTGGCTCCAATCACCTGCGCGCCTCCGCTGATTACCGATGCGCCGCAGCTGTCTGCTCGCTGCCTGCAGTGCCTACGTCCTCCGACAGAGGGAGCGGTGCCGCTAACAGGCACCAGAGGTGGAGGGCGTGACAATTTGTTATAACTATGCCATGAATCCTCTTGTATTTGTGATATTCCTAAACCAATAAACCCTTGTTATGGTATCTTATAGTCTCTGTGTGTTCTTTATGAATTATGCTTTCATCCCAAGAGGTTAGGGTTAGGATTAGAGAGGGTTATGCAAAGGGTTTTGAGCCCGTCCCCAAGAGGGGCCAGGCGGTGCGCGGTCCATCCCTCGGCCGTAGCCGCCACCCCTGTTTCGGTTACGTTGGCGGGAGCGCTGGCGCCTCCTGCCATAGCGAACCGTGGTCCAGCCTGCTTGCTGGTCAGCATAACCATCCATGCTGTTTTCCCTTTTTTTTATTTTTTTATTTTTTATTTTTAAATTTTTTTCTTTCTTTTTCTCTTTTTTATGAAAATACCAAACAACTAAAAGTGTCTTCTAATATAGAAGCTATTGCGTTAAATAGAACTGAGAAAATTCGTGTTCGAAAAAATTAAACGAAAGAAAATGAAAATGCTTTCCAAAAGAACTTGGAAAGAAATCAAAATATGTGTGCCACTACACAACGTTTCGACCCTCAGTGGGTCTTCTTCAGGTGTATTTTTTTAATAATATAAATATGGCACACAAGTCTCTCTGCTCAGCTGGAGAGGTGCTTCCTCTTCGCCTGCCAGAGCAGAAATGAGGGAGAGGCTCCGCCCTCCTCCTTATACTATCTACTTTTTTTGTTTTCTTTTTCTATTTTTTTCTTTTTTTGTTCTTTTTTCAGGTAAGTGTTCTTGAATGTGTAAGGTATATAAAATAAAGGTAAGTATTCCTATGGTGAGTATAAAATGTTTTTTAATGTTTTTTAGGTATTTTTTCACTAATCCACATAAAGGTAAGTATTTATATTAAATTGTTATTTTAATTGTGGATGTTTGTTTTTAGCATGAAATAATAGATAAATCTTTTAAGTGAAAATGAACTTGTTTTGAAAATATTTTTAATCAATATACCATAAATCAACCTGTATTTGTGATCCAACTATTCCTAAACCAATAAACCCTTGTTATGGTCTCTTAGAGTCTCTGTGTGTTCTTCATGAATTATACTTTCATCCCAAGAGGTTAGGGTTAGGGAAAAAGGTCAGCCCTACTCCTCTTTTGAGGAGCGGGAAACGCTCGGGCCCTCCTTCCGGCACCCGTCCCCCCTCTGTCCCCAAATGACCAACTCCGGCCCTGGGGTTGGGGTCGTGACTGAAAGGCTGGTCCACGGGAGCGACCCCATCTCCCACGGCGAACCAGTTCCCATCCCTCATCCTCACCGGCAAAAGCCATGTTTGAGATTTTTAAATGAGAGTGTTTTTTAATGTTTTTAACCTCTGAAAAAAAATATATAAAATAATAAAATAATAAACAACTAAAAAAGTGGTTTTTATAAAGAAGAACTAAAAAGAAACCACTAAAAACTCTATAATAACTGAAATAGAGGATTCAAAAAGAGAGAATCCTTGTTGTGTGCTCCTTATTTT